>WEIU01010819.1:361837-421990 GCA_013389925.1 Aegithalos caudatus | reverse complement strand
AAAAAGGAAGAAAAAGAAAAAGAAGAAAAAAAGGAACATTTGAACATTATTTCCACTGGCGCCATCTGGTGATTTCCCAGCAAGGGCTCAGGCTCCCCAGCCAAATGCCACAGCCAGCAGCTCCTCCTCAATGTGCTCCCCCAGAAGTTTCTGCCAGTCTGAAACACAGGGAGATAATTCCAGCTTTGTAACTATCCACTTACTGCAGAGTAATATAAGTGGAATTCGGTTCTGTGTCATTAGTCCTCTCTCTCCCCTACTCATCTCAAGATCTCAGTGCCTCTTCCTAAATCTGATGTATAAACATCAGCACATCCCTTCTGAGGGGCTGCTCACACTCTTGGCAATGTGAGCTGGAAAACAGCACTGAGGAGGATTAATCCATTCCAGTCCATACAGAAAAACAAAGCCCAGCTCCCAGTTTTCCAGGCCTGTTCTCCTCCCACCAGAGCATATTTACTGTAATAATCTAATCTCTCCCACCATTAATTCTGCACCAGTTTCTCTGTTTTGGTAATAAAATCAAATGTCAGCCTTGCTGTAAGGAGAATGGACTGAGAGATATCCTGCTTTTAAAGGAGCCAGAAGTGTTGTGGGTTTTATTTCATGGAGGTACTGGGAGAGCTGTACCTTTTTAGGTTCCCTCTGCTCTGGTCCAGGCAGGGAATTCCCCTGCTCCCTCACTAGCCAGGGAAGCTTGCAAAGAACTAAACAGAAAAGTTTATAACTTCTCTCCTTTTTACCTCAACACCCAGAGAAGTGGATGTTCAGGTAAGGAAGAGAGGCACAAACAGCAGTGATAGGGTAGAGGAGGCTCCTTCACATCCCTTGCAGGCTCACAGAAATGAGGAATGCTATGGAAAAGGCAAGGATACACAGAACTCACAGCTAGATGTTCTATGAATGACATGACCCCATGAATGGCAGTGTAAAAGAAGCATTTATCCAAAAGGAAGAAAAGATGCCCCAATGAATGGTGACTTCATAATCTCTTGAAATAAATAAAATCTTCCTTACGTGGACCAAGAGACATCCTACAGTGGAAGAGATGGAGGAGGGTGTAGACACATTGATGTAGGTTTTCCTTTGGGTTTCCTTCTGGGGGAAATTCCCACTGGACAGCCTTTAGGGCCTGTCCACACTGGGACAAGGATAACCCCCATGGGCAGGACTCCAGGAGCTGGGATGTCCTGTGCACCTCCTGTGTTCCAGGATGTCCCGTGGTTCTTCTCTAATTTCATCACAGAAAAGCAAGTTAGAGGGAGGTAATTTTCAGCAAGCTCATCAACATAAAGAGATGCAATGTCTAGACACCTACCTAGGATCAGTACAAAATTCAGGATGAGGAACTCAAGGAGGACTTGGCTCATAATAGAAATGTGGAGTAGCAGAAGTTCTGTGTGGATTTCAAGTGTAATTCAGCACATTTTGCCCCACTGTGGCAGACACCTCTCCTTGCAAGTGCATAACTGCATCTTCTCTGTTCTTCTGCCATGAGCTTCACTCCTACAAATTTTCTTTTTTATTCCACCAAAGAAGAGACATAAAGCACAGCCAGGATGGTTTCAAAATCCCAAGGCTGATGTTATAAGATAATATCAGCAGTTCCAGCAGTCACATCACAAGTACTTATTTATTTTTTAAAAGAACACAATATGTTTGTATTGAATGCTGAAGCTTAGACTCTTCTATCATTTGTAGAAGGCTTTGTCACCAATAAATCTTTATATCATTGCATGGTGATGGTGGAGCTTCAGTAACGTTTCACAGCACAAGTATTGACCACCAAAATAACTTCATCCCAGGCAGCTTTCTGTACTCTTAAGAAGCAGAGCTAGTAAATGACAATATAGCTTCTGGTTTTGTGCTTTTCCAAGTTCTGAATATGTCCCCAAACCAGCTTTCTTTTGTAATTTAATTAGAAATATTGAATTTTTAAAAATGGTATCATTTAAGATAACTGGCAGCGTTTTTCAAAAGTGCATGGTAAGCTCCTTTTGGATACAGCATGTAGAAAAATGATGGAAAAGATTCATGTTGGTTCTTTTTTATTTTAATGACATGCAAATCATGGTTCCATTTTAGATACTTGGAAATAAGTTCTACAAGTGCTTGATTATGTTTAATAGGGGCTATGCAAGTCCTATCCGGAGGCTGGAACACAAACCATAATATGCAGAAGGAATGGAAAGACTGATATAGAAGCAGAAATTAAGATCTTCTTTAGTGTTCCTGCTTTCTTTGATTAATTTAACCCTACTTATACAGAATGCAGTGCACTTGGGAAGCTTGTTTCTAGGTAAGGAACCCTTTTCCTCTTCAGCAGGACAATTAAGCCAAACTGGCCTCAACACATTTTGATAAACGCAGCCATTTTCACCCACACACACAAAAATGGAAATGGAAAAGTACAGTGGTATTTAATGTTTTTTTAAAAAGTAATTCAATGTGCAGCTACTGCTTTTATTCTAAAAACATGAGTGACTTCAGGCTGTGGGTCACAAGTGTGTGTGTGTGTAAAAGGACAGCCATGGGCAGTTAAGTTCTGACAAACCAGCAGTGAAACCCTGACAAACATTGTCCAGGACATTTGCAATACTGCATTTTCATGATGATGATCACCATCATTATCTTCATCATCACAAGGAAGTCATTGTTCCTAACTCACAAAAATGAGTTCTTACACATTTTGGTTTGGTGAGCAAGTGGGATTTTCAAGGGCAATCCAATCAGGCCTTACCAGGCAGAAGCCCATGGCAAGGGTCACTTACATAAGCATTTAATTACACTTATATTAACAGTCATCTCTCTGGTCTCTTTTGTCTCTGTTCCACAAACCAGCTCGTGTCAGCAGTTCTGCCAGCACCACGCTCCAGAGCAGCACTGATGGAATTGTCTTTATCTCCACATCAAAACAAACACCACTGGTAGAACCCTGACATCCCTTGCACAAAGGAATCCTTGGATTTTAACCAGCCCTCCTCTGTGGGATCAGGATGATCCACCACAGCACAGCTTTCCTGTTAAGTGGGTGAAGTTCCACCCAAGCTTTCTTTTACGGATTGAAAGACTGGCAGAACTTTAAAAAGTGACACTGCAAGTCTTTAACGTGTCCCTGCTGCAGTATCACCCCAAAGCAAAAGCATCCCTTCAGCTGTTGCTCCCAGTGACCCACCAGTGTGATGTTTGGGCAGGAATCTCACTGGATCTGCAGCAGGGCACACAATAACCTAGTATTAAAAAGAGAAAATCCTCCTCAGTCCAATTGCTTTTCATTGTTTATGCCCACTTTTAGCCAGTAGCCTCCAAATACTAATTCAAGAGAATGGTTCTTCCCAAAATGGGGTGGGAAGGCCACGAATAAATGCCCATTTGCTGTTTGCAGGGCTGGTATTTCCCAAGGAGATCGCTCCTAAGCAGCACAGGGACCCAGTTAATTGCCCCTGTGTTCTTTAATAAAGCTTCTCTCCTAATGTGGAGAGCAGCTCTGGGGGCCACTGCAGTGTCCATTCCCTCTGGGCTGAGAGGGAGCACAGCCCCGGTGTTCAGCTGTGTGAAGACCCCATCCAATTCCACATAACAGCAGCCTGAAGAGCCTGCACAACTGAGTGCCTGCCTGAGAAACTCATTTACATTTAAAATGAACCTTCTGATGCCTTTGGGCAATCTTGATGGTTAATGGCTTAGCAGTAAAACATACCATTCTTTTCTCCCCTCTAAAATAAACAAACAAATACATCTAGGCATCAGAGCATCTCTTCTCTGGCTAGGTGCTTTATCTCTGGTATGAGGTCTGCATTTTAAAGGCATTCTTATGCTTTTGAGCACTTCTAAATCCCTAATATAGGCAGCGGCACTGTATCTTTTTCTTTCCTCGTAAAAAAAAACCTAAAGAAAACAGCATCATACTCACACACACACAAAAAATAAAACCAAAAAAACTCTTTCACAACCATCCTGGACTCCTTATCGTGATCTCCCGAGGACAACACCACTGCCATCCTCTTGCACAGGCAATAGAGTTCACTGTCACAGCACTTTCCTTAATACCTCAGTAATCCCTAGAGCTACTTAAAGTAAATTCCACTGGTAATGGGGAGATGAACTGACTGTTAGTAGGTTTCCCCTCCGTGCACCTTGCTTCTAAACAGGATCACTGTGATGGGGATTTGACTACAAACACCCATCAGCCACATTAGGTGAGATGAGCAAGTGCAGCTTTTTGTGATTAAACCTTCTCTGGGAGATGCCTTGGTTGATTTACAGTGATTGCCAGACACTGAGCTAGAGGTATTTCTGTTTGCTGCTCATCCTTGCTGCAGTTAGGTTTTTAGATAGCACTCATCCATCTTCCACTGGCCAAGTTTTCACCCTGTATCTTCTCTCCACAGCCTGGATCCTGTCTGATTTTCTGCCTTTCCTTTCAAGGACATCTGTGTTGCAGATGAGTCTTAGGACAAATAAGCATCAAACTACTTTCTACTTCTCAATGTAGTGGCCATGACCAGGAGGGATTGCAGAACTGCTGAGTGAAAATAATAGAAAATTTCACATTTTGCTGTTAATCCAACACTCACAGCAAGCTGGAGAGGAATTCTTTCATGAATAAAGTATTATAGATACACATATAGCTATGGCTGGTCAGATGATGGCAGTTATACATTTTAAAAAGTGCCTCCAACTCCCTCAGGAAAGATGCAGGTTTAGGAACACAACACAGATCACCTGTGGGCAGATTGAACCATACCAGACGATGGAGAGGGAATTCAAGGAAATGATGTTTCCTCTGGGAGCCACAAGAGCAACTTGCACAGCTCTCCAGAGAATTAGATGATAAAATACAGGAGAAGGGGATCCCAGCTTGCCAGATGGGTTACATGTTCCCTTTGCAGGTCCCCCTCAAGGCTGACCCCATCCCTGGAGCCAGCTCTTTGGAAAGCTGCTGCCATAAATGCAGGTTTCAAGCCTCTGAGGGTGAGGGAAGCCCTCTGAAAGATGCTGTTCTGAATCCCTTGTGCTGCACTGGTAACTCCTCAGCGTTCAGCACTCTGAAAGGCAAATGTCAGCACGGTGCTTTCTGCAACAGCCACTGCAGAAGGCTGAGCTGACACCTCTCAAGCTTGTCCAAAGAGCACATGCAAGCAGGAGTGGTGCCTTATGGCAGAGGCACCGTTGCTGGGTGCTGCTGAGAGGCTTTGGTCAGGCTGCAGTGACAGGAAACCAAGTGGGAAAATGCTGGCTTGGGTTTCACTGGAGCCTCCCACAGCAGATGGGTCGAACATTTTAATAAATCTTCTGAGCAGATGAGATAAATGCTTCAGATCACATAAGTGCTGGTAAGAGAGGCCTCGTGTGCATCCCCATGCTCACATGTCAACTTTGCAAAAGCAAGAAATACGAGGTTGCTGTAGTAACAGGAGCAAAGTGGCAAGAGAGAAGTCAGTGGAGGGTGAGGAAAGGCTTTGAAAGGGTAAAGCTCAAACCCAGCTCTTGGCTTCTGGCTTTTTATGGAGGTGGGCTGAAACAGAATGCGAGATCAGATACAGATTTAAGAGGGTAAAATTGGTTAGACAGCCAAATAGAGGTTAATAAGAGGCAAGGACTGGTGGAAAGTAGGTGTGTGGCCTGCAAGGAGAGGGGTTTGCAAGAGAACTGTCTCCAGAGAGCCTCACAACTTATTTTCCCCCAAAATACATTTCTTAGTGGAGATGCCAGATTGGGAACAGCACTAGGAGCCCAGAATGTGCTAGCCTTGAAAACCAGCTTTAGCAAGAGAAGGAGGAAATAGTCTGTTTGTTTACTGGAAAGCTCTCCCAGGGCAGCAACAATCTGCAATATTGATTAGGAATAAAGAGAACACATTAAATGGGTATTAATTTGTAAGATGAAGCCTCAATGTTTTATGTGACACAGTTACCTGTAGCTGGTTCTGTGTGATCCAGGAGTGCCTCCTGTGTCCCCCTGCATTGTCCTCACTCTCCCCAAGCTCCTCAGACTCACTTAGCAGGGACTGCCCAGGCAAGACCACAACTCTGGATTTTTTCCAGTTACTACTGATCTGTAGAAGCTGCAGCAAATCCACCCACAGAGTGAGGATGGTTTGGTACTGGGATCCAGGCAGGAGTGTTTGTGTGGGCAGATGATGAGAGGACAGAGAATAACCTATTACTCACCCACAAACGAGAGCCTCTGATGGGATGTGATCTGAGAAAACAAAATCCTTGAGGAAGTGACGCAATATCAGAATTGAACATTGCAATGAAAGGTTACAAGCCATTTTTCTTTGATGCTATCTTTTTCCTCCATGGGGCAGAAAGAAATGGTTCAAAGTTCCCTATGAAGTCATCAGTTAAAGACAGAAGAAACACATCAGAATGGAATTAGACCTCCTGGGTCAAAACTCAGTGCTCAGCTGAGAATTGTAAACAAAGAGCAACATTCAGTCCTGGAATCTGCATCCTTGTTGAGGCAAGAAACCAAAAACAAAATCACAGAGATGTTGGGTCAGATCATCTATTGGCAAGATGCTCTTGGGGCAAAATAAATAGCACTTAACTGGATCATTGCACTTGGAACTCCGTTGGAGGGAGACATCTGTTAACTTCTCCCCCTAAAATCCACAACCTCTCCCTTTTCCCTTGGGGCCTGAAGAGCTGGTGTCTCATTTCTGCTGGGGAAAGTTTTCTCCCTCAATTCTCCCTTCCTCTCCCAATTCATTTTTTGATCAGGAAAGTGGAAATTGGAGGAGATGTTCATCTCAGCTGCAGAAATGTTCCTGACAGTGTAGTATCACATGCATTTGTCAGTCCTGCTCTCAGCAGCTAAAGCAAAGAGGCTCCATCACTTTTGCTATGGCAACCACTCCATGCACTTTAGTTAAACTTCACTTAACTTCTTTTCCCTTGGTGATATTCAGCTGGAATTGTCCTTCCCATGGTCAAAAAGACTGCAGCAGCCACTCTGAATTCCACCTGTACGGGCAGAAATCGAAGGCTCAGCCAGCCCAGCCACTTTGACAGCGCAAAGTGCCTAAATTAAAACATCTGCAGTGTCTCTACCTAGACAAATAAATCCAAATTAATTCAATCTTACAGAGGAAAGTTTGTTTATTCATTAAACAGAGTAAAATGGTGAGTCAATTTGTAGACACCTGGGCTGGTATCAGCCTTCTGACACTTCAGTGTAAAACCAGCAGCCCACGTCTGGAGCGAGCTAAAAAATCTCACTCTTCCATCTTCCAGACAAACAAAGAGGAAGGAATCAATTTTAAGGTGTCTCTTTCTTTTTTTGGGGAGGTGATGAGTCACCAAGGAACCTTCTTCAGAGTTCACCTTCTCCATCCCACTTCTGGGGGAGTCTCTTTCCAAATTTCTGAAGACAAGTGACTCTTCCTGTACTCCTGTGTCAACCCCCTCCTCTCTGCCTGTGCTGGCCCTGTGATCTGTCTTGTCTGCAAGATATTCCTTATCAGGAAATGACTAATGGCACAGTGATGTGAAAATATCCCCAAACCTTGTTATCATTGTCTTGGATGTCTATCGTCCCAAATTCGACCTGATCCTTTGGAGCTATTTTATGGAGAGGAGCACATAAACTTATCCTGCTACTGGTGAAACAGGAAAGAAATTTAGGGACTATTTGCCTTTGAGGCACAAACTAAAAGCATGGCATTTCTGTTAATTCCCTTAGAGTCACTGCATTTACTTCCTGCTTTGTTGTTATTTAATCTGTTTGTACTATTTATACATTTGAATGTCACGGGTTTGAATCTGATCCATATTACTTCCCAATAAATCATGAGTAACGTTGGGGAAATCAGAGGTGTGCTGGGGAGTTCAGATGAAATCATAATTTCCAAAAGCTTTCCCCCCAGTGAAATTTCTCTCTCCCAGAGGATCTGGGGAATGCATGCAGGCAGTTTAAAGCCTAGGGACTAAACCCTCTGCAATGTCCCAATCCAGTTTGTTTTACTCTCCCAGCTTGTCACATCACCAGTCCACCACTGCACGGGATTTTACCTGGTGATAGATAGATTTGCCTGGAATTGCAGATTGCTTTGCAGCCTGGATATTTGTAAACCTCAGGGTGTTGGTAAACAGAGAGACAAAGCAAGAGGTAACTGCATATATAAAAACATGTTCACATGCAAATCTATTCTGCAACTTTGCTCACACTTTGACTTGCACAGGTTTAATATTGGCTGCTGCTGAGATATTGAGATTCAGTGGGTTCGAGTCCTTAATAACAACTCTGAATTGTGCAGAAACCATTGGTGACACGACTCCTGTGTGCAGGTGCTGGTGCAGTTTTCTTCCACATGGCTTTGCCGGTGCTGACGGGCTCCCGGTACTCCAGCTCTGGGTTCCAAGCAGACACAGTGTCACCTAGAGGAGAAAGCACGGCCATGCACACCGAGATAGAAAGGGAATATATATTTTTTTAGGGGAATAAGTGTCCCAAATGAAACCAGTGTCCATACTGATGCAGCTTTCCCTTCCTCATTATCTTTCTGAGTTGTGTGTGTGCGTGGGCACAGGGCATGGCATGAAGGTCTCTTGGGAAACTCCTTTGTGATAAACCATAAAGAATATCTCAATGATTTGGGTCATTTATGTCTTTCTATTATCTCCTTACTTCCCTTCTCAAGAGCACGGCGGGCTAACAATAACTTTTGATACTTCAGTGCCCAGTTTGAAATATAGAAATAGCTCAGATAGTGAATTATTCCTTTGTAATTGGAGACAAGAGCCAGCAGGAGCCAGAAGGAGGATGATTGGCTTGCATTCACATTCTCCTCCTAAAAGTCCTGCTGTTTCTTTGCTTCTACTGTACAGGAAGCAGACAAGCTGTTATTTCTCCTTGTTGAGTACAATAGGGCTTAGAAGAAATGTGTTGGGTTAATATTAACCACCTGTATTGAAAATCTTGGCAGACTTAACTCAATCCTGTACCTTTGCAAGATGTGATAGATAAATGAATTATTGAGCAGTTCACTGCATGGGAGGTATTTCAGTCCTGTTGCAGAATAAAAGATCTTTCCTCCATGGGCATTTCAGAGCATCGTGCTGGTTTTGGCCAAAGTTTCCTCGTGCATGTCCCCGCTGTGCAGCCTCTCCTACTTTTGGAGAGCTGGCATAATTTGTCCCCACAGATGGATATATTTATTTTATAAAGCACCCAGACAACTCAGTGGCATTTATACTTCTTAATGATAGGCGTTAGGAGAACATTAAACACAGTGGTCCTGGGGTTAGTGCTTGATTGCGTGTTAGGATTTCACGCCGTGTAGGAGGGGGAAATGAGGAGTAACAATAACACAGCTTCAAAATATGCTCTTCAGTGAAAGTGAGAGCAGTGCCAAAAAGGCTCTCGTGTGGGAGAGGCATTGACACAAGCCTGGCAGGAAAGGTGAACACAGTCCAAATTGAATTGTGCCCAGGTCTTGGAAGACAAACATGCATGAACAGGGATAACTTTGCACAAGTGAATTCTTCCCCAAGAAATGCAGATGGCAAACTCCTTCAGAGACCATTTCTTGACATGCAACAAGCTGCCTCCAGGCTTTGGAAAAAGTGTGTTATTTAGATATTTCCTCCTGGGAAAAGGGGTTTAAGAGACCTTTGGTTTAAAAGTATTTGTTTAAACCAAACACAATAATTATAGAGGACGTGCTAGGATCACATACAAAGGTCACAGGAACCCCACTTAGATTAAGAACAATAAATGTACTACTGGTACAAAGAAAACTAAAACATAACAGGGGATAACCCTCATAAAAACATCCCATTCAACCTAAGTGCCAGACCTTCAGACATTCTGGGTTACAGAGTTTCAGGATCACCATTAGGGGACATGGAAGGTCTTCAATCTGCATGAGAGGAGAATTAGCAAGTCTAATTTTCTTGTTTCCCATTAATAGAGAGCAAGTCTCAGTCCCTCATACCACCAGATCTCATCTCTGCCAGCTACCTGCTCTTGGCAGGCATTGAAGTCATGGCAGAAGTGTTCTGCTCTGTAGCATGGCAAATGAGTAACTCAACAAAAAACCCTCAATTCTTACAAGATGACAGGGCATTTTTTAATTTCCTTTTCCTATTAGCAGCCACAGAGAGTTCTTAAAGGTTAGGTTTGGCTCAGCAAGCATGAGATCTTGCAAAGAAGCACCTCACTTGTTAGCTGACACAAGAACAACTCTAATTTACATTTAGAGGACATGAGTAAGAGGTCATATAGGCATTTCTTTAACAAACAGAGCTATTAATCTTTGTATTTAATGTAAGATTAGACACCAGGCTGAGATGTGCTGAACACGAGCTGATCACTTGCAACTTCAGCTGATGTGAGGGGCAGCCTGCAGGATTTTGTGCCACTCTGGATTGGACCTTCCAAAACCAAGACTGTTTCAGAAGGTTGCAATGAGTCATTTTGAAGATGATTTGATGATTGGTTCCTGAACTGGGATTTTGTTTGCCCAGACACTACTTGTGCTCTCTCTGTAGTTGGTGGGATTCAGTCTCCTGCAGCATAATACTTAGTCTCCATAAGAACAGCAGAGCTGACTTACAGATGTCTTTAACATCTGGTGCATCAGTTCATTTTAATTCAGAATCCTCTACCCACCGAGCTGTCTCTGTCCTGATGACTTGGAAGAGTCACTCTGTGTAGGCCATAAAATCATAATTATGCAGGTGATTTCTGAGCACTTTTATGCAGTGGAATACATGCAGGACTTCCAGCAGACATGGGGGTATTTTACTACCCAGAACTTTTGTGCTGGTATTGTTCAGAGAAAAATAGATACCTGCAGAAAAGATGGGGTGAATTTGTTCAGATCTTGATATCAGAAGCATCTGACTGGGATAGACATGAGTTTGTAAATAAGAGCTCAGGAAGTTTCTTCAGTCGTTATCATGGCAGGGGGAGTACACATGTGTTGTATAATCATTTGTGGTCATATTCCTGGACTGGTGTGTTCCTGTAGGTTAATAGGAACAGTAACCCCATAATGCCTTACTCATAGCAAGCTAATTGCTGATGGGTTGGGGACTGTGCATAGCATATGACAAACCTCACATTTTGGGAAAGGGAGAAAAGTAGAGAGGAGAAATCCTATTAAGTCTTGTCCTCCACTAACACCGGACACACTGCACATCAAATCCTCTGCTTGTGTGTTAATCACCCCACTCATTAAGCAGTGGAAGATGATTAAACAAAAGTCACTCAGAGGGTCTGATGATGGAGGCTGTGTTAAGTTCCAAAGCAGATCAAATTAGATGGCTGGATAAGTATTTGCATACATTAACATTAACTAGCCCTTTCTTTTGTAAAGATCCAGGAAATATCTTTCTGAGTGAACCATCAGGATTTTAATCATATTCTCTCATGATTAGTTCACTTATGTTTCTAATATTGCAGGTCTGTATCTACAAACTAAAAGATGACACCTCATTAAAAATCATGAATAAATACATGTTATGTAGGTGTAAAGATTGATAGGAAGGTTCTCCCTTTTAGATCAACATGCACTGAACAGTTACAGCTACATTTTGTGTTGTTTAGACTCAGGAGTCATTGAGATCTAAATCCCCAATGACCTGGAGATTAGATGTGCTCAGTGTCCCGAGTCATCCAGACCCTCTGTTATCTGTGAGATGTATTAATGTCATTGCTGTTGTGTTTCAGAGCAGGGGTTATCCAATCTTGCAGTGTCATTTCAAGTTCCAGCATTATGAAAACCCGTGATGCCAGTCCAGGTGCAGGTGGGTAACCACACACAGAACTATTTGTATTATTTCTCAGTGTTTCCTGTGCTGCTTCTGGCATGCTGGACATTCAGGGATCCTGCTGAAATCTGTGGAAGCTGCATGTCTTCTGCCCTTTGTACAGGACAGGAGATGCTCCTGGCACTTCCATCACAGAGCACTCACCTGTGAGTGATTGTGGGAGGAACACTTCCCACCTTCCTTGGGAATGGGACGTTCTGTTGTGGACTGCTCACAGGCAGATGAATACGAGGCACTGAGCAGGAAAACTTCTTTCATTGCTTCCAGGATGAGAATATCTGTGTGTAATTATGGTCACACTCCATTTGTGTCCCCTTTGCCAGTATATCCATAGTTACAGGCCTGTATTGTCCTGTGCAGCAGTGAGTTCCCACCTGTTGCAAGATTTTTTAAAAAATAAGAGCAAAGGAAGTGACAAAACACAGCAGCTGGCAGGTACAGGCAGCAAAGTAGGGGGAAAAAAAGAGAGCAGCCATAAAGCTTTATCATTCCTTTCCTGCAGAATAAATTCAAATGCTCCCTGCCCTATCAGTTTTAGGCAGACAGATGACAGATGCCTGCAGACTAGAAAGGCTCAATAATATTGCATTATTATTATGGCTCCTTTAGAGAGGATAACATTTCAACTATTACAATGACTTGCTTTGTGCTGGCTCATTGTTAACGACCTACTTTATCACCATCAGTAACCTGAATAGCAAAGCTCTCCCTGGATATGGTAATGGAGAATCGATTTGCAGCTGGAGCTAAGCCTGGCTGCCACTGTTGGAGTCTCAGCTGGCTGCAGATGAGGAGTGGCTTCCAACCTGTTCATTTTTCTTTCTTCTTTAAAAGCTGGTTAGGAACGGACCAGTATCACCTCACTGGTACATACCTAAGTCTCTCTTACTGCAAAATAAGCCTATGTCATGCTTCTGGGATGAAACCTTATGAAAAGTCCTGGTCTATCAGGATTTGCTGTCAGACAAGTAGTTAACTCAACCAGTAACTCCTGACTGGTATGAAGAGCTGAGAAAACATCTTCCTTGGAGAGAAAAATCCTTTTGCATCGTGTCCTAGGTTACAATGTAAGATGTGCCCAAAGTATGTATCCTATCCCCACCCTCAGGAGCTGTTGGAACCAGGTGGGGCAGTGTTTTCCCTTGCCCCTCCCTCTGGGCTATCTCCTGTTCATGGGCCATCAAGGCCTTGCCCATGACTCACAGGTGACTCCCTCTGGGTGTTATCTCTGTTAATGGGCAATCAAGGACCCATTGTATGGCTCATAAAATGATATCAGCCCATTGGGAGATGGTCCACCCAGGGGGAGGAGCCAAGCATTCCCACCTGGATATAATCTGGGACAGCAGAGAGGGCAGGGGCCTGCTGGACTCCTGGAGGACCAGAGCTACCAGACCTTTCTATGGGATCACTGCTTCAACAAGACCACTTCATCTGGACCACCACCCTAACTAACAGGGTGTCAGGTTGTATAATTTTAATTTATTTTATTTCACTTTTATTCCTCCTGTTAAATTGTATTTTCTGACTTGGAGTCTCTGACTGGTTTTACTTTCAAACCAGTGCACATTGTTACCCAAAGACTAAATATCCCTGTGAGTGGGTAATTGCTGGGCCCATCAGAGTTCAGGTTCTTTGGCCATGGAGTACACAAAGGATCACAAACTACTTCTTGAGGCTGATGATATTATCCTTTTAACACACCAATATTGTTTTTCAATCTCACTAGTAGGAATAGTTCTCAGCACTGAGCCTCTGTCACTGTATGTTAAGCATGGCAATCAATAATCAGAAAGCCTTACAGGCTTATCACACAACTAAATTGAAAACCTAAGGGTGGTTTTGAAATCAGATTTGAGCTGTCTCCAGTCCACTGCATCAACTTGTGTTAAGAAAGTGAGGCTGGTTATCTTCTGCCTTCAAAGAGAAACAGAAGCTCCAGATGTCTGTTTTTCTACAATAGGAGGTGTGCTTTGAAGTCTGCATGTCCCAGTCTTAAACCTGACAGACAGTCTCCAAAGCAGTGTGTTGCAATAAATGTAATCTCTATTCTTGTCCCCAAACACCCTCTAAACTCACACCTTCTGAATACTCAGGATGTCAAGAGATTCTTTAATTCACCTCCCTGCCCTTAGACACAGATCCATTCCCTCTTCTGAGCAGAGGTTGCAAAGTTCCCCACTCTGATGTCCCTGAACACCTCAAGGGTTCTGCTGAAAGAATCAGTGAGAAGAGGTGCTTCCTAGGTTATTTTTGTGTGAATGATTGGGCTCTTCTGAAATGGACATAAAGTGCCATCTCAGGAGCCTCCTGTACTTAGAGAGATCAGAGAGTGTGACAGTAGTTTCTACAGGAAAAGAGTGAAAGAACTTGGATTACCTCTTAGGGCAAGGAGAATATGACCTGAACCTTAACATAACACAGCTGAAATTCCTCCCATCCTGCAAAAGAAGGAAAGGTGTTGCTACCTAGTGGTGACTCACTGTCCTATGAAATATTGTCCCACCACTGTCAACGGGACCAGGGCATGACAAGCCACAACCTGGATTGATTCTGGATAGCACAGAAATCATTCCACCTGTAGGGGGGTTGCTGGAGAGGAGGCACAGTTTGAGCTGCTCCAGTTGGTCCCTCAAGTCTTTGTTTACTCTGTCACTGGATAGATCCCTTCCAAAACACCAAGGAAAAAGAAAGTCATTGTTCATAATTGCTCATTACGAATTGTTACAGCTCCTTGAGTCCAGTCAGCATTTGTGAGCCAGTCTTTCAGCATTGGCATTATGAGATGTATTTATTCCATATTAATTAGTGCACACATTTGGGATTACTGAGCATCTTCGTCTTGGGATATTAGACTTCCAGAGAAGCTGCTCACCTCAGGCAAAGATATCCCCCAGTAAGCAGATTCCCACTGGGCAAAGCTCATTAATTAATCAAAAGCTCTGGATTAGCATTTTGAAGCCAGGCATGGAAGTGACCAGCTAGGAGTAGCTGAATAAAAATCAAACCTAACTGCCTCATGACAGCAGCACACAGCTGCACTCTCTCCATTTCCCTTCTGACTTCACCATTTCCCTGTGAGGATATTCTGCTTCAGCAGAACCTGTCAGGTATTCTTTCATGTCCTTCAGAAACCCTTGGTAGTGCCTGTAAGAAAAAGGGGGAGAGGGGGAGTTTGGCAACACGAGGAAATGACAGTGCCAGAGGTGGCTGGAAAACACTGTCAGGCTTAAGACTCTCTCATCCTGGAGACTTCAAGAAGATTTTAAGCTCCTTAATGGGAGCAGTCTTAAAGAGGGTGATATTATAGAAGTGTTTACAAGGAGAAAAGCCTTCTGTTGCAGGGAACTTACATAATGCTGACTCAGCTTGCCTGATGGATGAGACAAAGGAAGGGTTGGCAGCAAAATGGGCCTGCTGAAAACCACAGTGCCCTGGTGGGGACTGTCAAATGCTGATGAGCAGGAGGTGATGGGGGATTTACAGATGCTGATCACAAAGGAAGTTTTAGATCCTGTCAGTTCTATATACTTCAACCTTGGTTTAGTCCCACTGCAGTCAATGGAGAGAAGTTCAGCCCCTGTTGAGCCTCCTTGCACTGCCCAAAATGAAGTTTTATACACATTTCCCCAAATCTCATATTCTTATGGATTGGCCTCTTCCTTAGATGGCTGCTGAGAGAAGGCAGCAGTCACCTTCTTGTCTAGTTTTTATAGAAGGAAAATTTGAAAGTTTCAGGGGTTTCAGACAGGTTTCTGTCCCTTGTCTTGGGATCTCAGCTTTCATGACCACAGGTGGAAGGTGCACATTTCCCTGTGAGGCCCTGGTAATCATGTCTGTATCAGCAAAAATGAACACTGTTCCTGTCCAGCCCCTGAGCATGGCCTGGCTTCTCCTTGACCTGCAAGCAAACACCTCCAGTGCTGATTTAAGGGTTCTGTGTGTTGTGACTCTTGGCTCTGCTTAAGGCAGTGCCAGACACACCCTGCTTCAGCACCTCAGTATAGAGAAAAATCTCCTATCAGAGAGATGGGTAATACAGTCAAACCTCAAAACTGACTGAGCCACTGCCTAATGAGTTTTCAGTTTAAGCAGACATTACAGATTAAGGGTAGGAAAAATACTGCTTTTCCTCCTATATCCCTCTATTCATTCTGTCAGACAGAAAAAAGAAAACCTTGACTGACCTAAAGCCCATCAAGTTTAATATTGGGCTGAGGGACGTGAGGACCTTGGTGTCAGTTCTGTGTCCAGGGCCAGCAGCTGGCCAGGGTTGGGATGTCCTCTAGTGGAGCTGCAGGAAAGAAACTCAGCTTTCTGGAAGGAAGCTGATAATAGCTTCCCTAAGCATTGCTTTGGCTTCCTGCAGAGAGAAGTCTGGAGAGTTCCAGATATTTTTGTCTGTTGTTAAATTCAGCACACTGTCACCATTACGGGCCTGATCGCTCCCAGCGTGAATCCTACATTGCAACACTGAATAAAGAGAAGTGCTTGCCTTGCCTGCAAGGAGGAGAGAGATACTGCTCCTACATTTCTGTAGGGGCTGTAAAGCAGATCTGAAGGGACTGTGGTGCCAGGCTTCTCTGGGTGCTTTGAGCTTAGTTGGTGTGCAGGCACAGAGCTCTGGCTCCGTGTGAACGCCTCCCCGCTTCAGGATCAAACAGTGGATGGGGCAGGGAGTCTGGAATCTCTGAACAAGAAGGGTCTTGGTCACATACATGGAGCAGAAAGTTTGAGGGGAGTCTGTGCTAAAGCTTGGGTCACAGCAGCACATTCCACCCATCTGAGGTGGGAGGATAGATTCAGCCTCTGCCAGTTTTTAAAAAGCCATAGTCAATTGAAGTTGCCAAGTGTTGGGAAACACTGTAAAATTCAGCTGGTGCCTCTGTCTGAGGGGAAAGTGATGAACAACTCTGTTGTATTTCTCCATGGGAGAAGAAATAAGTGCAGCCTGAAGAAGCCAAGACTTATTTTTCACCCAAAGTGCTTAAAAATTAGTTCAACTTGGAGTGAACGTTCCACTACCCAGTCTGCTTTGTTAGTTATGCAAGAATAATAGAAAAAATATATTGACAGAACTGAATCTGCAGAACAGAGAGCAAAGCCTACCCGTGCTCACAGGGAAGACTACTACTGATTGCTGCAAGAGTGTTTCTCAAAATGGTTTATAAGGCATCAGCAAGTCTTTAATTTAACTGTGTGCCATTATTACATGCTGAGTGTGGTTTATTATTGTGCTAATAAACCATAAAGAAGACTCTATAACTTCATTACCACAGTCAATTGCCATGTGCAGTGTTAATTTGCCAACAGATCATTAATTGCCGGTGCTCGCTGCAGCGTAGACATAAAGCAAAACTATTGGGCAGAGTTTCTTTTCCAGGCTCTGTTCTGCTGACAGCAGTAAAGACTGAGAGCACACAGAAATAGCTGTGATTTGCCAGCAGAAAGGCTTAGGAGAAGGAAGGCATGGAAGTTTCCAATCCCAGCAGCAGAAGCGTGGAATCAGAATAATTGGAGTTGTAAGAGAGCTTGAAAAGCCACCCAGCCCCACAGCCCTGCCATGGGCAGGGAAATTTCAATTAATCAGGCTGCTCAGAATGTTCCCAGCAGTGGGGTATCCTGTGCTGAGGTGTTGCCACCCTCATCATGATAAACCTTCTTTATAGCTAATCTAAATCAACTCTTAATTTAAAATCATCACCCCTTGACCAATTGCTACAGGCTCTACTAAAAAGTCTCTCCCCATGTTTCTTATGGGTCCCCTTTAAGCAGTTGAAGGCTACAATAAGGAATTCCCAGTGACTTCTGTTCCCCAGGCTGAAGAACCCCCAGTTCTGTTCTCTCAGTATTCCCCTGACTGACCTCTTGGCCCAATAAAGGCAGTTTTCAAATAAAACCAAACATATTCTGACTTGAACCTTTAAAAATCTGTGTTTTACACAATTTATGGATTTCACAAATGTAACGGGAATATCATTTTTCTTTAGGGGGAAAACCAAACCAAAATATCTCATTTGGCTGAAATTATCTCTTCAGTAAAGTGCTAAACTGCATTGTTATATTTGGTCTGTTTTGGGTGATTTATTTTGCACATAAAGTTACTTTGATCTCTCTTTATGTACCTAATGGAGAGTATCACATGCACATATATGGGTGTAGGTTATTGAGCCCTCCATGGTCAGCAACAGCTTTAAAGTTCCTTAGGAAAGCTTCTGGAGTAAGAAAATGCAGTTTAATGCTGGACTGATGTAAACATCTTTATTTCTGTCTGCAATGTGAAACAAAATATTTTGCTTTTAAAATAGTGGAAATGCCAAAACACCCTTAAAAATCTCTGATCCTGTGGGAAGTTCATCTTTTGCCTGATTCACTAAAAACCTAAACACTGGAATTTTGTCTTGGGATGAAATTCCAAATTGTGCTCTGCTGCTTCAGTGCACTTTTTCAGAGCAAAAATGTAATGGTCCTGATGCTTCATGTGGTGTAGCACTCTCTCTTAATGATGCCATTACAACAGGGAATTTTTTTAATGCTCACTTTCCCTGGAGATATACAGCCCCACTCAGTTCAGGTGCAATATGGGGTTTATTAAGTTTCACAGTAGATGATCTTTAAATTCCAATCCAGATTAGCTAGCACACTGATGTCCTGCAGTAAAGGTTGTCTTGTACTTTATTACCTGGAAATCTGAGAGGCTATAAGGTGATAAAGAATTCCTGTCAGAGTCAATGTGGGATATTCCTTTATTTATGTACCCCAGAGGATTTATGGAGGGAGACATGGAGATGGAAAAGTGCTCTGGAGCTCTCAGCACCCTGAGGTGGCCCTGGCCCCTGCTCTGGGGAAAGAGTTGGTGTCTAACTGAGAAGCTTCTGATGACAAAGTGGCAATGTAACACCATGGTCAGCTTCACCCTGCATCTTGTTTCTAATTACTAGAAATAAAATAAAATAGAATAGAATAGAATAGAATAGAATAGAATAGAATAGAATAGAATAGAATAGAATAAAATAGAATAGAATAAAATAAAATAGAATAAAATAAAATAAAATAAAATACAGTGAGAGAGGGCCTGAAAGTTTAAGGGCATTAATTGCCTCCCAGCTGTCAGGGTAGTAATTAAATTCATCTTGTTGACTTCAGCTTTGTTGTGATTATGTGAAATTAATCTTCAAGCACACTGAAAGCTTCCACTGCTGTCTGTTTTAGTGCTGAAACTGGTAAATCCCAAACAATATGCAAAGAAGCATTGACATGTATCTGGCAGTCACCCAATTAAAAATGTCAAGTTAGAGAAATGCAATTAAACTTTTTTCCCCGGTTTGCTTTTGTGCATTGTTTTTCCCCTTGTTTTTTTTTCTCCCAACCAGGCTAAAACTATGTCTATCTCTCTGGAAGGGCAGAAACTCAACTTCCAAATCATTTGAGCAGGTCACAAAAGTCCAGTTGCAATTCTTCTCCCAATCCTTAGCTAGAGCTGGATTAGATGTAAAGGATTACTTGGAAATTTCAGCTCTCAAAGAACAAATCCCTCCTGCTTGTTAACTTTTGATTAGTGCTGTCAGCCTCCCAGTGCTGTGCATCACACACAATTAAAAGCTGTTCCTGCCCCAGAAAGCTGGAACTCAAACCCCTTGCTTAGTATGCAAATGCATTACCTGACTTGTGCATATATGTTAAAAATTTATGCATCAATGTAGTCAGTGAAAGCTTGCTATTGACATCAACTAGTACTCTAAGCCCTTTTTATGTAAGTGAGGTGTTCATAAATACCTTCATGCATTTTACATCCCCACTTTCAGAAAAAAAAGTCATTTTTCCATGAATATATAAATGCCCTTGTAGCTGGAGTTACAGTATTAATTAACTGATGTTCACTCTTAAGCAGCAATGTACCAAGCAGTAATCGATGGGGTGGGTGCTCACATCTAGGCAGAAACAATGTTTATGAGCTCTGCCTGCTGCTTTTAGCTGCTAGATTCTGCCTAGGAGGATTTGATAAAACTGCCAGCATGATTTAGTTTCTTCTGTTATGTTTTGATGTCATCTTTGAGAAGCCAGCAACCTCAGTAACCAAAACCTGCAGCAAGAATCTCCCACTTCTCAGGGTATGAGGTGATCAGGTACCCCCTGATGTGTGAGATCTCTGTGGAGAAAAAAAACAATGAAACCTATATTGTGTGGACAAGAAAGCAGCAGAAGAGCAGCAGAAATCAGTATTGTTTTCTCTCCTGAATGTGAACACTGAGTTATATTGTTGATTTGCATTCACTGAACAAGACACTGCAGGTGAACTGAATGCCTGAACTTCCCAGGCTGCAATCAGTGCTCCCTTGTGCCAGCTTTAACAACAGAGAAACTCCATTCAGGATGCTCCTTCTCTCACCTGGGAGTGAGCAGTTGGCACAATAAGGGAACTGGGATGAAGGAGTTTGTAGTGCTGAATTTCCTATGTCTTTGCAGCAATATTCACTAGCCACTGCCAAAGGAGGACACTCAGTGGTCCCAGAGGAGTTGCACCCTGTGGAAGGTACCTGGGAGCAGTGTATCCATGAGGGAGAACCCTAGGAAGTGTTGGAATCTAGCTGGGTCCTCTGCAACATCCCAGAAATTTGCTCAGGTGCATTGCTCCATGGTCTGATTGACTGAAAAACCCAGAGCCCTCTTACCTTGATATTCATCCCCACTTCTTTCTGGCACCTTCCTGATCCTCCAGCGGGTCAGGGAAGGCTGTAATCAATACCTGCCTCTGCAGGCTGTGCTCAAAGGCTTCACAGGATTCCTTTGGGGGTAACTTTGACACCAATCTGAATGATGGAGAGCCCTACTGACTCTTTTTAACACATAACCCCTGCTCCTTGCCTCTAATAAAGGTTATGCTGTACAAAATATGTCAGCTGAGAGAGGGCAGAGCTCAATCTTCCAGAGCTTGTATTACATGGAGAGGGTTTGCACATGAGAGCAGCTGCTGGATGCACAGCCTGGCTGCTGACATGGCCAACCTGTTTCTGAAACCATTTCTTTTCCTGGATCTTACCAGGTATTTATTGCCTTACAGTCTAAGTCTGCAGAAATCCCAGTACAAGCTAAAAACAGTGGAGTACTTTTACCCATCTGGAAACTGAGAATTTTTAATAAACCAAGTATTATCCATGAGTTCCACTGCCATTGGCTACACACCTGAGAAGCATCCCAAACCACAGGCTTGTGTTTACCTTAGGGCAACTCTTGGCCTTGCTGTTTGTCAGTTCCTCCAAAGGGGAGAGCCATGAGGAATTACTGCCAACACTTGTGATATTGCAAGAAGTCTCCATCAGCAGAAAGAGATGACACAGGTGTCTCAGATGAATCTTCTCTCCTTCATTGACTGCATCATCCAAAAGTTCTCATTTGGATTTCAGAGGGGAATACATAGTTATCCATGTGGGGTGGAGCAGCATTAGCTCTGTAGCTAATCCTCCAAGAGAAGATAGTAAACCACAAGAGTTTTGGAAAATTTGGTTAAAGTCCCTGTATCAGGGAAGGTCAAGTGTGCTCTGTTAGGTCGATCTGACCTGGCTCCTTTCCCAGAAAACCTGACCTGTTTAACTGGGGTGTCCAAGGAGCCTAATTGCTGGAAGCTGTCTCTGCAGGCTGTAGATAGAACCTGCAAAAACAAGGAATAGCCCACCTAAGGTATGGTATAAGGAGAAGTGAAATGAAGGTTGTAAGGCACAGTGTGGAGGGTGAGGGCAGTGAGGGAAGACAAACCACTGCAAATTGTGTCATGTTCTGAAGGAAGAGCTGAGGTTCCTGGAGTTAATTTTCCCAAGACCTGCTGACACCTCATTTAGCAGAACTTGCCCTAGGCCTTTGGATGGGTTTGGCTCACCTTCTAAGAACCCTGAGAAAATAAATTGTACGGTTGGTGTACAACCTAACTGTTCATTTTGTGATGTAATTTCCTCACACAGTTTGGCTATGCTCACTTGAAAGTCCTCTGGTAAGTGAAGTCACCACAGAAGTTTCCTTAGGTGATAATTCTGGAATCTCATCCCTACTCTACAAATAAGCTTTTCATCCACCCTCACAGCCCAATCCTCCATCCCAGCAGAGGAGGGACCACAGTTTGGGTTTGCAGTAATCCCATCAGGTGGTGCTGCTGTAACCAAACCAACACCTGAGGCTGGGGGGAGCAGTGCTCTGCCACCTTCCCAGCACTTCTGGCTTCTTGTGCTCCAGCATCCCTGGAGTTTTGTGAGGTGGCTGCAGCTCCAGCACAGGAGCAGAGGCTGCCCAGGAGCTCCAGGCTTCTCCCTCCTGCAGCTGCCAAGGTCTGCACTGCACATGGATCCTGGGATCTTCTGGGTTTTGAGGGTCTTAAATACAGATACCCCTTACAAGGCTTTCTTTCTACCTTCCTCATTAAAAAACAGGGAAATTGCTGACCCTAAATTTAACCCCCAAGGTTAATTCTTAACCCCAATTTCTTTCAGAAATATTTACTTTAGACTGCTCTATTATATTTTGAGCAATGCTGACAGGAGATAGCTCTGGAACAGTGAAATGTCTTGCAACCATGGTAACACTGTGTACTCATTGGAAAGTTTTCTGATATTAAAAAAAAAAATCATTTTGTCACAATCTTGCCCATTAGATTTCCTATGATGTTCCAAGGCTTTTTGTTTGAATGCAAAGGAGCCTTTGAATGATCAGGATACATTGCAGAGCATCACTCTGTTACAATACACAGCATTTGCCCCTGGAGCATGTAACAGGAAAAATTCCAAAGGAATCTGCTTTTGAAAGCTACCAAGCTGAAAAATTGGAACTATCATCATTAAAGGGTGCTTTTGTTCTGGTCCATTATATAATTCCTTTGTTTCAGATACAAGTAGAGATAATAAAAAGTGGTTTTATAAATATATAAACGAAAAAAGGAGGGCCAAGGAAAATTTCCATCCTTTTTTTGGACAGTGTCACCAAGGATGAGGAAAAACCTGAAGGACTGGACAATTCCTCTCCACATTTTCACTTTGCTGCCCTTTCTTCCAGTGGGATAGAATTCCTGCTTGCTGAAATCACTATTTCTCCACTGTAAATATTACACACATTTTACCTCTCTTCATTATTGCTGTCTCTCTCCTGAATTTATATCTAATCTTACTCTTTTGCTCCTGTATTATGCCAAATTAAAATCTCCTAAGTGCATGAAAAGTGGTGACTGTAATGCCTGAGCAAAAATTAATAAAGCCAGGAGAGAACATAAAATCAATAATCTGATTCTGACAGCTTGCTTTGTCTCTGTGGCCAGGCTCTAAGGATGTACTAGTGTTTCCCTCTGTTTAAAATTAATTGAACTATTTTATCATATCAGATAAGAGTGCACTCTTTGTGCTATTGAAGCAATAATTATGACATGATAATTACAGGCTGTGGCCAGCATGATTCTGTGAATGAGTCAGCACAGGCAATTAGTTTGAGACAGCAACTTTGTGTGAATGTGTCCCTACAGACGGAGCTAAAGGATGGTCTGGCTGCTTATTATCTCTGTTCTTCAAGCTTCCTTATTCACAGGAGGCCAAAGGCTTTTTTTTTTTTCTTAATGGTTGTTGTGATTTTGGGGGGGATTTGAGGGGGTTGTTACTGATTTTCTTTCCAGTTTGGCCAATCTGTTTGTGTAAATATAATGACTGCAGGAATAGGAGGCAGAAGGAGACAGCAACAGGGCCAGTCCCTAAGGCTGTGGGTTCAGAGCTCTGTGATGGTGCCCTTTGAGAAATTCTGTTTGATTCCAGGACAATTTGGGCTCCCCATGCATCTTAGCCTGACTCTGTTCAAGTGATCCACCTCCGAGTTTCCTAAACCATCCTTCACTGTGATTTCCTGCTGACAAGCCTGTGCCCCCCTGAGCACACTGAAAAGCCTAAAGAATGTCCTGCAAGAGGCAAGACAAAATACTTGTTAGCAGAAAGGACTGAAGCATCAAATGTTGCTGAAGAACTGCTTGGTTTTTGGCCAGCTCAAAGCACGAGGGTTTTTCATCCCAAGCCATTTACAGTCTGAACCAGAGACAAGGTAAGCAGAGATGTGTGCAGATAATGGAATAATGAGACAGTTCTGGGAGACAGGAGGGAGTGCAAGGAAGTAAACTTGTTGGATTATTTGCTCCTAGAGGAAAGGTAGGAAAGGGCAGGGTTGTTTGATTCTAGTAGTTCTTTCCCTCTATGATCTCAGATGAAAAAAAAGGAATAATCCTCATGTCAGAACACATCAGCAATTCATGGCAATAAATACCACACGGGGCAACAAACTGAAGAATGAAGAGAAAACACAAAAAGGAACAGCTGCTGACTAAGGGAACATCATCCATCCTGTGAGCTGGTGGTACAGTGCAAGAATCATTATGGGATTGTGAAATTAATGATGATGCCTATCAGTGTGATCCAACAGAGCTGGTTTAGGGACACCTCTCCTTGCTTTGCAGAGCTCAAGTTTGCAACCCTAATTTCCTTTGGCTCCGTGTGTAATTACATCTTAGCTGTATTATTCATTTATTACCATGTTTATTTTGAAGCTGCTTCCACCTGCAAATATGAATTTCATAAGATCCCAGGCAGCAGAAGTGGAGAGGGAATATTTTTATTCCTTGAATGCCATGATGTGTCACCATCTGTGAAATGTCATGAGAGGTGGCACTGCCTCATCCCAGATCCCTGATGGATGTGATGAGCTACAAGGAGCTGTTCAGCAGGAAGGGTTTCTGTGGAAGATATTGCCTCCTGATGGAAGGAGCCAACACATCAACACGTGTACAACAAGCCACTGTTAGCTCTGGATTTGGAGTTCATATCCCAATGCTCTGTGGAATTCTGCAAACACCAAGTGAGAAAACCAGGGGCCTGTCCCGTGCCTTGTGGAAATATGGTGTCCTGTAACCTGCAAAAGAAAGGCATTTTTATTTATTGGGAAAAGCCAAGTTGGCTTGAGGATAAACATGTGCTGTGCTGATGTTTTGCAGGTCAAAAGGAAATTGGAAATATTGTCCCATGCAGCCTAAGTGACAGGAGTTTGAGTGGCACCCAGCAGAACTCCTGGACATGTATTGCCTGGCCTAAACTCAGTTGTAAGAATGGCTAAAAGACCAATGCCAGTACATATTTTTAAATAAGGAATTACATTCCTTATTTTTCCTTTGTTCTCTTCATGTGGCTGCAGTAACTTTATAAACACCTTCCCCCCTCTTCTTCCCCCACTGACTATCAGAAAAACATTGTTGGACATGAATGCCAGACACATCTTCAGTATCATTTTCCCTTCACTTACATAACTGGATATGAATATTGATAATTGCTATCTCTGACACGCTTCTTGTTAACAGGTTTCAACCTGCAAAAGAATCCAAAATACCATGCATAAAATCCTAAATATTAAAATTCCTAGTCTCTGCCAAAAATAATGTTTCTAGCTTTCCAGTTTCTTCCCCTGAGCAAAGAGGGGAACAAATATTTTAAAAAGAATAGGAGGAGAGAAATGTTGGCTGGAGAGGACCTCTGGTGGTCAGTAACTCAAATTCCCATTTGGAGCAGGAGTTTTGCCAGCAGAGCTAATAAAGAAAGCTGTTCTAAAGCAGAGATGCTCCCTGCTCGTGTTTTTAATTATGTATGCTCATTCACTTCAGACAATGAGGCAGGTTTCTGTGTTACTGGGGAAACCACAGCCCAGGAACAGAGTGCAGCAGTCCTGGTCTTGGCAGGGAAGGAGCTCTGAGCTGGGAACAATGGGGAACCACAGCTACAAAGGTGGATTGCACCTGAAAAGTGATTTGTAGCTCAGCCCTGCTGTCCTGGTGGCTGGAATCAGCAGAAGGAGCTGGTACATGTTGGTGTCCCACAGCAGGGATGTCAGAGTGGAGATTCAGGATGTCCCCATCAACCCTGATCCTGTGGGACATGGCTGGAAGGTCAGAATTAACAGCTGAAGTTATTTTGGCCAAGATTTTCTTAGTGAAAAACTGATATTGAATGTCATTTGTTGATTTACACTGATGGATGTTTTTCTGAGAGTGACAGTGGTGCTGAAAACTCAGCAGGATCAGGAAGTGAACCAATGTGTGTCTGTGCACAGGGGTGATGTTTCATTGAGCCACTGATGCAAGTAGAAAAAAGTAAATTAAAAAATATTACACTGAAAGAGAAGCTGTACAGTTGAGACTGTGCAGTGTGAGGCTATTTGCTCTGACTTTAAATTACTGAGAAATCCAGCCCATAAACCTGTGATCCAGGTTCTCCAGTTCCTCTCATTATGAGTGAAGGAAAGCATGGTCCCAATGATGCCCTGCATGGGATTCCTGGAGAACCAGTGAAATAATCTCAGCTTTGTTTGTGCAGTTTGAACAACATTTCTCAAACAGTTTATCCTACAATGACATCTGGTGGTTGTTTCCTTTGACAGGAGGTTCTTACAGAAGGATCCTGAACATCCCCATGGCAATAATTCCCTGGAGTTCTGCTTTTGGGGGAAAACTGGAGAACACTGAGACCCATTCCTTGCTCCTGGCAGCAGCCTGGGGCCCACTCAGGAGCTGCTGATTCCCAGTATTTGCCTGATCCAGGAAAATCTGCAGGGCAGTCTGGGGGTTCTCCTCAGCCCCTCATTGCTGCTCCCACCCTCCTGGCAGCCCCTGTGCTCCTTGGATGCTCCGTGGCCATCGAGGTGGGCATCTGGGCACCTGTGGTGTCTCCTGGCCACCAGATGGAACCCAGGGCATGCTTGGCTTCTCAAACTCCTGCTTCCAAAGGCTCCTTTCAGAACTTGGAGGCCACTCAGTGCTCCTCTTCCATGGGTTTTCTCTTCTGGGCTGCTGGGTTTGAGGAGGGGAAACGCCCAAGGGATAATTTTGCAGGCAGCAGCAAGACATGGAGTTTTAAAACTGATTGGTAAAGAAGTAACATGAATGAATTCCATGGATTTTGGTCCATATTAAAGTGGTGCAGCAAGGTAGCAGCTAACCCTGGCAGCTCCTGGTGCCAAATATTAACTTGTTTCTTGGGGAACATAGCAGAGAGCTGCTGAGCTTGGTCTGTAAAGGTCTCAGTCACACAGTCAGGATCCAGATATCCTGGGCTGGATTGCTGTCTGATGCTCAGCATATTCAAACCCAGCATTATTAATTACAATTGTTTCATTTCAAACTAAATTCTTCATTTTGATATTCTCTCACTATATCCTCAAAAGTTTTTGCCTTGGAAATTCAGTGGTTAATGCTGGGAACCACTAGTGGTAGGTAGTACTGACTTTTGTTTGATACAAAATTATTTTTATCACTTCAAGATATTACACAAGACTTGGGGGATTTTTGTAAAGTATGTGTTTTTATAAAAGATTAACAGAATTTTGGTTGTGTTTTATTTAGGGTCTTTTCTCTATGGCCTTTTAGAGACTTGGAAACTGCTAGGAAAAATGGGGTGTGTATATATATATACATATATATATGTATATACATGTATATATATGTATATATGTATATACATGTATATATATGTATATGTGTATATACATGTATATCTATGAGTATATCCCATTTAAAACATTTTAAGTGTATATATATATATATATATATATATATATATATATATGCTTTTCAATCTTTCTCTTAGGGTTAAGAAGGACCTCCCACTTGTCAGAGCAGGGTGAGGATGCAGCAGCTGTTGCTGTTTCTGCTCTAGGATGGGGCAGGCTCCCCCCAGATAAGGTTTATGCACAGTAGCTCACACATTTGGGACCCCTATAGCTCTGCTGCTGCAGCTCTTTTCCCTTTGTTTCCCTGCCAGGACCAGCAATTATGGGGTTTTTATTCCTCCCCTCAGAGAGGGAGCCCAGCGTCAGCCCATGAAGATCATACATGGTTAATTCTCTGTGGCTTGTTGACTCACACATTGAAAATAATTTCTAAATATCTTTGTACTCTTTAACCTACTGTTTCTTCTCATTACTGGCACTGAAAGAATATTTGTGATTCCTGCTGAAATCCATGGCTGTTCAGGATGCACCACGGGTGCCCTGCTCAGCATCTCAAAATCTTTATAATCTTTATCTACTTTGCTCTAATGTTTGCTCTTGTTTATTTGCAGTGGTGTCATGTCACTGAGGTATCAGGATCTGAACTCATTTCTTTCATGGTTTAACACTCTAAATGTGTGAACATCAATGATGCATGAGATGCCATAACCCAGCTCTACCATCTGTCTGCTGCTTGGGGAGGGGAGCATTAGGATGTTTCACCAGCAAATGCCACAGTGCTCTGCATCAACATCAAAACCAGTGTGAGTTTTGTTCTCTTGTTCTTTTTAAAAAATTTAGTTCTTCCATTAAAATTCTATCTAATTAGTGCAAGCAATTCAAAATCAAATATTTCTATTACAGACCAGTGAAAACTTTCTAATTGATCTAAAATTTGATCAGAGTGTATTTTCATTTTTTCTTGAAGGTGAGTTGCCTTTATTGAACTTGCCTGTTCTTCTCTCCCCTTAAAAGAAATAAAAAACTTGAAGCCACAATGGCTAGAAAACCATATTGGTTGGAAAGTGTGGTGTTCCCCTGTCCCTGCCTGCCTCACTGGGAGTTTTTTAGGGTGGGCATTTCATTTCCTGAGGTGTCCTGAGACCCAGAGCAGGATTAGGGCTCTGACAGCTCAGCCCTGTCACCTTACAGCAGCTTTCCCACCTTGCCTCTGCCTGAGCTTGTCTCTGTAGGGAGATGCAGGGCTGGATGTGTCACCTCTGCAGGTCTGGCACTGCAGGACCAGCTCCAGCCCCCTCTGGAGAGGGTTTGTGCCAGCTCAGGGAGCAGAAATGTTCATTTCTGCAGCTCCTTGTACCAGGGCAGCAGCTGCTGACAGTGACAGGGCAGATGTGACTTCATTGCCCTCCCCAGAGCAGGGCCCCTGGCACTTTTATGTCAGTGCCACTGAAATTACTTGAGCTGTACTTTCAGCTCCTTCCCTTTCACCAGGCAGGTAAGTGCAGAAGTGTGTGACAGGCACGAGACGATGTAAATGAAATTTTTATAATGGCAAAAAGATTCAGGGAGCTACAGCAAAAGTGGTTGGATATTGTATGGAATGAAATGAATATGCAGAAGGGTAGCAGATTGTACAGGGAGATTTTCTGTGTGTAAAATCACTCATCTCCACAGACATCACTTAGCAGGAGCCTCATCCCTCTCAGTAACTGGCATCAGTGTCACCATCTGCTCCCTGGTGCTGCCACTGCACAGGGGCCTTGCTGCTCTCAGCTTTCCACAAAGTCAATTGCTTGAAATACAGTTGCAAAGAAATACAATTTTAAAAAGCCATACAATTTTTAAAAGCCATTCTACTACTTTTCAAACTGTGTCCAAAAAGAAGTGGGTAGGAATGAAAGGTTTTAGTGGGAATGGTGAGAAATAATCAGGAAACACTGATTATTTCTCAATATTCTCCAGTGCTGCTGGAGAGAGAAAAGCCAGCAGTAGCCCCAAGCAGTCCAGGCCATCATTTCCTGCCTGTGGATTGAATTTATTTACACTTTTCTGTGCTTGTGTTGAGCCAAGCTAGAGCAGCTGAGCTACCTGGTGTGGTCATTCCTCCTCTCCACTCAGCTAAATCAGGTTTTGGGGGAAATGGAGATTTATTTCAGCTGCTTTTTGAGTACCATACCTAAACTCAGCCATTACCTGCATAAAACCTGGGCACAGCCTCCAGCCCTTTCTGCACCACTGCTCCAGCTGCATTCCCAGGTTCAGCAGCAATCTGAAATTCATTCACAATCTGAAGGCCTGGGTGGGAGCTTTGCTGAGAAGCTGTGAATGGCCCCACTGCAGTCCTGGGTTTGTGACTTAATGAGAAAGTGATTGACTTTCATAGGACAAAGCAGTTAAAATATTTTATTGCCAGCAAATTTTGAGCCTTTGGGGAAAACTTTAAAAAGATATTTCTTCTGAGAAATAGAGGTTTTGCTTTGTTGCTAGAGTTGTCACTATGGACTAATGCTCAGCTAAGAAATACCTGAGCTAGGAGAATTTTTTAAGGCCAAAAGTTTTTTTGTTATCAAATAAATAAGGAGAAAATAAAAGTAAGTTCCTGGAAAGGGGAAGGATCTGATTGTCCATAACAATAAACCTCTGATTGTGCTCAGCTTGGAAGTGGCCATGAACCAGCACCTCCAAACCCTGAATTTTCAGCTCTGGAAGAACAAAATAACAACTTGACTGAAGGCTCTGAAAAAGCAGTAAATAAACCTTCTGTCAGGGTGTGAGAATCAAGTAGGGAAAAGGAAGGGGATGTGTTGCCTTAGACACTCAGGAATGTGATTTATTAACAGATCTGTGACACTGAACTGGATCTGCCAGGAAGTTCTTTTCTCTTACCTCAAAAAACTAGTATGTGTTTCTTCTTTCTGGTAAGTGAATTATGTGAATATTTTTTTCTTGTTTTGCATAAAATTAGAATTTTATGTCTATTTTGATAATCTAAAAAGCATGATTGCTCTATGAATTATTATTTTAAATAAATGTTTATTTTGATTTTTAGTGTTAAGAGTGCTTTTGCCTGTATAGTCAAACAAAGAAGGAAATGGTGAGAACACCCACTCCTGCTAAAAATAATGGTTCAATAATCAATGGAAAAATGGGAGGTTTTTAGCAGGTAAGACTGGAAAACCCTAATTAAGGAATATTTCACAGCCTCTGGATGCAGGAGCTATTGGGGCAGACTGTCTTGGGCTGATGTGGGAATTGAACTGAGCTAAGAAAAGGCACTCTGTACTGAGCTATTAACTTTTTAAAGAAAGAAGACCTGCTCTCTCTGGATTTGATCATGGAGCTGATGCTTTGTTTTTAGCTCCTACTCTTGGTTTTCTAAACCTCTGAAATTAGAAAATATTAAAAATCTCTTTTAGTTGCTGTTTCTAGCGAGACAGAAGTATTTATTTCAGCTTGAATCAAACAAAATCATACTTGTAGCACCTTGCAAAGCCATGATCCCTGGACAACTGTGGGTCTGCCAATTTGCATGTCCAGTAACAGTGAGAGGAATATCCAGATTAATGCAGTTACACTGTTCAGACACACTGAGTGGCTGAGCTCCAATGGTAAATGGTTCTTGATGGGGAAATTTTTATGAGCAAAACAGGCAACAACCCACCCTGGGTAAGTCTGGGGGTGTTGTATTTGAACAGGAAATTGTGCTCACCCTGTACCAGCTCTGAATCACCCAAGCTTTCTGTTATCCTGATTGATCCAGAAATTACAGAGGCTGGAAGCCTTAAATTTCCAATCCATACACACAGTGCCACGAGATTTTTCTCTGGATTCAGCGCTGCAATTTAGCACAGCAGCACACAACTGGAAGGAAATGATTTGCTGATTAAAAAGTCTGAACTTCACAGCAGCAGCCCAGGGAATATTTCCTGAAAGTGGTGCTGCACCACAGACAGACACATTGTGTTGGCTGTAGGGCACTGTCTCATATGGAAACACCCATTTCATAGTAATTGCACAATTAATAGATATATTCCCAAATAACTCTTTGTGTGAATATTTTAACCTTTTTTAAAGGGTCGTTTGCAATACTATTTCCTTCCTTACAATTTGTCTAACACATTTAAACTCACTCAGTGCCTCCCAGGATGGAAAGGATCCCCCAAAATCTGCCACAGTTGTGTTACTCTCTGCACAAGCATCTCTGTCTTGCTGCTTCTCCTCCCGTGGTGAGCAATCCCTGTGTCCACTCAGGAAGCCTCAGCTGGCCACATTTCCAGCCTGTTTAACCCAGAGTGATTCAGAGCAATGTGTCTATTAGCAATTCATCTCTCCAGGGCTGGCTGTGCTGTCATTCCAGCAGCAGTGATGCAGAGCATCCCCAGTGTGACTGACCTGGGGGAATGAGCTGGGCCACAACCCCTGCCTGGACACCCCAGCCCTGCTCATCAGGGCTGAGTCAGTGCCTCCACTTTCTTTCTGTAGTTTTTGCCACTGTCAGGCTTTAGTTTTGTTTTTAAAAAGGTTTGGCTGTATCTTAATAGCACCTCCTATTTCCATCTGAAGAGTTGGGAACATTCACATATATATATATATATATATATATATATATAACATTCACATATAAGTATATATATACACTCACATATATATTACTGTTATTCATCCTGGAGATCCTCAGATCCTCAGCTCTCAGAGGAGCAGCATACATGGCAAGATCAGTAGTGTGTGACCAAAGGCTGAGGCAGCACAGCTCCAGGAAAGATGTCTTGCCTAAAGGTATTGATAGCAGGCCTGTGCAGGAATTAACAAATATTTTCAAGCTCTAAAAATGGCTGAAGTTGTTCCCCAACTTTTCTGAGTTTTGAAAATGTTTGGCTTTTTTCCCTTTTTTTGTTTGGGGTTACATTTATTCTGAAGTTGGACAGGCTCTAGGGAACCAATTAAGGTTTGAAAAAGAATAGAAACATTTGCCAATGCCTTTATTGGGGCCATGGGTATCCTGAGATGGTTTTTGTGTTTCTGGGGGGCATTATCTGGATACTGATGTTGTTTTTTTTCCTTTGCATCACAGATGAAAATGAGGATGTCCCAAATCCTCACAGATCTCTCCAGTGCCCACTCAGAAAAAGGACATCCAGGAGGGTGAGCATCCTCTGTGCCAGCTCCACCTCATGATCTCTGAGAGGGCTGTGGGGGTGGACAGAGGTATCCATGCCCCTGCTGGGCAACCAACACAATTAAAAAATACATTTATGATGAAATTACCATCTTTTCTACCCTGATACTGCTGTCCACAGATGGTCTTCTGAAATACTTTTTAAATTTTAATCAATAGTGCATGTAACTGCCCTCTATTAATACCCTGGGGGTGATTGCCATGGAGCAGTTTATAAATTGCAGAAATTACAGGATAGTTGTTAACTGCTAAATACTATGAAAATGGTAGAGTTTGGGGGAAGACAAGCTGCAGTGTAAAGTAGAAAGAAGTTAATTTGTTTCTTCTACAAAAGGGAAGTTAAAAGGAAAGTCTGATAAGCCTCCAGTACGACAAAAAGGATTGTTTGGTTTTTTTTCACATGGGCAGTAATCTGTGTTTCACTATGTTCACAAATCTGGGGTGTAATACAAAACCAAAGACCTGCAATTGAGATATTAAGAAAAAAAATCTCTGGCTAAAGGAAATCCAGCTTTTGACAATGTCAAGTTCAAGTCACATTTGGGATTCTTTATGAAGACATTCTTTGAAGAACAAATACATTTTAGCACCATTAATGTTATACCTGATGGTTCCTCCTGGTTGTGCTTTAGGCTGGTGGGACTGAGCTGTACTTGGAGGTTAATCTGTCTGTTGGAGGACACAGATAAATTTAGGCTGAAAGAGGGATAAACCCAGCTGACTGTACCTTCCCTCACACATTTTAAATAACACTCCACTCCCAAGGTTTACTGATAAATTGTGAAGACATCCCCCAAACCTCCAGGGAATGAACTTTCCTGTTGTTCTGGCACTGGGGTGAAAGGGAGGAGGACACAGGTGACAGGAGATGAGAAGGAACCCTGTGCCTGCCACAGCCCTGCTGGCTGCAGGGACAGCAGCCATGAATAATTCAGTGTATTTCACCTTGCTGCAGTCCAGCAGTCACTTGTGCTGGCCAAGAAGTGACTTGGAGGCACTAAGCTGTCATGCAGTTTGCAGAAGAAGAAGGGATTTGGGGGATTAGCACTGGCTGGATCAATCCTGTCATATTTAAACAGCAGCTGAAGTTATTGTTGATACTGAGAGCCAATTTGGAGGAATTATCTGCCTGTTAGAGTTCAGGCCCTGTCTTCATCTCATTTTCTGACATTTCCCCCTGGTCTGGCCCTCTGTGGAAACAAATAATTTTTCTGGTAGCTTGTTTATTGTGCTTTTCTCACAGAATGAATTCATTGCCAAAGACTTAATGAATGTTGTGAAAGTTGATTACTTAGACTCAGCTAGTCAGGAAATTTGAAGCAGGCCAAAGTGTGTAATTAACATCTTTATTTCCTTTACACTCTGATGCCACTTCTAAGAATTGCTGAAATACTTTTCTTACTGGCTATAATTTTATTTTTCCTGATATGTTTCTGACACTGCAGGTGGTTTCTAGAACTCCCTGGGTTCCTAGGCATAATTCCTCCCCCTCAGATTATCATCACTCCATGCACTGCTTCCTTCTTGCAGCTGAAATGGTCACAAGGCAGCCAAATTGAAGTTGTGTCCCAAAACTGAACAAAAACATCACTTTGTTCAGGCAAACAGAAAGAGAAACTGTGGCATTGTTCCTTTTTGTCAGTGGGGGGGTTTAGTTTGGGGTTTGGTTTTGTCCTGAGAAGAAAGATATTCTCTTTTTTTGGCTTCAGTTAGGGTGGGAAAGTGATCCCTACACCCCTGGAGGTGTTTAGGGAAGAGCTGCCTGCAGGGTTTGCTCACACAGAGCTGAGAGCTCCCTGCCCCTGAGTCCTGGAGCCTTCAGCCTCACACTGGGGAGCTCATTCAGACAAACCCTGCCTGAGCAAGGGGATTTCCCAGGCCTTATTTTCTGGCTAATAGAAAGATCATCTTCTGATTGAAATATTAGCTTTTGTTTATCACATTGTGCCCACCAGAGGGAGAAATTTACTGAGCAGTAATGGTCCTTATTTATAGGATTACATGAAATTGAGGCACTGTTCCTAAGAGTATTTGCTGCAGTAAGAACTTAATAGATTTTGCAGATAAAGTGTTTGCAAAGATTGGGTTTTCAAAAAGCTCTCCCATTTTCTTATCTCTCTGATTGCTGCATGGGGTTTGGGTTGTTTTTTTGTTTTTTTTTCTGTTTTCCCCCACAGAACTCTGATCCTTTCTATACACAAAGCTGAGGAGACACTAAATTAGCCAATGTGGGCTCAGGATGAGTTGGCATTTTGCTACCACACACATTTGTTTTGCACCTTCAGAACCTCACCACAGCAATTCCATTACATTTCCTGTGAAATTGTCCCAGGATCTGCCATTCTCCATGCTCAGGTGTTGCCTTGTGGTGTCAAACAGTGGCAACAATGGAAAGAAATGGATGCTGTTACTGACTAGAGTTTAAAGGCATTAATTACCTCTATTTCTCTTCCATGGCAGAAGGTTATTACTGTTTGTAGACAGTGCAGAATTCTGAGGTTGTTTCTCTTTGCTGCCTGCTTTCTGCTCATCATTAAATAATAACAACTGTGCCCTTTTTAGAATTCAACCACTTTGCATTAAGTAGTAAACAAAGCATTCCTGCTCTTCATGCTGGTCTGCATCTCCAAGACACATCAATAATAAACACTACATGCATTCTGCTCAAATCATGGAAGACATCTGCACAAAAATATGGAAATGAGAGTTGAACACTCAGAAGGTGAAGAGAAGGGCAGCTCTGAGGGAACATGGGTTGGGTTGATATTTTTTAGCAATGGTGGATCATCTTTACTCCTTAAGCTCCACTTCCTTGGTGTCATAACAGATCATAACAGATAAATTTCCAGTTTTAATCCCCTTGGGTTCAGAGCATGTTCACACACTCCCATGAACATCAGAGGAGGCTCATGGGAAGTGGATATCAATGTTAATGGGCTTAATAACATACTTTATGTGGCAGGTGGTGTTTGATTCTCAGCAGCACCTGAGAAAGGCTGAGCAAATGTCAACCATACATCCAGGAGAAAGTGAGATATATATATATAGATATATATAGATATATATATGAGATATATATATTATATATACAGGTATGGACAACCTAGGAGTGGTGAGACACCTCTCTGCTACAGAGTCCAGCACCTGGAACACTGCAAAGGATGCAGCAGTACAGGCAAAACCCAGCCATCCTCATCTCCCTGCAGGGCTGGAAGAGCTTCCTGAGCATCTCCCGTGCTGACATTTTACAAATGCAGTTACTTTGTGATTTTTCATGGCTGCAGTCCTGTCTGGGTTTGGGTTTTGTCACTTTTCCTGCTAAGGAGGTGAATAGACTCATTGAAACAAGGCACTTGTCAGTGGGTTTAGAGGAAAAGCAGGAGTTACCAGCTCCTGAATACAGTTAGAGGCAAAACAAAATCAGTCTCAATTGCAAAAGTTTGGTTCCTTATCACTCTCATTTCACTGAGCTTCTCTTAATAGACTTCTCTTTCTCCTTGTAGAAATCTGCATCCTGAACTATACACAGAAAAAATCTTGTCCCAAGAGAGTCTTAAATATGAGCCTGACTTTGATGTAAGCATCTTGAAACAAGTGCAAGTCTATTTTCATGAATTGAGCTTTTATGTTCCTGTTACATTCAAGCTGTTAAGGTGATGGTTGTTTTTAAAAATTGAAGTAGTTGTGCTGAAAATTACATAGATATCAGGTATTAGTGCAATAGGTCATTTCTTGAAGTAAATTCCAAAGTAAAATTACTAGAACATCTTCCTAAAGATGAAAAAACATTAATATGTGTAATATTTTGATTTGTTTTTGTGTAAATAAGATGTAAATTAGATGCCACTGCTTTTTTTTATTATTTGCTTCAAACTGCTTACCTGTTTACATTTTCCCGTTCCAAGCTGCAGGGGTTTCATTGCTGAAGGTATATTTCTGAACTACTTCTAAACACACTAACAGTTAGAGGATAATCTTCATCTATCAGTTAATAACTTCAAAACTATTCTAAACAATCCAATTTTTGTCATTACATAAACACATGTTGTTTTTAAAAGTTCTTTTTTATACTTCAGAGCATTTTCAGTCTGCAAGGGAAACAAATAACAACGTAGGGGGGCAAAGAGGTACCTGGGAGCCATGAGCATTGCATACAGAAGTTGAATTACTGACCCATTTTCCAGCCTGGGGAAAGTCAGAGAAGTTTTTTACATTTTGCTTGTCATTATTAATGGCCTTTGTTTGTCATATTAGCGAGAAGAAAGGAAGAAAAGAATTTTTTGCTTATTCTTTGGAAAAATTTCAAAGCCCTCTCTGTTTACTGTATCTGCTCATCCTTGGTGGGAAATGTATCCTCACCAGAATTTCCCTGAATGTCAGCTACCTTTGAAATAAATTTCAGATCTTGAGCAGAAATGCCTCCTGTACCACAGCAAGGCTTTAGGGTGAGTTTTTAGATAAAACAAAGGCTGCACAGGAATGTTCCCCTGGGAAAACCCAGTGAGTGCAGCCTAAGGGGAAGGGCTCCCTCCTGGTGAATCCAGGTCAGGCTCTGGCAGCTCCACATCAAACACCCAAATCTGCCCACCACAGCAAGAGTTTAAGTGCCAGACCTGTGGCTACTTGGGATTTAATTTAAGAAGTGTGTAGGAATGGAGCTGACCCTGCTGTCACACATGCTGTGTCCATTCCCAGAGCACTGAGCTCCTGGATTTTCTTGGAAAGGGGCAAAGTCCTTAGAAACCCCCCCTGACACCAACAAATCTGTCTCCAAGTGTTCAAAACAAGTGCCTTCCCAGGAAAGGTTTTGAGTACAACAACTTGACTTTTCTGATGACAACTTGCTTCCTACTGAGAAAAGATTACAGTGGAATTAATTGCATAATTAAGTCTAATGCATTCTGTGTCCCTTCCCCTCACTGCTCTGGAATACTACCTATACAAAACTGCAAAATTGTTTCAAAATGTTCAGCCAGGTTCCCACTGAGCTAAAAGTTTCCATTAGGGGGAAATATGTTTGTGTTTGTCTGCACTGATGCAGTGTAAGGGAGAACTGTTGTTTTTGTCTGCACTGAAGAGGTTTAAGACCTCAATCTTAAGGAGGAGATATTGTTCAGGAATTGGCCTAAAATGCTATTCCCAAAAATCATTAGAAACTCTCAGTTGTTCTCAAACAGATCTGGGCAGATAAATCCCCACAAAATCTCAGGTCACCTCACACACTTAAAAATGCAATGGAAATGCAGACAGAGATTAAGAAGCTCTGATTTTCTTTCAAACAATACCACTACTTTGACCTTTTTGGAGTAATACAAAAGTTTTAAAGCACTGTCAGAAGCATGACTCATATTTTTGTCTTTCAAAGTATAGACTAATACAGTTTGTCACAGTGGACAGGTCATCTTTTTATTTTCATTTATTTAAAGACTTATTTTATGTTTAGAACTAAGATAGACTACAGGAAAAGGAAAACTCTCCCCATAAGTGTTTCCATATCTATGCTTTATAATAGAGTTTACACACATAATACATAAAACTGCACAGATAGAGAAGTCCAGAATGTGTTGAATTTATCTTGTTAACATTTAATAGGTTCTCTCTGAACTGAGCCCTGCCTTTCCTGCCCTCTCCTGTGTGTGGAAGTGAGGCACTGCCTCTGAGTTTGTCTGTTTGGCATGAAAATGAGAAGTCTGATGATGCAGCCCTTAAAAGCTTGTCTGCTCTGTATGTAAATACACTCCTGCCTACCTAAGGTCTCCAGATCCTATTTGCAAAGGTGACTGTGAAACATTTCAGGTGTCAAATACGTACATAAGCAATCTAAGAGAAAGAAAATTGATGGTTATTACAGTTTGTTGGGATTGTGAGTTTATTGGAAGCATTAAAACTTGAAGAGTTATTCTCTTTCCGAATCAGGAGGAATAACTGAAATACTGAAATCTGCTGCTGTGGGGAAAAATACTAAAATTCCAGTGGTTTTTATAAAAGAGTATAAATTTTTATATGTTAAAAAAGTGTTCCAGCTAAACACCAAACAATAAAAAAACCTATTTCTTGTGTAGTGCTTCCAGTACTGCTCTTTTCTCCATGATTAAATGAGAAACACTCTGAAAGGTTTCATGGTGCTTTTCCAGTTCAATCTCAACTCAGTAGTGACCATACTCAAAACTTATTGAAAAGGTCAGAAAACATGTAAGTGTTGTGCTATTTCTGGCTCTATTTCACAGTGTAACTTGACACACACCTAACAAAACCTATTGAGTAATATCTATGACAGACCTGAAATAATAGAGAAATACTCAAACTAACATAAATGAAAAGGCATAACAATATTTTTTAATATTAAAATCTTTATTTTGACATATCCAAAGCAGACCAGTTTATACTTTCAGAAGATTTCTGGGCAGGAGTGATCTCATTAAATCAGTAACTCCTCGTGAGGCACAAAAATTTCTAGTTTTCATCAAAACATTATTTCCCAAAAGAAAGCTGGTTTAACTGCAAGATTGCAAGGAGAATTTGTTGCTACTGAGAATTTCATTACTTTGGCCTTTATACATCCATTTGTAAACTTCAGATGGATCCACAAGGGTCAGGAGCAAGCAGAGGAATGTGCAGGAAGAGTTCCCACGCTGCCAGGAAGGGCTGGAAAGAAAACAACAAAGAAAGACAAAGCACTTTGAAGCAAATGTCTTCATTGTTTCAGAAAAAGGTGGAATATTCCCAGTATCTGATCCCACGCTGCTCCAGATCCACACAGACTTACAACAACCTCTAACAACACCTTGCCAACAATTTGGAGATAAGGAATGTCAGATTGATGCTACTGACCAGAAAAGGGGCAGTGCCCAGAAAACTCATCCCACTCCTGTTAAAGCTACAAATGGAAACAGCTCTGATGGGCTGCAGCACATCCTCCCAACCTTGGGAGTCTTCTCCATAAGGAATGGGAAAGAGAAATGGCTCTTTACAGAAGCCTTGTGACACTGCAAGTTCATTTGAGGGCGTTTGTCCTTTCTTTTCCTCGAGTGTCCCAACAGAGATTAGAGCACAGTAGAAAAACTTTGACATTAGAGCAGAAAAGTAGAAACCCTTTTGGTTTTTTGGCCAGGTAACCGGATAAAGAGCCAGAATTAATGCTGTCAGAAAATATCATGGCTTGAAAAGTGCCTTTGGCTGTTCAGCTCTTCTGATTTGGGTGTGGGATTTTTCATTCTGCCCTTAGTTGTTTGTGTGTCAGTTCTGGGCTTTTTCTATCTGAATGATGCAGAGCATGTATTTTAACATACTCAAGATAATCTCTCTTTGCAGTTAAATACAAAACTATTCAAAAGAGGGTTTTGTTATTAAAGAGCATATCTAATTTTAAGCCTGTCTTTTGGGCCCAGTTTTCATCTTGAAGTTGCCTTCAGATCTCAGAAGTCTAACTGCATCAGAGAAATACACCTGCAGCAGCCTGGCTGTTATGTATTTTCCTATTTTTACCTATATTTTCCTATTTTTACCCTTTTCTTTAATGGGAAACCCTTTCATGGCCTGTACTTTTAAAATGCCAGGAGCAGATAGGAAAATCACCCACTCCACAGTCAATATGCACAAGGTCTGAAGAAAAAGCCTTCAAGCTAATGTGTACCAAATCCATGAGCAGTTTAAAAATATTCAAATTATCATAGCAGCAGACTCAAATGAGCTTTTAAGATCTCCAGGGCTCTTAACTTTATGGTAATTATTGTCAGAAAGGACATAACATCTCTCAGAGAAGAATCTACATAATGCTCCAGAAAGGGTGGAAGGAAAAACAGCATTTCATTTGGAAAGAGTCAAAAATGCCTCATGAACTTCTTACAATGTTTTGCTGGGACAGCACAGGAGGAAATGCCACAAAGTTTACATCACTACAATTTTTTCAGAACTTTACACTTCCTCTTTATCTCCTTGGGAGAGAGGGATCATCTTTCTTTGAAGGGCTGGGTTTTCTATAAAGCACTTGATAATCACATGGGAATTTTATAGCAAAACAAGGGTGGATATGCTCAGGAAAATGAGCTTTTCCCCCACCAAGCACAGTCTTTTTAACCTGTGAAGCACCATCTGCCTTGCTCTGTAGGTGTTGCTGCTGTAGAAAGAACCACTGGCAAAGTGCACAGTCCTTGATTTTCACATCTCTGGAGACAAAATCATGGCCTGGACACTTCATCTGAAAAGTACCAGTTCAGTTCAGAGCCAGGGTGGGAGCTGCACACTCACCATGGGAAGTCTCATAAATGTTCCTCAAAATGGACCAGAGATGTGCAGATTGAACTTTTCTCCACCAAGCCACTGAGTGGCTCTTCTTTTTTTCTGTCTGACTATGAGTTATCCTTTAAACCTCATGCCTTCCCAAATATGAGGAAATTCACTGTTTTTCCATAAGTTTAGGGGCAGATTTCTTCTATATATTCTCTATAAAACTCATGGCAAATACAAAAGTCACACAAAGAACTACCTGCACCTCTTCCCTTTCAGTTCTGTTTGCTGTTTAATCACTTCAGTTTATATGGGTGCTGTGTAAGATCCTGGTGACTGTCAACCAAAAGAAAGCAAGCACATAATCTTCCTTCTTGAAAGGGGGAAACCACAGTGATGCTGGAGGGTTTGGCAGCCATGGGACACCCAGAAATTTTGGGAGATTTACAGATCAACACTGTAAGGGCAGTGCCATAGCAATAAAAAAAAAGCTTGGAGTGAGGAGCTTTGTTCTAACTCTGGAACACCTTTTTGCCTTGAGAGAAAAAACAAACAAACAAACAAACAAAAACCTAAATGTTTTTTATTAGTACTAGCAGACTATGCAGTACCAGCTCATCATCCATTAAATCTTCCAGGAAAATGGCAAGGTGGGTATTTAAGTAAGACAGTCTCAATTCTGGACAAAATTGTGTTACAATATTTCTGTTACTGGTAACACAAGCCTGGGCACCAAAGCTCTGAACAGCCTTTAAGATTCAAAATCTCATTACTACCAGAGAGACTTAGGCTCCCAGACACCTCATAAATTGAGTCTGTGGCTTCTGCTCCTTTTCCCTTCTGGGGTGATTGAGTGATATGGAAGCAGAAGAGAGAATAATGAATAACAGTGTGGGGTTAATCAGGTTTATTCAGTGTTGTCTTAGCAATAGCAATGCTGAAGGGCCATTCCTTAAATTTTAGAGGCAGGAGCTTCCACTCAGAGGAGTGCTGGGAAGGGCAAGTGCACACCAGGGCAAGGCTGGATGGGGAGCAGCTCTGCTGGGAAGGAGCTGGGGGTGTTGGTACATCTCACTCTGGACAGGACCCAGCTGTGAGCCTGCAGAATGAGGGAGGAGATCATCCCACCACAATCAGCATTCACAGGCTCATATCTGGAATACTGCATCCAATTCTGCCTCCCCAGAACTGGGAATGACAAACTGGAGCAAGTTTAGGAGACCCCAACAAAGTGTTTGGGTATGGAGCTCCTGCCCTTGAAGGAGCCCTCCCTCCCTCCCTTCTCTTTGTTTACCTTTTTGTATCTTTTTCACTTGGTGTATCTATTAATTTTCATTTCTAAAATCCATTTTAGCCTTTTTCACTTCTAATCCTCAGTGTTCCTTTGTTTATTTTCCTACCAGGTTGTTCTTTCAAGGTTGTTAGCTCTCCTCTTCTATTTTATTTCCTTTCTTTGTCCCACCAGCCATCATTAAGCTTTTCTTGTTTCAAGCAGCACTAATCTTTAGCCATTGATCTCTAAATAAAATTGAAAAAATAAAATATCAGACTATCTAGTTCTGCTTTCCTTAACCTAATCTCTTTCTGATACTATTTGAGTTTATGTTGCTACTTATTTAAATACATCTTCCTGTGTTGAGAGGACAACAACTTGAGGCAGATTTGAGTCATTTCTGTCTGGTGCAGAGACTTGTTTCATTAAAGGTACAGCAGAACACGTTCAGCTGTTGGTCAATACAAGATGGGTTTAGCATTTAGGACAATCACATCACTCAATCACTCAGTCAGATCAATACAGTGCTGGGTCAGCTCAGATCTGATTGCTGATCAGTTTGAAATTTGCAGATAGTGAAGGTGAAATGCCTGACAGTCTGGAGGCTGAGCTGGTGTCCCAGTAAAGGGAGCAGGTCCAAGACAAATTTGTACATCTGCAGTTAAACCAGTGTTGGGGAAGGATAAAGAGAGAGGCATTGCAGCAGCTGTGGCTTTAATGCCCCTAAGAAAATTATAAATCATAGAAATGTTTGGGCTCATCATCTCCTCTCACTGTCCCAGGTTCCTCCAAGCCCTGTCCAGCCTGGCCTTGGACACTTCCAGGGATGGGGCAGCCACAGATGCTCAACTGTGCCAGTGGCTCACCACCCTCACAGTAAGGAATTTCTTCCTAATATCCAATCTAAACCTTCTGTCTTTCAGTGTGAAGCCATTTCCCCTTGTCCTATCATTTGTCCTATCACAAATGTCCAAACTGCACAGTTTTGCATCTGAAATGAAGAGGGCTCAGCCTTCACCCCTTGTCTGTTTGTGGGTTTTGTGGGAAGCTCCTGAGCCTCACACTCATCTCCAGGTTCAGTGAGGAGAATAAGGCTCCAGATTCCAACTGACAGATGGATCTAAATCCTGCAGGAGAAGAACTGTCCTGATAAAGTCACTGAATCCCAGATCAGAGGTCAAAGGGACACTGAGGCCATCAAACCCCACCCCAGTCCTGTACAGAACTGTCCTCCCTGCTTGGGGACTGCTCCTGCTTCTGTCCCTCAGCTCTGGAATATTCCATAGATGGAATAATTTACCTTATTTTGAAGTTTTGCCTTGGGGTCATCTCACTACTGAGTGGGTGGTAAAGCACAAAAATGTTTCTGTGGTGTCCAGCACAATTTGAAAAAAGCTTTTTAATAATTTGATCCAGTTTGCTTTCCATGTGTAAGCCCCATTAGGTTATTTGAAAACTATGGTAAATTATGCCTGTGGCTCATATTTTTGCATCACTGTTGTGTCTAGAGTTTTCCTTCTCTCTCTAACCTTGTAGCAGGAGACATTCAAAAGAACATTACCATCCCTCGCTGCAAATAACTTAACCAAGATATGACTCCTGGGGATAGTTTAATGTGGAAAAGAGCAGGAAGAAATCATCATCTGTCAGCATATTAATGTTCTAAATTAATGCACATCCTTCTTCATAAAAATGGTTTCTTCAATTCCACGTCAAATAATATTGATTCTCAATGTGACACAAAGACAAGTGATCACTGTAATACAACTTAAAAAGCAACCTGAAGAGTAGCTGAGGCAGGAGGGAATGGAAACTTGACAAGTGTTTTTGCCAAAGTGTCAGTAGAATTACTCTTTTAGGGAAGACAAGAAGTTTAAACATGAATAGGTAATTTAAACAAGCTTTTTCTGAAATTCCAAGTGGAAAAAATGCTCTCTAATTTCCACCTTCTTAAATTGTAATAGTATTAGTATTATATAGTAATAGTATTAGTATATATATGTAGCTCTGAACAAAATAATGTTTTGTAGAACACAAATTAACACATCACTGCATCTCTGTGCAAAAGTGTACATAGTATTCCAATAGGAAAAAAAAAACACTTTTCCAATTATATTTGTCTTTCTTATAGCTGCCTTAATGGCTGCCTCTACCAACCCTTAAAGAAGGAAATGTTCAGAAAAGAGGCTCTCTTAATATTTCTTTCAGTATTAGATTTATATATGTGCCTATAAATTCCATGTGTCCCATTTATCATTTTCACTGATGGATTCAGTTTTCCTATAACAAATTCCTGACTGTCTGCCACCTCCAGCAGCACAATACATCATTACCTTTCTTTGAATGTGTTAAGATGGTTCCTTCTGTCTCCCCAGTGTGTCTGTCTAACACAAACCCAGGCACAATGCAGGCATTAGGATATGGATGAGGTTTGTTTTTTTTTTTTTTCCATTGGAGGAATATCCTTGCCCAAAGCCCTAGTGGGGAAAAGAAGGCAAATGGATTTGAGTTGAAAAACATCTCTATGTCAGGGAAATCAAGTCAGTTTTGGGTCAGACAACCAAGTGAGTTGATCTCTCCTGAGAAATATCCAGCGAAAGGAAAGGAAGGGTGCAGGGGAGTGTGGACACTGGGTGGGTGCAGAGAGACACAGAGAGGTGCTGAACCATCTGATCCTTCCACATAAATCTGGGTCCTGTAGTACCAGATCCCTCCAGAACCAGACAACCTGACTCACCCTGCTTGTTACTTCCTACATTTTCTCTCATGACAATCCTTTCCTCTTCCCCCACACAAACCAAGTCCCTTTGACATGATGGACACATTCATTATCACCAGATTTTCTGTATCACGGTTCTTTTTCAGCTCTTTTTGCTGTTCCCTTGCATATCCTCAGCTGTCACCCACTGCCTCTTCAAAACATGAGCACATACAGGGACACAAACACACAAAAGGCTTGATAAAAATTAAATACAACATTCCCACTAATTTCTGGAGTCAATACTAACAAAACAATCCATTGCTGAGAATGTGTCAATAGGGACCACCCCACTGGGTAAGGAAGGAGTAAGGAGTGATTTTAGCCCTGGACTGTCCTCACCCTGGACCTGCTGGCTGCCTCTCTGGCCCTGTTTTCAGCTGTCCTAAACATCTTCTCAAAAATGAAATCTCCCTCTAAAGCCTGACATGAAGGGAATGGAAAAGACTGGACAAAACTGAGGTCTAAATTCATCTCATCTGTTTAACTAGCCTGCTGTTAAATTCATTACTCATTTCCCCTCTGCAGACAATGAGAAAAATGAAGCCACTCCATGTCATGTATCTCACCTCATGCTTAGGAGAAATCCCTGCTGGAGGTTCCTTTTTCCATTATTGACTAAAGTAGGAACCTGAAGAATCTGTGAAGACTCATTTGCTGGTTTTAATGACTGAAGTTAGTCAAAATGTGTTCCACTCCTGAAGTGAGCTGTGTCTGCATTGCCTGTGTCGGTTGCCAGCTGCTCCAGGCAAAGAGGTGCTCTTCTTTGTATTTTATACTGTAGGCATGAAAAATCCACTTCTTATGTGTGTTGATTGATATCCTGGGGACGACAGATGTCATGCACAGCCATGGAAAAGCTCTCTGTGAAGAGCCAAGGTAATTGCAAAATTACTTACAACCAGGCATGGAAAAGTTACTGCAGATGCAGCTTTTGTTATAGTGCAGGTCCATCCTCCAGCCTTGAGGAAATGAAAATGCACAGAATGTACCTGTGTGTTTGGTGGAGTGTTGAATTTTACACTGAAGGTACTTAGGAGAACAAGGATTCACATTCCAGCTACTGCAGGGAACATTTCAAACAAGCCTGTCAAAGGAGAAAAAAAACAAATCAAATCCATGATTTATAATTATAGCTCAGGTATTTATAAGGGGAATGGGAATATACTTTTCTAGGAAATTGTGTAAATATCTTCAGTGTAGTTTAGCTTAACATTTCTGCTTTCCAGCTCTGCACCCTCTTATTTGCATCCTCTTCTTTTCATTCCTCTGTGACAAAAACTCTTGGTGCTGCCAAGTTCTCCCAGGATTAAAGCAGGGAGTTGGAATCTGCAATTCAGAACTTTGTGTGGCCCCATGGGCAGCTCAGAAAAGCTCCATGAGAGGAGCAGTGAGCTCAGGCTCAGACAGGCTGGAGAGCAGCTCCCTCACACAGAACCACTAAAGGCTTTTGGCCCTGCCTTCAGGATCCTCAAACTGCAGGGGAGAAACCACTGTAACAACAGAATCTGTAAAAGAAAATTAGAAATTAGGAAAAAAAAAACAAACAAAACAGGCTTCACCTGTTGAAGATAAAAAATATTGGACCTCCTTGCCAAGAATTCTGGCAAACCCAGCACCTTCAAATCCTTCCAATGAGGCAGGATGACCTCCTGAGGGTGTGTGCACAGTGAGAAATGCAGAATTTTCCTGCAAACTCTGAGCAAAATCCCCTGCAGGTCTGCTGAGAGATGCCATCTCCAGCCCTGGGTGCCCAGTGGACATGCCAGTGCAGGACTGCACTGACACAATCTGATAGAATTGATTATTCTGGCACACCAGGGCATTCACACAGTTCTGTTCCTTCCAGATCCACAACCAGAGCATGTGATGCTGGATGTGAAACCTCCTTGCCTCAACACATAGATAAAAACATGACAAAATAGCTTGTTTTGCATGAATGCAAGTCTCCATTCTGAGATAAACAAATGTTCAGAAGGGTCCATCATAATGGCTCATAGTTCAAAGTACATCACTGTGTCAGTGGGGCCAGTGGAGCATTTATCCATTTTCCATACTCTGGATAACTTCCACTGTCCTTTTGATTAATGTGCCCAATTTTCCTATTTTCCAATTACTCACCAGGTACTAATACAAAGTAGTTAATGGGTGCCCTTACAAGGGCTTTAACAAACATGAAAGTGCTGGGATTGAGCCCTTCTTAAGTGTGCACTTTGTTGTTCATAGTGGAATCCAGAGATGTGCTGCAGGAAATTACACTGGCAAAGGGAAACATTCCACAATGTAAATGTGGTACAAGAGATATCAGCAGCATGTGGACACAGTCAGTGCCTCACTGTGACTCTTGCACAGTGCCAAAAAATCTTATCTGGGTTAATGTTGCCAATACTACACTACATTAATGGAAATATTACATTTCATTCATTACATTGTTATTGTATAAAGCTGCAGAATTCCCAGGCCAGCATGCAGCACACCTTCTTCCTTTGAGTGTATAAAAGCAAGCACCAATGGAGTTTGCTCTATAATGAAAAATATCAAATGCTTTAATATTACTTTCATAAGGAAAATCTGTTTTTATTTTCTGTCTCGGTTGTAAAAATAAAATATTTCCATTCATACAAGGCCAGACCAAGTCTTTGGTTAGATACATTCTTCTATCCTTATTGGGACAGATATGATATAGAACACAAATAAAGCTTTGACAAATAAGCTGAAATCTATTTTCCACTCTCTTTGTCTTCTCCATGGGCAATACAACCGTGGTCATAGCAACATTGGTCCATGGGTTATCTGTCTTTTTGTCCTTCTATTCTTACAGGTTTTCAGCATCTGAGCTCAGCAGGATCAGAAAGGATTGAGAAGAAGTGGAAGTAGGCACAGGTGGGTCTGCACATCCACACTTTGAGTGACCTGATGTGTTTGTACAGCCCACTGCTTTCCTCCCATAGAGATCACAGTGGGTGTTACTGCTTTCTTGGCTTTCCAGTAAACAGCTCAATCCTTTCTGGTTTCCTTGTCTGTAAGACTGGGTTCAAGCTGAACAGACTCAATCTTCCACTTCAGTTTCTTTACAAAGGTTAATGTGTTAGAAGAAAAATGAAGCAAATTTGGCAGCTACTTCAGAAGGGTTTACTTGCCTCAGGTATGCTGCAGTGTGGAATGATGGAGTTTGCCAGGGGAAGAAAAAGGAGAAATGGAAAGAAATTGGGTATTAAGAGGTTTTATTGGGGAAAAAAAATCCACAAAAAAAGACATTAAAAAAATTTTTTAAAAATTGAAAGTGAAGCAGAGGTACAGAAAATATTTAATCCTGCACAAATTCTCAAATACTTGACTTCTGCTGTGCTCTGAAAGAGTTAACCCTGGTGTCAGCCAGGCACCCAACTAATAATTCCTCTGCTCCTACCTCTTACATCAGCAGCAGTTCAAGATCAAATTTAACATTGTTAAAATGCAGGGAATAACTATAAGATGAATCCTTAATGAAGGGAGCAATGGGTCAAAAGGGCACATTTGTTATTCAATAATCCAGTAAAACTTTTCGATCTGCTGAACAAATTACCTCTGTGCAATGCTAAAAATAAATTATTTGGGTCCTTCTGATGCAGACAGCTCATGTGTGAGATAATTTCAGCAGGTCTGAAAGTCATCACAAGAGACTTTCTTCTGCCTTTTAATATGGTTGTTGTGGTACCTTCCATGCCTTTCACATTTTAAGTGACTGCACAGTAATTCCCAGGCTCCACACATTGAACGTGCCTCAAAGGGACCAACCCTTGGTTCCTCGGGCACTGCTGCTATTTTGGAGGCAGTCTGTGCTTATTGGAACAATCTTTTTTTTTTTTTTGAGAGGTCAAGCTAAAGGGTCAAGCAGAGAAAAGAGATGCAAACACAAATATCGGATTCAAGGAGCTCCTTGCCAAAGGATGTCAGGGATGAGAAAGGTTTACATGGTTTCGAGGAGGGACTGGGCAGGTACCCAAGAGTGAGAGCTAATGAGATGTTCTGGGCAGACAAATCACACACCAAGCTCACAAAAAACCCATAAATTAGCCCTCAGACCTTGCACCTTCAGTTCCAAACAGCTGAATGTTTTCTTAATCTCAGAAAATTTTATCTACAGACTTGGAACCTTTTTGTTTTAGAGAAATTCAGGAAGTAATCAAGTATTCATACAGTGCTAAGTGATCTATTTTGGTGCAGCCATGATCCTTGCAGGAGACACTTATTTTTTGGCTCAGAAAGTGTGTTTGCAGAATGCTTGTCATTCATGAAGAAATAGGAGTTTATAGAAGTTTATGCCCCATAGGCAATAAATATGGAATAATATGCTGTACAGAAATATTCCCAAAACAAGGCTCTCTAAGAATATAAGATCAAATTCCAGCATAGTTGGGAAGTGAGAAAATATTTTGATGTCAATAAGAATTGCAATTAAAATCTCTAGTAAGATCTCCTGAGAGAAACAAATGCAATGTTTTTTAAAAAGGCTGAAACATTATAATTCCACAGAAATGGCTACAGAAACCATTTGGCTTCCTACTGATCCAACTCTGTCTCCAAGTACTTGCTGCCACAGACAACAGAAAATAAAAATCAGCAGAGATTTTAAAACAAAATCATGCCAGAATCTTTTGTGTTGCTTTGTTTTGCTTGTGGCTCATAACTGGCTGTAGCACCGCTATCACTTTGTAAAAGCTTTTTGGACTGAGTTTTGGGGGTGCTTCTGGTCTGCTTTTTAACCCTCTGAAACAAAGAAATAACCTGCAGCTGGTTTTGTACCTTGCATGTCAGATCCCAATTTTGTGACTCTGCGAGTGCATCAGCCACGGGAGCTGATGCCAGTGGCTGGAACCTCTTTTCTCACTCTCTAATCCAACGCACTTAGCGAGCCAATGAATATGTGGAAAGGAGGGGCTTCTGGCTGAGGGGCTCTGTGCAGGGGAACAGCTGTTGAGCAGCAAAACCTTACCCACAGCCAGGCAAACACACTCATTCACATCCTCAGTGGCTCTGTGCACCCAGGGCTGGCTAGGCAGACACATCCCTCCTCCCCTGTCTGCAAAAAGTGAGCAAACTTGCACGGAGAGGCAGAAAGAACCTCAGCTGTGAAACCCTTCAGCAGAGCCCAGCAATGGCCTGGGTCAGTAATTTCTCCTGGTTAAACCACCTTGCTCTACACGAAGAACATCTCCTGGGGTACTTGAACAGCACTGAGGATTATCTCACCTTCCTGTGTGGGCCCAGAAGGAGCCACCTGTTCCTGCCCATGGCCTTGGTGTACTCCGTGATCTTCCTCATCGGCGTGGGGGGAAACTTCTTGGTTTGCCTCGTCATCCTCAAGCACCGCAGCATGAAGACCCCCACCAACTACTACCTGTTCAGCCTGGCTGTCTCAGACCTGCTGGTGCTGCTCTTTGGGATGCCCTTGGAGGTCTACGAGATGTGGAGCAACTACCCCTTCGTGCTGGGGCCCGCGGGGTGCTACCTGCGCACGGCTCTGTTCGAGACCGTGTGCCTGGCCTCGGTGCTGAGCGTGACGGCGCTGAGCGCCGAGCGCTACGTGGCCGTGCTGCACCCGCTGCGGGCCAAGCTGGGCAGCACCCGCCGCCGTGCCCTCAGGACCATCCTGGCCCTCTGGGTGCTCTCCGTGCTCTTCTCCCTGCCCAACGCTGGCACCCACGGAATCGCCCTGCAGCGTTTCCCCAACGGCACCGCCGTGCCCGGCTCGGCCACGTGCAGCGTGGTGGTGCCGCTGTGGATCTACAACTGCATCGTGCAGGTCACGTCTTTGCTCTTCTATGTGCTGCCCATGGCGGTGATTAGTGTGCTGTACTATCTGATGGGGCTAAGAGTAAGTGCTGAGGTCTTGCGTGCTTGTGTCTGTGTGTGGCTTTCGAGTGAGTTTTGCAGCTTTTTGTTGGTCTGCTATCTGATGGGGCTAAGAGCAAGTCCTGCTCCAGTTGTGCTCAGTTCTTGTGTGCTTGTGTCTGTGTGTGGCTTTCGAGTGAGTTTTGCAGCTTTATGTTGGTCTACTATCTGATGGGGCTAAGAGTAAGTCCTCAGGTCTTGTGTGCTTGTGTCTATGTGTGGCTTTCGAGTGAGTTTTGCAGCTTTTTGTTGGTCTACTATCTGATGGGGCTAAGAGCAAGTCCTGCTCCAGTTGTGCTCAGTTCTGTGTGTGGCTTTCGAGTGAGTTTTGCAGCTTTTTGTTGGTCGTATTTTCCCCCTTCCCGAACAGCAAAAGTGTTTCTCAAACCTCTGGAAATAGTAGATCCAATTTCTTCTCTGGTGTGATCCTGTTCTGAAATGAATATGTAACTATGTTGGGGAATAATTTGCCCCAATCTTCTTGTAAAAACTTACCATGGCTGCTGCTCACATCTGAATGTTAACGAAACACCCACCCAAGTCTGTAGATCGATTCCAGCCTCTCAGAGATTTATGCCTTTGCAGGAGGGACTAGAAAGAAATGGACCAAAAGGAAAATGTGAAAAGAATAAAAAGAAGATGGCTAGAGATTGAATCTTGTGTACTATTTGTTTTCCCTTTTCTTGTGGCTGTAAAATCTCCATTGCATTACTTTTTTTTTCTTTTCCTTCCCTGGAGCTGGTGGTAATATTCAATTGTTCAAACTCACAAAGCTCATAAACTGAAATGTTAGCTTATTGCTGCAGCTAGCTAATTCAGCAATCATTTATTTATATAACTACAGGCTTGTTTCACCAGGCTACCTTAGAGCTTATATTCATTCTCTCTTCACAAATTGAGACTGCTTTTGACAAGTCTCCATCATGTAAATGTGTCGATAAAACAAACAGGATCACAGTTATAACACCATGTAGCACAACACTGAAATGCACTGCTAATCACAGTGACTTGATGACTGCTTTTTTTCCTCATAAGTTACAGACATTTAGACAATATAAATCCCATTTTAGCAGACTGAATGTAACTTAAAGTTTACAAAGATGTGTCTAATCCCATAGCAAGAAGTGGAGATGAATGAACTCATTAAATAATATGTAAGAAACTCAGCCAAATCTCTGATTTTGTTGTGCTGGCTGATATTTACTTTTACTTGAAATTATACAGAAACAGTTTTTACTTACCCAGGAAAAAAACCATGGATAACCTGCCAGGAATCCACAGCACAGAGAGATCCTTGAAGCAGTGAATGGATTAAACTATCCCCAATCTCTGGAGGCTCTGAGGGGTCTTGACATAATTTCAATGAATATTTTGCAAAATAAGACCTGAAGGGAAGGAAAGGTGATGAAAATAGAGTTTTTACAAAAAGAAAAAGAGAAATCCCTGAATTTATTAAAGGAAGACTTGAGGGTAGGTTGCAATAACTTCTATTTGCAGCAGCAGATATTCCTGTACCCCATCCCAGAAGAGAAGCTCAGTACCAGATGAGGGCTGAGACCCCAGGATTTCTGCAAATTCCCACATTTGTTCAAGCTGTCTTTCCTAAAAACAATAATGTTCACGGTTTGTGCCTCTGTTTTTCTGTATATCCAGCTCAGACTTCCAAATTTTAATAGGATCCATTCTGGATAGATCTGCATTATCTCCAAGCTGCACTGGGCAAGATGATTTCATTTCTTCAACAGAAATGATAGAAGAATGATGTATATATATAATTTTCCAAGAGGAGACACTTTTAATCTGCTCACAGAGGAGGAAATCTGTGAGGCTTTAGCAACACCCTGCAGTTTCCTGAGTGCCATGTATCACTCACAAATATAGTGGAAAAGCTCAGGGTCAATCCAAAGGTTGTACAACAGCTCAAATCCAGCAGAGATGTAACATTTTCATATCCAGGCTTTGTAGAAAGGGCATTTCCTCACCAGTTTCTCCCTCAAGCTGTGCCAGTGCTGGACAGTGTCAGGATGCAATGCAGATGGGGACAGATGACCTGCCAAGCAGCTGTGAGAAGGCAGCAAACATGGGCCATGGGTACCTGAGTTAATTTATAATTCAATTCCTTGAAAAATGTAAAAAACACGTTTGTCTTTTTCACTGGGAATTGCTTGATTGCCTCATTATCTACTTGGGTATAATTTTAAGGCTTGGTGGTTTAATATTGCAATGTGATGGTCAATTGATCGTGCCAGCACCAGTGTAAAGAAGAGGACACTGATCATTGCACTCTAAACTCATTAGGCTTGATTGTGGCAGCTTCCTGCTGCCTCTTTCATGGGGTTCCCATCACAGAGACCTTTAGGATAAATTCCTGAATCATCCAGGCTCCCCAAACCCAGTTCAGCTGTTGAGCCACTGATTGAAACCCACAACCAAAGAGCTGAGGAGGGAGAGGAGAGGGACAAGATGAGAACATTGGGCAGTAGCTGCTCATGGAAGTTCATCCCTGGGGAACTGATTGAGATGGGATGGGATTGCTTGGGAAGAAGTCTGCACTGCAGCAGGATTCAGTGCAAGGTCCCTGCCCATTCCTTCCAAACTGATTCCTAAAAGGACACAGGCATAGGTGCTGATCACTGCTTGTTTAAAAGTCACACTCTATCTAACAGGGGTTTCTTATGGCATAGGTTGGATGATTCTTCTGCCAAGGTTCCAACTCTTCCCTTAATTTCTCATCTCAGTAACTGGCAAAATAATAATAATAATAATAATAATAATAATAATAATAATAATAATAATAATAATAATAATAATAATAATAATAATAATAATTTGGACATAGTGGCAATTTTACTTTTGCTATCTTTGAAGCAAGACAACTTATTCTTGCCAATGCACATCTGGTTCAGATTTCATCATCGAAATCTATTTCTCACCCCAAATGGCCAACTTTTAAATGCCCAGAATCATCTGTAGAAGGTTTGGCTAATTCCTGCAGAGCCCAGCACAGCTCTTCCAGAGTCTGTTCCCTTTTCATGGAGGTTGTTCAGCAGTCCTTGTCCCAGGGGCTGGTTCTCCTTTCCATGGGGGTGAGCTAAGGGCACACCAAGGCTGCAGCTCAGCAGCAACTGCTTCAGCCAAACCTCCAAAACAGGCAGGACTGAAATCTTTAGCAGAAGCCTTGTGAGGTTTAAATATCAATTTTTCCATCATCTGGAAAGAAACTTTGGTCACCACTAGAGAGGCCAAGGAGTTTACAGAAACAGTTCTGCTTTTGCAGATTATAGGAAACAGTCCTTCTGTGTGGCCTCACTATATTTGTCTGGGGACAGGTGAGACCCTAATTTCACTCAGCCTTTTGAGTTCTGGGGTGAAAATGCTGTAGCTAATAAAGATCTGTGGGGAAAATCCAATTTTCAATTTTCAGCTCCTTGCTTCAGTCACTTTTAATTCTCTTGTAGTGAAAGGGTAGCATTCATCTCAAATCTACACAGCCTCATACATCACAGTGATGTAAAAGTAACCAGTACCTTGGCTGGGGTTCTCAAACCACTGGTATTAACTCAAGTTACAGCCTTTACCATGGACTCATTTATACATTTTCCCCTCCCTGTTTGTAATGTTTGGTTGGGTTTTTTTGTTTGTTTGTTTGTTTGTTTGGTTTTTTTGTTTGTTTTTTTGTTTTTGTTTGTTTGTTTGTTTGTTTGTTTTTTGTTAAACTGCAGCTGCTAGTTGTCCTTATGTGTTAGACCTTCATCATTTGAGGCCAAAGAGGAGCCTTACAGCATCACCAAAATGAACAGGAGGAAGGGGAAAAATAAAGATACATGTGTCTCTGGTTTATTACAGCATCAGCAGACTGTACTCTCTGAGGCTTTGGAATAAGCCTGGAATAGATTACTGTTGAGACTGAAGGGAATCCAGGGGTTTTAATAAATCTGATCATTTATCAGTAGATGTGTTACAAATCAACTCAGTCTTTTCCTTAAGCAACTGTGGCTGTGACTAAAACTTACAAGGGGAATAATGTAAATTATGAGAGGCTGAATTGCACTATAATTGACTATAATTCTATTTACATGTTTTTCCTTTTATAAACAGAATAAAGAGAACATTGAAAGGAGCGCTCATTTCATCATCCTTACAGAAAAGTGTTATTAATCAGAAATCAGAAAGCAAAGTCACAGTGTAAAGGGCAAAAGCAAATGGCACAACTAGCATGTCTTCACAAGGTTTTTGCAAATCCACTGTGATTTCTATTTTTCCCTCCTTCCTGATATCATCTCATGTATAATTAAATTTGGGTTCCAGTTTCTCTACTTGAAAATAGACAAAGCTCTTGGCTAATCAGGAGTTCCCACTGCAGGAAGCTGGGACCAGATTTGGACTTTCCAGACATTATTTCCTTGGTGTTCAAATCAATTGTCTTGTTTAAATAAACCTGAACTTTTCATCACCAAAGCACCACTCTTCTCATCACAAACACACTGAGGGGAGATTCCAGGGATGATCAGATTATTGCTCTTTATGCCCATTTTTCTTGAGGTCCAGGAAAAACTTCTGGAAAAAAAAAACCTCTCCTTGTTGTGCCTGAGCAGTGTGTGGCTAAATCTGTGTGTATTGTGCACCCTGCCCATCTGCAAGGCAGAATTTCTGGGGTTTGTTCATTAGATGGGTTAAATATCAACCACACCCAACAATCAGGACATGAAACAAACTCCCTTGAATTCTACAGGATTTTTTTCCAATGATTGCAGCTGTGTTGTACTGAAGCCTCTCTGGGTATTTTTTGGATCATTGGTTTGTGCTTAATTGTGGGGAACAATTTTAGGAAAATAAACAAACAAATTATATTTTGGTAGAAGAGAAAATAATGCCTAGTAAAATACTGTTGAAATGGAAAATAAACTGTGAACCAAATATTGACTCATTGAGAAAAGGTGAGTGGGGAAGTGAAATACAGATTTGCTGTAAATATGCAGGTTCAGATGCATAAAATCTGCAGATTGTTTTGAACACAAAGCTTCCATGTTTTTGAGACAAAAACTGAAATTTAAATGTAGATTTTTTTTTAGTGAGTCCCAAATTTTGCTTTTCTCAAACTACAACTATCAAAATATCAAACAGTCTATGTCTGGCAGGGTTGTGGTCTCTTGTCTAAGCTGTCCTTTGATTTCCCTCCTTTTGCCAGTTGAAAGGAGATGAATCTTTGGAAGTGGAGGAAATGGCTGTGAATGTTCAGAGGCCATCCAGGAAATCAGTCACCAAGATGCTGTGTAAGTATTGAGTCCTTCTGTGTTCAATTTACCACGAGCAGGAGTGAGACCAGGTCCTGAAGGGTAATTGATGGTTCATTGTTCATGGTATTGAAGGTTCATTGGATACAAGAGTTATGACATGAGTAGCTGTCATATTAAATAAAAGGCTCCATTGCTGTTTTATCTGGACTTGCAGGAGTGAAGCATCAGGGGTACCAAAAGCCTCAGAAAGCAAATTTTCCTCCCCAGCACAAGAGGAGGTTGAGCAAAACTTCATGGCAGATGCTTGCATGACAATTCTCCAACATCCTTCACTCTAAACTAGCTCTTGCAGCCCTCCAGGGAGGATCCCCTCTTCTTTTTCAGAGTGCAAATAGTCTATTTTGTACATTTTCACAGAATGTGTATCTGTTTTGCATTACACCAAACTGTACTTTGGAGCCAGCCTGGTTTTCTGAGCCTGGAATGGGTTTGGCCTCCATATACACCCCAACACTGCCTGGTTGTTTCCTGCTCTGTCATTCTGTCTGCATGCATTGGGTTATCCAATACAAAAATTATTGTAAGATTATTCTTTGAGTTGGTAATGGTAAGATAGAAAGGATAACAAAAGTTTTGAAACTGTGAATATCATTTATATATTAAGTCTCCCATCCAGCTTTATGAACTCTCTCCCCTGTGCAGGCTGGTGAACCAAATCCTCCCATTTCTGACCTGTTTTTCTTCTCCCCTTTTCTTCTCCAGTTGTCCTTGTGATAGTTTTTGCCATCTGCTGGGCTCCATTCCATATAGACAGACTTTTCTTCAGCTTTGTTGTGGAATGGACTGAGCCTTTGGCCAACACCTTCAACTTAATTCATGTGGTGTCAGGTAAAGCTTTCTTCTTCCACTTGCACAGGGATTGGCAAAAAAAAAAAAAAAAAAAAAAAAAAAAAAAAAAAAAAAAAAAAAAAAATTAAGTGGTTTTACTTGGAATGTGTAGTCATTTATTTTGTAGGGGACATGAGACTTGTGTGGAAAATCTTCTTGAGGTTTGGTGAGCAGTGATGAGAATGGTGCCTGAATAAAAACCTGTAGGCAGGTTTCTGCAGCTTTCAGGATGTGGACATGCTGTCAAAATCAGTGTATGAATATTCACATAGAATTAATTTTTTAAAAAAAAGGATATAATGCATCATTACTATCTGATTTTCATCCTTGGGAATGTTCAGAAGTAAAGACTGCTGTCATTCAGCTGCTTTTAAGAAGTACACAGGAGCAGGGAGCCTCCTCCACAGGTTCTCTGGGGCAAATAAGAAACCTTACCAAATGCAAGAACCTTACATACTACTCAGCACTGGGTGATGAAACCAAATCTTTATGGCCTCACCAACCATAAAATGAAGGGCTTTTCAAAGAGGAATCTTATTTTCAGTCTGCCATGGGAAAACACTGAATGTGGCCATTAGGCAGCTCAGACAAATCCAATCTTGTGCCATTGTCCTGGTGAGTTGTTGGAAATTAGCTTCCCCTGGCTGGAAGTTGTCCTCTGACAGCTCTGATGGGGCACCAGCTGTGCAAGCCCTGCTGTGGGGATGAGGGCAGTGCTGGAGGCAGCTCAGGAGAGAGATGCTTCCTGAGCAGCTGGAGAGGCTGAGCTCCAACTCACATTTTCTCCCTTTCAGAGCAGTGAAAGCTGAGCTGGCCCTGGTGAGACATCCCTGAGCCTGTGCCAGGAAGGCAGCAGAGCTCCACTGCTGCTGTCTCCACCCTCCATCCAAGCTTGGTGGAGCTGTATGGGCAATAATGAGATTTTCCTCTTCTGAGATGGTTTCACACACAAATAAATGTCTCTATTTTCCCCCCTCACCTTGTTCTCCCAGGTGTTTTCTTCTACCTGAGCTCTGCTACAAACCCCATCATTTACAACCTGCTGTCCCAGCGTTTCAGGATGGCTTTCCTCAGTGTGATCTCTCCCTGCTGCAAGCACTGTGCCCCCAAACATCCCAAGTGCAAGATTTCGTCCCAGAAGAGCATGTTTGTGATTAAGGATCACAATCTCATGGACTCTGCTGAAAACACGAGTGTCCCTGGCACACAGAGGACATCTGTCAGCAGCTCTCAGCTCTCCACTGGCCTGTGACTTTCTGTGCTGTCATCCAGGTGAAAGGGATGGTTAGGAAAATTACTTTAAAGCAGAAGAAAACTTCCTAAAAGACTGATTTCAGCAAGAATTGCTCAGGAGGTGTCCCACTGAATGAATGAATGAAGGAGGAGACTATTTAGGATGTGTTGGGGAAGCACTGTATTACTCCCAAGCTAATGGGAGGGTTGAAAATCTGAGTTTGCTCACTGCAAGCTGGGCCAGCAAAGAGCTGCTTGAAAAGGAGACACTCCCAGTGCTGCCAGCACAGGACAGAAAATCAGCTTAGCCAAGTCTTACCAAATAGCTTCTTGTGCAGTCACAGAAACATCTGTTCTTACTTATTTTGAAACAGGACAACTCTGCATAAGCCTTCTCTACCCACTTCTAGCTTTAGGTAAGCCAGTCCCACTTCCCTCTCTCCAACCTTCCTGAGGTGTGGCTGTTGCAAACCTCTCCTGTCAGCATTGGCAAACAGCCAGGAACGAGAGCAAGCCAGAGCTGGGCTGATAAACAAACACCAGGTACCAACAATAGTTATTTCTGGGTCAGAAGAACCAGGGAGCCAACCATTGAAAAGTAAATGTAAAGCAAGCTTTTGCTTTCTGAACTTCTTATTCAGATATTTATGAATATCTGAAGCTTCAACTTCAGGTATTTATATGTTGTCTCCACCAGTGAATCCCTGTGGCTCTGCTTCAGCAGACATCACTCCTCCTGTACCAGGTGGATTGCAGAAGTCAGAGACCTGCATGGATTAGCAATCACCAGGGAGGAGCCTGGACAGCACTCATAACAGAGGGAACTGGGACAAACCTAACACAAGGGCAGTAAAAAGGGGAATTTTGCATACTGCATCTACTAAATTCAGTTTTTGCCACAAAGCAAAATACAAGGTCTGAAAAACTTTCCTGCATCCCAGTAGTGCAAACAGATCCTGAAGGCAGCACACTCATACCTGAGCTGACAAATTCCTGGGCTCTGCTGACTGCAGGGACAGGACCCTGGAGAATTTTGCCAAGGGAGTTCAGGGAGGGTCCATTATGTGATGAGGAATTTTGTAAATCTGTCTCACACATTTCAAAACCTGTTCATTGTGTTTCAGGGAAATGCCTCCCGTGTTTATCCTGACTCAGGGCTGGGTTTAGCCCCCATGCTGGGCTCAGGCTTGGCATGCACTGCCACAGGGAATCATCCCATGAGTGTCACCAGGGGACTGGCAGTCACTTACACAGCCAGAGAACACAGAGTTATCACAGCAAATAAGAACTTTAGTCCCTGAAAGATGCACTGTGTGCAGAAAGACATTTTCCATTCTGGTCACTGGGGATCCAGATGACATTTCCTACCAAGGAGGAAGGGATTGTACTCCTGTCTTTGTTTGCCACAAAGGTTTCTGTTTGATTCTCATTGTGGGACTCAGGTGGGAGCCTCATGGTAGCTGGAGAGTCCCATTCTCCTGGTGCATAAAGGGAATATTTTCAGACCCTTTTTACCACCTGCAGTCTTGAGAAACAAGCCTTGGAGAGGGGAAGAGCCACACACAAGGCCTGCAGAGAAAAGGCCATTCCTGCTCCCTCAAGACACAGCTGAAATGCTTTGCCACCCCCAAGTGGACACTTGCATTTTACCGGTGACATTTACATTTCTGAGCAGAAATTTGGCATTATCTTTCCCTCTGCCAGAGATTACAGTGAGTTTTCCCTCTGGACAGGCCACGGCAGTGATGCCTTGCTGCCTCTGGGCTGCCCAGGTTTTCCTGCCTGTGCATTGCTCCAAGCTCTGCCATCCCACTGACCTCTTGGGGACCACCTGGGGACCACCTGGGGACCACCTGGGGACCACCTGATGCCAGCCTGGGCTCTGACTGTGCTGGATTTCCTCCCTCAGCCTGTGCTTCCCTTGGGCAGATCCCTCACTGAGCGCTGGGGGTTTTCCTGCCTGTGTGGAATCTGTCCTAGACACCAGGCAAAGGGGTGAGGACACCAGTTTGTCATAGCCACACATCCAGCATGGGGTGGGGACATTCCTCTGCCAGGTTTTGTGGCCCTTTCAATGCCTGTTATGAATTTAGGATGAGACAGAATCCTGTGTTGGTGCACAGAGAGCCATCCATGGGTGAGAGTTATCCATGAGTGACTCTACTCTCTCCTCTCCTCTCCTCTCCTCTCCTCTCCTCTCC
>WEIU01010819.1:323497-361709 GCA_013389925.1 Aegithalos caudatus | reverse complement strand
CTCTCTCCTCTCTCCATGGCAGAGTCCCAACCTTCATCTGCAAAGCCAGGGTTGATAAATGCCTTCCTTGGCTTGCAGATGAGCACACAGATCTGCAGGCAAAGGCTGGGGGGTGAAGCTGGAGGGCAAAGATTTCATGTGATCTCAAAGTGACCAAGAGAGGACAAAAAGGTTTTGTGAGAAAGGGAAGCAGAGGTGGGAGGAATGTGCATGGATGGAAAAATTTTAGAAGTAATGAGAAACAAATAGTCATGAAATCTCTTGGTTCTGAATTAACTTATTTTCCTGTCCTAAAATCAGTTTTTATCACATTTAATTTGTTGCCAGTCAAAACTAGTGATAAGCATAAGCAAAACCTACTGAGCTTTCTTGGCCAAATATCAAAATCAAAGCTGAAAACATTTAGTCTTGCACCAAACCAAACCTTCTGTGAAAGTGTTATTGGGAGAGACATGTCAAAACTCCTCTGAATTTTGTTAAAAATAAAATAAATGCAGTGAAAAAAAATGGGGACTAACTGGAGACTCCAAGTTAAGTTCCCTGTGACTGCACTCACTCCTGAGGGAGGATCTCTAGAAGAGTTGATGCACTTTGTCCCTAAATGTAGTCAATGTCCACTGGAGGCTTTTCTTCCCAAAAGGTCAGTGCTTGAGTTATTTATCACTCTGCTCTGATATTTACCTCCTGCATCTTGAAAGCTGGATTCAAAGATGAAAAAAAAAAACCTGGAAGATGGATAGAGATGTCATGAAAGCTGATGTTATTCCTTTATTTATACATTAAGGAGCTTTCATAGCCAAGTGCTGAAAAATGCTGGCAACTGGCTGAGAAAAAACTCCTGTTGCACAAAAATGGAGAACAGCTCTGTTTCCCCCAAAGAGGTCTGGTGTGGTAAAACTGTATTTATTTGAAATCAAGCATGACTTTGGAGATAGGAGTGTCTATTGATTTATTTCTTTGCTTCTGTTTCCCTCTGGGAAATGTGTAAATGTGTGAGCAGAAAGTGTGGAGAGCAGGGGCAGTGCTCCAGCACTGTGAATAAAACACAGAGAGTCTGAAATGTGCTACAAGGAAAACACTCAAATGGGAGGAGAATTGTGCTAATTGCCAATGAGTGATGCTCAGATCTAATGCCAGGTTCAGTTGAAAAAAACACCATGAAAAGCAGGTGGACAGTTCTGTTAAGTTTATATGAAGAGTTTTTGAACACTGTGTTCTGAAGTGTTTAAATCACAGCTCATCAGTAAAACTAAATGTCCATTTCAGCTGCAGAGGTGGTTATCTGTATCTGTGTGTAACATTAAAATAAATATGCTAAAATCTTCCTAAGCCTGGTCCATGCTCCCAAAATCCTCACATTTCTTGTTTCTCTCTCTGATTTCACACAAACAGCAGAGTGCAGGGCACCAAGGACTCATTACAATTCACAGTACCTTAAAAACAAAAACCATATTTCACCTGGTATATTTGCACAAAACCAACACAAATCCCCGTGGGCCTTGTGGCATCCAAGAATTCTGCACAACTGTTCCTGCAGGGGAGGAGTTGAAAAACTGGGCAGCACAGTTGTCATAGCCAGGGGAGGAAATTAAAAACTGGGCAGCACAATTATCATAACCAGGGGAGGGTCCCAAATCAAAAACTGCTCCTTCCCAGCCTGTGGGACAGCCAGGTCTGCTCCCCCTCTCTGTTTTCCCACATTTGTCTCATTTTCTCTGCTTTCATTGTGACACTTGATAGTATTTTCCCCACTGAGGCTTCTTTTTCTACAAACTAGCAAATTGCTGAGCTGTGGCATTTCCATATCAAATGGATACTAATGTAAGGAGAAATATGATAATGAAAGCAGAATGAACAAGAAATCAAACAAGCTCTTGCAAGGATTAAAATTTGAGTTTAGAATTTGGTCCAAGTCAATGCAATGATGGCAAATGTCCTTCAGAGTGAGCTGAGGGTTAAAAGAGTTTGCAAAGAAACTGCAGAAAAATGGGCTCTGCAGGTTTCCTCACTTGGGAAAAACACACTTTTGAGCTTTTAGGGCAGGTCACCATGCACCAAAAGACAGGGAACATCTTGTGCATGATTCCCTCACTCTGACAAAGGAAATTATCACATACAAAGTGGACCATAATGTAAGAACTTTTCCAGGGGAGTCAAGGGTTGTTAATTTTCTTCCACATTTCTTTCCATTTACATTCTGGGTAGTCAACAGCTTGCCTTGGTTATACCCAGACAGAGCTAAGTTCATTTTCTACCAGCAGAAGGCTTCCTGTTACTGTCTAGACTCTGTGAAACCTTGAAAGCTGTAGCTGATGCCTTAAAGGCAAATTATCTTAAATCCACTTAATTTTTTTAAAAGGATTGATTTTAGGTGTATGGGAGCTGTTGGAATAATTTGCTTCCCACTAGAATAGCTAATTAATGAATAAAATACTGAGTTTCTTATTGTAAAAGCCCTTTTTTCTTGCATCCTCAGCTCACACTATTGTATGAAATGCAGCAAGTTCCTTCCCAGAGGAACAGGCTTTTGTTTGATTTTTTGGCTAGACCTGGGTTTTCCAGAAGACCCTTGGACTCAGATGTCTACAACATGATCTCCATCAGAGGAAAACTATATTACTTTTTCTAGTCAAATAGGGGGGAAAGAAAGCTGTGCTAAAATCAATTTATCTGACCTATTTCAGTCATCTACTTTAGGTGTTTTCCAGGTAGTTTTTATGCATACATTCTGCAGCTGCAAAACAGAGCCAGACAACAAGGCACAAGTCACCTTGGAGTGCTGTGTGCTCTTTGTTGCAGAGCAGGAATGTTTATCAGACCCTTTCAATTTGTTTCATTTCTTCAGAACCCAAGAGACTCCCTCAGAAATGAGTCACTAGGAAAATCACTCTCCAAATGAGCAAAGCAAATGGCTCACAGCTAAATCACCACTAAACAGTGGGAGAACAGCATCCTCAGGGGCTCACCCTGCACTTTGTTCATTTTTCTGGAGCTGCTGCCTCTGGGACACCTGGACTACACTCAAAAGGCAGAGAAATTCCAACAAAGCTCTAGCACGTGTAAAATTTGCAGAAATTCGTTTGCAACTTTTCAGTTTTCTTTTCTTTGCTTCAGTAGGAGATGACAAGGGCAGGAAAGAGATCTGTCCTGCCAGAGAATGTGCTAAACAGGTGCCTGAACTTAATGGAAAGTCTCCAAAAAGAAGGGTTTTTTTATTCATGCTGCTGTTGTCTGCAGTGCAGGTGGGTTGGGCAGCACNAAAAAAAAAAAAAAAGTACAAGAGCCACAGTTTAAAAGAGCCAAAGTTTTGGGAAAGAGAAAACCTCACCAGACTGTGAGGAAGGAAACAAAGCACTAACACAGGAACCTGGAGGTATATTTAACCATGTTTATTTAACCATGTACAGACTGGGGTTTGTTAGCTGGCTTGGTGTTAGGGAAATCCTGCATGAAGAAGGGTTTTTTGAGTGTGAACAAACCTGGTTAGCATCACAAAACTCAGCTTCCCCTAACCCTGCAGCACAGTTTCCTCCCAGCTCATGTTACCTGTTCCTGCAGAAAAACAAACCACAGGAACAGCAGGGGTATAAATTTCCATTTCTGTAGCACTGGCAGGCACCTCCATTGGAACTGAGACACAGGCAGCATGCTCTTAGCTTAAAATGATGCAAACCAGTTTGTGTTCCTGCCTGTAACAAAGATGAACAGCAGTTGACACTGGCCCAGATATTTCTGCTTTGGTTATGTATCCTGGTCCCAAGACAGGGGCTGAGTCATGTGGAGCTGGCTCTCTGTGCTTATAACACTAAAAAGTCCCAAAGCTGGGGCTCACATGGCAGCCTAGCAAATCCCAGCAAGCCCAGTGCACTCCTCCAAGAGGCAGCAAGGGCTGCCAGAGATGATTCAGCCTCAGCCCAGCCCAGTTTTCCTGTGTCTCTTGCATTAACAGCAAGGAACACTCATATAAGTGTTAGTGTCAGTCTGGTTCCTTCTGGTCTCATTTTGTTCCCTATCTTCCCTCCCAGGAGGAGCAGGTATATTGAAAATCATCTCTTTCCCCCCCATCCATCCAGTCTTTTTGCTGCTAAGAAATTCCACTGAGAATTGAGTCTTTTCCCTGCAACTTTATTTGCCAGCTCTACAGCTGGGTTTTCACACCGTTATTTGTATTCCAGTCCCGATTTCAATTACCTGGCTAACCTTTTCAATTTTCACAGAGAGTGAGAATCAGAAAACAGCAGGTCCTTTATTACAGCTCACACTGGCAGGGAATTCTTCACCCCCCTTCCCTCCCCCATGTTTGCAGGAAAGCTCTGTCAAATTCAAACAAACTCATTGATAATAACTTGTCTATTTACTTATGCTTTGCTGGCTGTTAAATATTCTGGTCCTTTCTGCAGACCTCTCTTCCATTCTCCTTTTGGCTTGAACATTTTACATTTTACACCATTTCTAAAAGCCAAGGAGAAACAATTTTAAGCCTTCACCCTGATGCTTGACTCCAGTGAGAATTCTCACCAGGGTCAAAGCCTGGAGAAGTTAAAATCTCTGTGCTTTGAGAGGGGCAGCTGGCTGGTCTTTGATGAGCAAGACGTGGTGGTGGCCAGTCCTTATGTCCACATCCCAGAGCACTTCCCAGAGGAGGCTCAGGGCTTTGGGGGGGTTCCCTCAAACCAGGGGTGAGTCAAGCACAGGACAGCACTCTGCTGAGCCCAAAGCCATTGCTGAATTGTACTGGCCACAGCTGTCACCCTTTTTGCCTTTCTCAATTCTCCAAGTCACACCCCTCCTCTTACCTCCTTTATTATTCTGAGCTCTTGATCCAGCAGTCATTTCCATGCTGTGCTCTATCTGCCCCATCATTTAGCCATCCAGATCCTAAAAATGGTTTATCTGATTGGGGAGAGGAGAGGATTTAATGTAAAAGACCTGTTCCTTAGCAACACCTTCCCATCTTCCTTCTTTTGTTATTTCCAACTCATTATCTTTGCCCATGTTCAACTCCAAATTAACTTAATTACAGACAGATTTCATATCTCTCTGAACCAGAAGGGGCACTTGTAAAACATCCCTCCAGTCAATAGCAAATGAGAGCCTTGGCCTATGCTAAGCAGGTTTTGGGAAAGGCAGCTCAGCTGTGCCTGCCCTGCTCCCTCCAGAGACCTCTCCTGGTTTCTCCCAGCTCCTGCTGTTCCTTTCCAGTGAGCCATTTCACCTGTCCCTTTTGCAGCCTGCCCAAGCCCAGAACACCCCCTGAGCTCCCCAGCAGACATCAGTACAAATCACCAGGTGAACATTCCCTTATGCAGATGCCAAGGGCACTGCAACCTTTCCACCTCCCCTTTCCAGATTCTGACAGGGAACAAGGGCCTCAGTTCAAAGTCTGTGATTGGAATCCATCCTGAGTACAAATCTGAGCCAAATCTGAGCCTTACTGAGTCTGAATATCAGATGTACTCAGCCCAGGATGACCTCTGATTGCCTACACAAGTGGAAGGTCAAAGATCTCTCTTGGTTAATGCAGCTCTGGGTGCCCAAAATCATACACCAGTGCCAGCTCTCTCCTTGAAAACCCCCTCAGAGATAAAAATGCAACCACTGAACTAGATCCAGGGCAGCCCCTCATACCATATCTTGTCCTTATTCTGTGATGCCAGGTTTCCTTTGGAAATCAGGATCAGGATTTCTCTCTAGCAGCTGATGGGTTCCTCCCCCTCTCACAGGTAAATAAGCATCTCTGCATTGCTGTGTCTTACCATTCACAGAATTTCTCCACTGGCAGAGGAAACATCTCCTTCCTTCTGGTGGAGGTCTAGGAGCTATCACCCAGCCAGGACATCTCTTCCTAAATCCACCAGGTGCCTCCTCACTGGCAGAAGCTGTGTGCTGCACTAAGGATGAGGAGAGATCTGTATTCACACAATAAGGAAAGTGTTGTCAGACAGAGCCACCAACAGAACTGTGTTGAGGGCATATAAAACACAAGGAAACCTCTAAAAAGACACAGGGGGAACCAAACTCCCACCAGCAATACAAAAAGGGGAAGGCTCTGTGTCAGTTTTAGAGGAATCAGAGAGCTGTAATTCTGCCATTAGAGGAGGACCATTAGTATGGTTTCTGGAAAGGAAGGGAAGCCTGAGTGATGATGCAGGTGGTTCCTCTTTATTCAGGGGAGCACTTCCTCCCAGCAGCTTGCCACCCTGGAAAGCAGAACCACTGGTTAAACTGGGATGAGTTTCCCCCCTCACCCTGCAGAGGTAGAGCTGCAAATCATGCAGTGACCTGGGGCTAAATACCTCAAACAGAGGCAGCAGAAGAAATTCACTCTGCCCCTAAAGTTTCAGGTTCTTCCCTTTCTCTTGCGCCCCTTTCTTCCTCACCACTTTGGTCTGTGGGGAGAGGAGGTAATTTATTTATAGGTAAGATATTTCCTTCCTGTTTCATGAGAACCCTTTCAGAATTTCCCATCTCAGCTGAACCATGTCACATTTACCAGCTCAGCAGGATGCTGTCCCCAACGTTTGTGTTTATGCTGGAAAGGTCTGAAGAAGGCAAGGAGCAAATATCTGCCCTGAAAACAGAATGTGTGGCCTCTAAAGAGCATTTGTACACATCTTGCCCAGATTTTCAGCCCAACCACACTAGTCAGTGCCACTGGAGGTCAGCCTTGTGCCATGGAAACCTGTGGGACTGAGCACTGGGATGCAGATTCACAGGCTGGGACACTGAGCCTGTGTTCATGGCACACAGGACACCCCAAGAGAAAATCTGTTCCAGCTCTCTCCATGTTAATTTATGATGTAAAGATTCTTCATGCTTCCATTTCTTTTTTTTTCTCAAAGCTACTTAGTGGCCTGGATAAGCTCAGTAAAATTCCTGTGTGTTCAGCCAGCACAGGCTCACAGAAAGCCAGGCTGCTCTCAGGTCCCAGCCAGTGCAAACGGTGCTGACACAGATGGAGAGGCAGGCTTGGCCACCTCACCCACCCCACTTGGAAAATGCTCTTGTTGTGGGACAATTCTCAGGCTTTTGTTACACAGGGCATGGCAGAATAATTATATACAAGTTGCAAGCTCTGGATGAGAAGTCAGGATATTGATTCATGGCCAAAACAAGCACAAGCTCAGATATAGTAATTTCAGAGCCATATTCCTTGTCAGTGCCTATAATAAAGATCTCCTACACAGAATTCCATCCAAAAAGTCACTTCCTCCTACTCCTTCCATAAGACCCTCCAATAAGGGCTCAACAAATATTTAATTGGAAAAAAAACCACTTTCAGCTGAACATTTTGGTAAAAGAGATTGTCTGTGCTTCTACCACAGGATCCCACAGGTGCCAGTGCAAACCCAGCTCTGGCTGTCCCCAGTGAAGTCAGCTCTTGGTAGCTCTTATGCCTGTAGAAAAAATACTCATCAGTATGGTCTGAGTCGAGAATGGGACTGAAATGCTCAGCTGAGATATACTCAAGTTACTGTCCCACATATATTCCTTATTTTACCTTCATGGTGAAGGTTAAATGATTTTTTGTTAAAATTAATTTTCCTTAATTTTTCTCTCTAGGTCAAGGATGGCAGAGCTGGTGTCTGCCCTGTCTCCAGCCAGGGCACATCTGGGGTGCAGGGTACATCATCCACACTCCTTCACTGAATCTCAAGTCTGAAATGAGAGCCAGCATTGCACAAACCCTCTGCTGGCCCCTGCTACAAACATCCCTAAGCACAGACTTCTCCTGCTCTGCTGTTACAATTAAAGAGCCATTCCTTTTCTGCTATTTTTCTAGCACAGCAATTGAAATATTGATCTCCACCACTGGCTTCTTTCCTGTGAATGATCAGTTATCCTTTGGTGTTAAATAAACTGCAATTATGCATTCTAAATAACCAGAGAGGGTCCAGGTCTCACCTCTTATTCCCATTAACATTCCTGTCTGCATGGCCTTGGGCATGCCACATCTTTCCAGGGAGTGAAGAGCAGCATCCATCCCTCTGGAACAGCAAATTTCTTCCTGAACCCAGGCAATTCTGAAGAGGTTCTGCAGCAGACAGAGAAATGGAGACAGGGTTGGGTCACTGCAATAACTCAGTGATGGTGGCTCCCCATAACCAGGAATGAAAACTCACAGCATGGCCTTGGCACTGGGGGCACTGCTGGGAGGATGTGCCCCTCAGCAGCCAGGACCCTGGCAGCCCCTCAGTGACACAGGCAGGGACAGCCAGGGACAGTCAGAGAGGGTCAGGGACAGTCAGGGACAGTCAGGGACAGTCAGAGAGGGTCAGGGACAGTCAGGGACAGTCAGGGACAGCAGAACCAGGCAGGCCATGGGTAAGGACAGAGCCAAGATCATTGACTTTGGCAGAGCCCATCAGGTGTCCCTGCAGTGCTGCCACCTCTCTGGGTGCTGGAAACTGTTAGGAGAGGGGGTGCACTGCTGCCAGTGTGATCCAGGGTGGCAAATTCCACACCAAGGAGCTCAGGCTGAGGGGAAATTCTGGCAAATTCCACACCAAGGAGCTCAGGCTGAGGGGAAATTCTGGCAAATTCCACACCAAGGAGCTCAGGCTGAGGGGAAATTCTGGCAAATTCCACACCAAGGAGCTCAGGCTGAGGGGAAATTCTGGCAAATTCCACACCAAGGAGCTCAGGCTGAGGGGAAATTCTGGCAAATTCCACACCAAGGAGCTCAGGCTGAGGGGAAATTCTGGCAAATTCCACACCAAGGAGCTCAGGCTGAGGGGAAATTCTGGCAAATTCCACACCAAGGAGCTCAGGCTGAGGGGAAATTCTGGCAAATTCCACACCAAGGAGCTCAGGCTGAGGGGAAATTCTGGCAAATTCCACACCAAGGAGCTCAGGCTGAGGGGAAATTCTGGCAAATTCCACACCAAGGAGCTCAGGCTGAGGGGAAATTCTGGCAAATTCCACACCAAGGAGCTCAGGCTGAGGGGAAATTCTGGCAAATTCCACACCAAGGAGCTCAGGCTGAGGGGAAATTCTGGCAAATTCCACACCAAGGAGCTCAGGCTGAGGGGAAATTCTGGCAAATTCCACACCAAGGAGCTCAGGCTGAGGGGAAATTCTGGCAAATTCCACACCAAGGAGCTCAGGCTGAGGGGAAATTCTGGCAAATTCCACACCAAGGAGCTCAGGCTGAGGGGAAATTCTGGCAAATTCCACACCAAGGAGCTCAGGCTGAGGGGAAATTCGCATCCTTTGCTTTGCATATTCATCCTGTAGAGCTGAAACAACCTTAGTGAGGAGCAGAGCACAAGCCTCAGTCATTCTGCCTGCAGCATTCCCCACTAGAGCTCTTCCATCCTCTCACCAGCCTCACATTTTCATTCCTTTGTGGTTTCTTTTTTTTTTGGTGGTGGTGGATTTTCCCCCCTCTCATTTCCTTTGCTGCAATGTTTGTGCTGTAAGCTACAGCAGATAACAAGACAGGTTTTCACCTGGATGGTTCCTTACCACTTTCTTGTGAGGTATTTATTTTCATGTGGATATTTTATACCTCCACAGATGGGACTGAACCCTTTACCACTGTCAATAAGCCACAGTGGCTAAACCCTTGTTTACTGCCAGGCTGGAACAACTATGGAATATAAGTGTGCTAAAGATAAGAGGTTTGAACCAGGGATATATTGAGCTCTTCATATATAAAGAAGATTTGGAAGGAAAGGAAGATTTCAGAAAGTATCTGGGTTTAAAAAATAGCTGTATGGAAGAGGACAGCTGCAAGTTTCTGTGAGCAGCACCCATCTTCATACATTTGCCTCATTTACTCCATTGGTCTGCCCAGCACATTTTAGAGCCAAGATTTTCTCAGCCTTCCTAAGACCACATCTCTCTCTCTCTTTCTCTGCCCATGCTCTCCAGAGCTGCAGGCTGAGTTCTGTTCATGACCCAGTGAGGAACTTCTGCCCTGGGCATCACTGGATAAAAAAATCCCTTTGTTGAAACACTCAGGGGTATTGGTGCATCACTCTTCAGTGATGCTTTGAGGGAAATAGTGCTTGTTTTAGAAATGCTGAAACAAAAAGCCTTGTGGATACTGAGGGGGTTTTTTTGTTAGTTTGACTCTGGCAGAAGCAGCTTTTCAATCCATTTATCAAGGTGCCTGCAGCTGCCATTTCAAGGCTGATGAAGGTATAATAAACAGTAAGCCAAAAAAGTTATTTGAAAGGTGCACCCAGAGCAGTTTAATAAATAAAAGATCAGGGGCAGAGGGGGAAGAGAAAGAAAAATCATCAGTTCAAGTTTTAACTTTCCTCTGCTGTCCATTTTATAACATAAATTTAAACAAATGAATGGTGCAGGTTGGTGGAATCAATCTTTCATTCTCAAATACCCTCTCTAAAAATTTCTACTCGTGAATTCATCTTTCTTGCTGGCTCATGTTTTGCCAGCTACCCTCCAAACTGCCACTCCAAAATTTTCAAGGATATCCATCAGACTCTGCAGGGCCCAGGGCTCCTGATGGATGAAAACCCTTTGTGGCATCTCCAGTGCAATAAACCTCAACACTGCCAAGCAGCTGGATGCCAGCGAGCTCAGGTCATCCCAAATTTTATACTGTTCCCTTCCCACTGCTTATACAGAGGTGACCTTGGAGTTTGCACCAAGCTTTAATCTTCCACAGAGGAGACTTTGCTCCTGCAGAGATCCCTGGAGGTCTCAGTGCTGTCTTAGCTGTCAGTTCTTTCTCTGGCTACAAGGACAGCCCTAAGTGTCATTTGCCATGTTCTCTTTTCCATCTGGATTCACGGATATCAGGCAAGCTGGGAGCTTCCTGAGGCCCTTGCAGGGTATTTTGTCCATGGATCTCTGGCAATGAAGTTATGGCGTGTCTTCCTGGTTATTTTGGGTATCAAGGCCTGATGGACATTCAGGCTGGGAGTCCAGGTTTGAGTTTCAACATTCTTTTCCAGAAGTTGTCACCTGGTTTCTTTGAATTGCAGGAATTTTCCTCCAGTCTGGTTCTTTCTTCAGAAGGTTGGGGCCAAGGCCCATGGACTTCAGCAGACACCACAGAGATCCTGTGAGCAACAGAGAGAACAAAGAGGGAGTTGCAAACAATAAAAAACATGAACAGGTGAGACATGGTGAAAGAATCAGAGGAAAGTGAGGAAAAAAAGACAATCCCAGAGGAACAGAGAGAAGGATGGAAAGGAAAAGATAAAGAAATAATTCTTAAAAGAAATTATTAAAGAACTGAAATAAGGATGAAAGAATAATGAGAATAAGGATGAAAGAGAGAAGAAGGGGAAGTAGAAGGAAAGGTGAAGACAGAAAAAAGGCCCAGTAATGTGCATAAAGAAAAAGACATGCTGGTTTCTATTTTTCATTAATACTTCACCAGATGGGGACGGTATCAACAATAATAGAACCTCTGAGCTGCAGAACAATAGGTGAAATAATTCAAGCACCACTTTCAGATTAAAAACAGTGAAGAGAGTTTGATTTATTTCCCAGTTTTTTCTTCTCTTTCTCTATATATAGAAAATAACCTCATCCACTTACTCAAGTTCTGTGGCTCATCACCACAAAAAATATAAATAAAAGAATGAAACCACCCTTCAGTGCAGACAGAAAATAAATCAGAAGCCTCAATGCATTTTCATTGTTGCAGCTGGGTCCTGTCCTCACATTTATTTATCTTTAAATTTCTCCTTGCACTCCAGAGACCATATCCCATAAAATGCTGGGTTAACAAGTTAACCATGAATAATTCATGAGATAATTATAAAACATTTACACCAGAACATTATTATCTTGCAACTAAAAAACCCCCAAATACTTAATGTCCTCCAACATTGATGGCAAACCTCTTGTGACTGCAATGTTCTTTATCACTAAAATTAAATGGAATTAATCTTCCATTTGCTTTGGTGCCTACTAACAGAGAATCACAGAGAAAAAAAAAACACCCTGGGTGATATGGAAACATGAAAAGACATAAATACCTACACATATTTCTGTGTGTGTGTTTGCACACACATATATATGGGATTCTGACACATGCCCACAGAGGAGATCCAGTTTTAGTCTTCCTCCCCCAAAACACACTCTGAGGCAGGAGGGAGATGAGCTTTTATACTGAAGGGATGGATTCAGAGCACACTGGAAAGGACAAACACAGATCTGCAGCACTCTGTGCCCAGAGGGGCTGTGGCTCACCAGGTTTTCCTTCTCCCTCCCCACTGCACAGCTGGTCTGTGGTCAGACCCTGTTCCCAAAGTAAGCCTAGAGCTTACTCTGAAATTAAAATAGTAGTAAATTTCAGTTTTGCACTGGTGTCACCAAGATGAGGATTTGGCCTTGCACTCACATCCAGAATTAAGGCTGTTTTATGTGTGGCTGTAAAACTCCCACAAAAACATCACCAATAATGCAAAGCTCAGCATGACAGGCCATTAGGACTCCTGCAGCTCTAGTCTGCATAAAGCTCCTCTGCCTTCCCTCTGGATGTGAGGCCAGAGAATGTTGGGAAAATTCTCCAGCCATCCTTTGCCATGTGCCAGTGATCCCTGGGGGCCAAAATCTGCCAGAGGGCTTTAATGGGCACACACAGAGAAACCTCCAGAAGGTTCTTGCTTAGACCACAGAAACTGTCAGCCTGCTCTAGAGAGACCTGGGTGATCCAACAATCACTTCTCCTCTCCCTCAGGAACTCAGGATAACGGAGCAGCACTGAAGCAAATCTCCACTAGAGAATTCTTTCTGTGCCATGGACAGGGAGCCAGCAAACCTTGGGCTGGCACTGCCAACTCCAGCCCCTGGGGGAAGCCAGGGTAGAGGAAGAAACACCCTCAGAGAAAAAGTGTTTCTTGTTCCTCTTTCTCCCTTCCTCCTTCTTTGAATGCAGTCAATCCACACAGAAAACCACCTGTGCTTTCTCACAGACACCTTTGCACCCAGGCTGAGACACTTCAAGCTTTTCTGCATGGAACAGGAGGCCAAGGATTCCTGTTCTCACATAATCATGCAGAGGTCACATATGGGAATGCAACAGCTACATCTGCCTGACAGCCAAGAGCAAGGGCTGGAAGCAACCCCTGCACGTTCTGAATCCATGAAAATATCCCAGGAGATTTGGCACTAAGCTGATGGTCAACAAAACTGCCCAGAGGCTGAGGCATTACAGCTTGATTTAACCACGCACACTTTTGTTAAAGGATTAGGAGGACTCTATCTTTGTGACATTTGGATTCTAATTGAAAACCAGGCTCTCCCATGCACTTTACTGGTCTGGGACCTGAGAGGAAAGGTGTGTGTGTGTCTGTGAGGGGTGTGTGTGTCTAGCATCTGCTTTGGGGCAACAAAAGGGTTCACAGCTCCAAAGAACCATGTTTATCTCCCATCACACATCAGCCCAGCAAACAACGTGGGATTTTACAAAACCAATGGACACAGCGAGGAACTCGAGTTGGAATTTCAATCATCTCTGCAGAGCCCATTTAGAAACCTTTCTGCTGTATGTGAGTGTCAACAAACACTCATGAAATTTCATCTCTGCATCAATTTGCAAAATAGAAAAAATGCTTCATGAACAGCAATATAGTCCTGTGTACACAGCTGCCAGTAGCTGCCCTCTGGGGTGATTCTTGTAATTTTCTATATTTTGCTCAGCTAGATGTCATTTATCATAAAGACTATCATCAATATATGAGCTGAGAATGGATGGTTAAGAAGGTCTGTTATCCTCAGCCCTGAAGCACAGAGGAGTTTTGTTTTGGATATTCTTGTCTGGGTACATAACTCAGCTACACAGCACACAGATCTGCAGTCTAAAGTGGTTGAGGCTTGGATTAGCAGATTCTCCTGACATGGATGGAAGGATGTAACCCCAATACCTAACTCTGAGCTCATCACTGACCCTCTAAATGCTCAAGAGTTCCATTTCTGAGCATTCCATCTCAGTGTTTGTGTTACAGTGCACTGCTAGCATTATGAAAGCAGCAAGACTATCTGTGAAAGGCTGTTCAGGCTGTCTGTGTGATCCTGCAGCTAAAAACCACTAACCATGGTGCAAGACCTTGCCCAAGTCCCTCTCAAATATGTAGCTATAGACTCCTCCTTAAAGAAGTTACCCTGTCAGAGAAGGGTGGATGTCAGCAGGTAGGGAAAGGAGGGCACAGGGGTGGGACAATCTCGACTGATCTTACAGAGTCTGAAGGTACCAACAGCTTAACTCAGTGTCAGCCAGCAGGTGGGAGGTGCTGCAGAGGGGAAAACCCTTCAGCTGGTTCTGCACAGCCACAGAGCCCCAGCCCAGGGCACAAGGACCATGGCAGTACAGGGAGATGTGTCTGAGCCCAGGCATTTACTCCTGTTCTCCCTGGATGCCTCCCCCTAACATCTGAGACCATTTCAGTGTGAAAGCCTCCCAGGGAAAAGAGCTGAAGACTGCAACATTCATTTCTCTCTGTGAGGACAAAGGGAGGATCCAGTCCAAGCTGTTTCTCCCCAAATCACAGATCAATCAAGCAACTCTGGTGATGTCACTATCCCTGGCACTGGGACCTAATTTAAAATTACCTCAAATCTGGAAGATTGATTTTCACCATCAGCATTTAATGTCTGCTGTATCTTTCTTTTCCCAGCAGAGAAGAAAAAAAGAAAGGAGGGGAGAGAGAGGGAGAAGATGTTTCAGATTCAACTGCGATTTAGCATTCATTTGCATTTTTAAATTAGTTAAGCTGTGGACCGTTGCAAAGCAATGACAGAGAATTTTTGTAATAATTAGTCTGTTGGGAGTGTAGAAATGACTATACAGGCAGGTTGCACTGAAATAGAAAGCAATATCCCAATGCTCAAACTGGGATTTGCAGAGGCAAATTTCCTCTCCCTCATATGGGGCCAGATCCAGCTCAGCAGACACAGAGAGCTCCAGCTCAGACAACTTCATCTGCTCCAGACACTGACTGCAGCCAGTGCAGAGAGAGGGCTGTGCTCAGACTGTGATTCACCTTAACCTAATGCAAAAATCTGAATCAGGCCAGATGATTAGATACCTGGAGTGAGGTGAGAGCAATCTCACCACTGTTGTTAACAATGTAATCTTAAATTCTTCAGCCTCTGTGTGTGTGTCAGCCTCTCCTCAGTGGGCTCCACACATCTGACCCCTTCTCCCTTCCTTCTGCAGCTCCAACCATGTCTCCTACTGCCTGTAAGGAGGTGTATCCCTCTCCTAAATCCAGTGGAAAGTCATCATTCCTTCAGATCTGACAGTAAGTGCTCAGGGAAGAGGGAGAGGAAGGATCAGGATGAGAATGAGCTAAAGGATCCCCAGTTTTGCCACAGGGACCTACCCTCCCTGAGCTCACAAGGGGGCTGTGACTGCACCTCACTGTAACCTGGAAGGTGCTGCATATTCAGCAACCTGAGCCACTGATTTTGCAATTGCAAATCACACCAGCTGTTTGAGATGAGTGAATATTGCAATGCTCCTTTGGATGGCAGAACATGAGCAAAGCAGCACTAATGCTCACTTTGCTCAGCAAGAGCCCACCCATGACTGAACATGGCTTCAGAAACACTGCACCTATGCTGAAAGCAACTCCTCATCACCCATTAGATGTTCTCTGCCTTTTGCTGTCCTGTGCCTGCCCTGCTCCAAAAGCTGGCATCTGTTTCTTAGTGTGACTGCTCCTTTTTGTTTAAGCTGTCCCTCTGGGTGAACTGAAGCACAGGGAACATTCAGTGAATTTCCTGAAATCCTCCCCTTGATCTGAAACATCAACCCTCTCTGTACATTTGTGTTTATCCAGCTTTACCACAGCTTTGTTCAAAAATGTGAACCCATCCTCTTCCACAGCAGCCCAGCCTAGTCCCAGCAGCTCACCAGGAGCCATGGTATCATTTGATTTCTCTCAGACATAATCTGGGGTTACAGAGCATCAACATTTTACAGACAGTCTATAATAATGTGCCATGTGCATATATATGGGAAACTGATTTTTTAAAAATTTATTTAATGTTTCTTTCCAAAGATGTCCCTATGACTTGAAAATCATTCTACCTACACCAAATGCATTAACTCTATGACCACAAAATAGACACCCCATTATTCTGACAGCAAAGTGAGTGCAACTGGATTTCCCTGAAGGAACCCAAACCTTTACAGTTTTATTACCTTGTCACTCTGAGTTTTTGTAGACATCAATCACAAAGGTACATTTTGTTTCAGTGTGGACTTAAGTGACTTGATTCAAACTATCTCTTTTGAGGACAGAAGAGCAAGAAGAAGGTGAAAGCTAAAATGAATAAACGGTTCTACTTATATTATGGATACCAAGAACAAACTGTGCTCTGTTCCACATTTGTCAGTCACTTGTTTAACTTTTGGGGCTGGCATTTCTGGAGTGTGTTTGTCCCATCAAAGTTCCAGTTTGTCCCATCACATCAACAGCTCTCATCTACAACAACTGGCATTGCCTTAAAAAATTCAAGTTTCTTGCTTGCTCACCTGTCATTTTGTTACATTTAGTCACATCTCCAAACTGAGGTGACTGTCCAAGAGAAATGAGATTTTTGAAAATCTCATTTTAGTCCTTCCAACTACAAAGCAAATCTATACACTTGTTTAGACCAGAAGCCAACTTCCAGGCATTACATTTAGGCCAGGGAAATCCACCCAAACACCTCTGTATGTTTGCCTAAATACATAGAAGTGGACCCATTCCAGCTGTTTATTCCTGAGTCTTTTCACAAAAGCATCACCTTGGGAAGGACACTACTTTGAGACAGAACCAAGGCAGTCCAGATTTAGACTCGTGAGCTACAAGGAAACATCCACATCCCTTACACTGGCTGTGATTATGATGCTGTCTGCCCTGTGGGACAGCAGCTTGTGCAGAGACAAGAGTGAAGAGAGACAGAGAGGAGATGAGAGGAGCTTCACTGCGTACCGGTGGTGAGGACAGATCTGCATTACAGCCTCCCTTCCTGAAAGACTGAATTATGAGGAAGCTTTTCTGAAACATCTCTGCTGTCAGAGGAGTTCCCTGCGGTATTTCTTTGCCAGCATCTCCTTTTGTTCCCAGCGTGGTGCTGGAGTCTGCAGAGAGGCTGCAGGGGCACAAGGGCCCATTCCCAGTGCCCTCTGACACCTCCTTAGACCCTGCTGAGGCACAGCAGTCTATAATGATGTTTTTTCTGGGTATTTCCATATGTGTAATGAGCAATTCACTACCCCACAGTCCCAGAAAGTACTTTTCCATAAAAACAAGATCCTGTAAAACCTACACCTTTACACGACTCCCACCCTGGCATAGCTCCAGTCTCTCTATTTTACAAAATAAAGGCTTCAGTGTTCACTGTCCCGAGTTTTGCTATGTTATCTGTGTTATTGTCTTGGAAACTCAGCTCACCCTGAGGCCAGCTATTAACATCTTCCAGCATAACAAAAGCCTTTATTGTCCCACTATTTCACATGCATTCTGTCAAGACAGGCAGATGAATGAGTTACCAGGGGGTAAGTTTGGGTATAAATTTACAAGGCCTCTACTCCATCATAATTGTCTGTATTCATATTCTCATTCTTCATGCTCATCCAGATGTACTTGGAAGTGATTTGTCCCCAGGAAAAAGAGGGGTCGGTTGCTTTGCATCTGCTCTGTGGAAACAAAGAGAAGGATGTCCTGGGGATTGGTGAGGAGGTGACATCCTGGGAGGTCAGCCCCTCACCTTCCCTGGGAATGCATCCTTCCTTCTGTGCACCCATCGTGTCTGTTCCACCGTGCTAGAAAACGCTTAGTGCAATTGTGAAAACAGCTGCTTCGTTTGAGAGACAATCTTCATCCAAGCAGCTGGAGCGTTTCAGTCGGAAAAAGATGTTTTAGCAGGGAGAAAACACAGAACGGGGTTTTCTACACCAAAATTCTTGACACTCTGTGCATGTGAGCAGCCATCCATAAAGGACATGCATTTTACATCACCACAAGATTCCTCTTCCAGCCCAGCTATAACATTTCTCCAGAGACACAACCCCAGAATACTTCACAATCTGTATTTTTGCATGTGCCCCAAAGCTTTTGTTAGCGTGACTGTGATGGCTCCTGGGCACGATTTGCTCACATTCCCAGCTGACAGCCAGGCCAGGAAAACCTCAGAGCTTATACATGCTCCCTGATTCCTTTCAGTATTTAGAGGATTAACTAAGAATCCCACAATGGCTCCAATGACTGCTGTGCTCTCAGTGAAGTAGCAAATGATTGAAAACACTAAATACTCATTATAACTGGTAAATGGCAATACAGTCCCAGGCAGGGAAATATTAGAGAACTCACCGACCTGAGTGAAGCCAAGTATAATAAAGATCATCTTCAGAGAGCTGTACCATGAAGGGCACTTATCTCTCTGCAGCAGCTCAGTGCACCCTCCTAACCCAGGGTGTCTTTTCGTCCTGGATGAGAACAAAACTAAAAAAAATTCCCCAAGTCCATCTTGTACACACACTCAGTGTTTACTCAGTGCTTCTCTGCCATGTGAGTACACTGATTTAGCCATCTTCTGCTCACACCAGCAGCCTTGCATATTTTATTCTTTCTGACTACTCACCCAATCCACCAATGCTGGGATTGCTCTGTAATTGCCAGTGCCATATGGTGCCCTAATTATTGCAGTTCTTGTTGTATTAATGTGTTAGATAATCGAGATGTGGGGAGAGGAGCAACAAGGAGAGTCAGGCATTTGGAGGGACAGGCTTTGCTCAGTGAACACCATTTACTACAAACAACTCCAGGATGCCAAGAGCCACGTCCAGGAAATGAAAAAGCCTGGGCATGAGAATACCAAAACCAGCCTGGGGTCTCACTGCAGAAATGTGACTGGGGTTGGATTTTATTTCTCTTTTAGGCTTGGTATCCCTGTGGCTAAAGAACATGACTGTATTTTATAGGAATAGAAAAGCATAATGTTATTCAAGACTATGACATTGTTATTCTAATTTGTAAAATAAAAAGGAGGAGGAGCAGATAGAGAATGATACAAAACCCTTGGGCTGGATTCCTTTTCTGGCTTATGCTGACGTAGGTAACATGCAGGACTGGAAAAGTCCATATTAACAAGGGAATTAAAATGCACCATTGAATTTGCATTACTAAAATAATGCAAGATTTAAAGGCATAATCATAAAACAGTTTTTCCCTGAACTTCCTCTTTTACATTCAGTTACTTGGTCAAACCTCCTCCCTTGTTCAGATTTCACTGATAAAGAATTATTCAGCTACAGGCTTTAGAGTAAGTGTGGGTTTGTACCATTGTAGGGGATAATAGGTTTTGTTCTAGAAGCAATGTGCCTTTTCCACAGTGGTTCTACAATTGTGGATGTTCAAGGGCAGAATGGACAAGCAGCTACAAGAGGAACCCAGGGCAGCTTACTGAGAATCACATTAATCTTAGGAAATCCTGAGCTGACTGTACTCAGAGAGTAAAAATGTTATGGAGGAAGATTAAACAAGTTTTTTCTATTCTTACTCTTCACCAGGTGTCTGCTCATGGCCCCTGCTGAAGACCCATCACTGATGCTGTCAGCCTCCTCTGAAAGCTCAGAAATATCCATTCCCCAGTGACCTTACAGACTCAGCTGCACCATGAGCATCTTCTATACACTGCAATTCTGATGAGAAAATAGAAGATGGTGAAGATTATTCACCAGAAAGGAACTCTCTGCATTCCTGCCAATGCCCTGAGCAAGAAACAGAGACAAAATGCTACAAAAATTACAGATCTGGGCCTTGGCAGAATGGTTCTCAAAGTTTGTCCACAAACTGGATGAGTTTACAATATGTACAGAGCAAATCCCAGTGTGCCAAATTCAGACACTTTATGGTGGAAGGAGGATGTGTTCCTCCAGGAGTAAAACATCTAATTGACCCATAACCTATCAGTGAAACAACAGGGAATAAAATTCCCAGTATAATTGGGTTATAAATCATTCCTTTGATACCAGGACCTTGCAATTTATTTTGAGTATCTGAGTGTTTATTCTGAGGAAACACGGTGGTTTAGCTATATTTAAACGCTTTGGCTGGTGCTTAGAGGGGAAAAATGACAACTGGGCACAGTGATTTATTTCTCCACTTTATTTGGACTGTAAAGGTGTGAAGACAGAGCTTTTAAAAGCAATCCTTGCATGGGGCCCACAGGCATGGTGTAAGTGCTGTCCCTCCTGGCCCAGCTCCCTGGCTGGTGCTGGGCAATCACCTTCATCCTCTCCACCATGCCTGCAATAACTGCTGGCTTCTCACTGCTCTTTGAAGAACATTTTCCCCACAGAACTTTGCCAGAGTCAGGCAGCTCACATGATAAAAAAATCCACACCAATGGTGCATTTTAATTCCCTTGTTAATATGGACTTTTCCAGTCCTGCATGTTACCACCATTTACACACCCTCTTCTCAGGTCACGAATATTCCCTTGCATTCACGATTTCTCTGTGTTAAATGAACATTTTCAGAAGTGTTTAGGTGCAAAATGGACACAGGGTATGGCCAGGGCCAGGGGGGATGATCATTCCCCAGTGTTTGTGAGGCACTGTCTGCTTCCTCACAAGAGGAGCAGAAATGATTTCTTGATGCAGTTTCTGGAGAAAGTCCTCAAAAGTAGCAGAAGGACTCATGTGACATAAAGACCAGACCTGAGCTGGGGCTGAGGTCAGCAATCATGTGTGAAAACATTTGGTGACAGTTTTGTTTAGGCAGACATTTATCAGATGATGAAGTGAAAAAAAGCTGCTCCCATCCTCCATGGAAGGAGCAGGAGCCACCTGCCAACCCTTTCCCACATGCACATGGCCAGGACAGAGAGCACGACTGGCAATTTCCCTTTCCTGACACTTATTCCCACATTCATCCCTCCAGGAAGCAATAGCAGGGCCACCCCTGGATCTCTGCAGCTGCTCATGGCCTGCTCTGTGCCAGAACAGTGACCTCAGTGACAGCAGACAGGAAGGAATACAGGAATATCCTCCCTGTGCCATGGATTTACAAGGACAAAATACCTTCTGTGCCTGGCTTTTCATTAGCAGAACTGCACAAAGGGAATTCTGAGGTTCAGGAAGCACCATGGACGTATCCAAAGCAGACAGAGATGCTCCTAACAGACACTGAGGCACTAAAGTCTGTTAAAAGGGGAAGGGAGAGATAAAACTTTGCACCGTGCTGTTCTCTTAAGTTATCAAAGGAAGTCTGGAAGCACTGGGCTCTAATTGCAAATTTGGTCATGGAAATGCAGCTCTAGGGAAAAAGGGAACTAAGAATTGGAGCTCTTTCTAACAGATCATGGAGAATGGGTGAGCAGCAAGGATCTTTATGATCACAGTAATCAGAACAGATTAATCATTACTTCCCAGTTTGGGCAGTGCTGTCTGGAGCTGTATTTTTAAAGCACATAATCCTGATGGTATATCTCTTCTGATTAGCCCTTCAAAAGAATATTCATGTAACCTGGAGCTGAAGCATCTCTGCTGCAGAATTCTGATGACACAATAGGTCATTATAAATAAATGATTTATCCAAGTGAAATAAATCCAGCTATTTAGGGCAGGTCACAGTGACAAGTTACTATGGCATCTCTAATGTAATTTTTACTATCTCTTAGGTCAGAGAGAGCCCGTTTAAATGCAAAAGCTCTTTGTAACAGCAATTTGCAAAACAATGAGAGAAATATGCACAACATGGTCTGCTGATGAAGCAGAATTTTGTCAGAGTAGTACATTGTTTAAAGGTTTACCCTGGGGGCACCAGCTGTTTTCTAAAGCACTGATAAATGACAGAAGAAGATACATTTACACACAGTACAGGAAATACCAAGAATAAAACCTGGAAACCTTTTATTTGTAAATAACAGCAGAAATACAAGAAATCTGTCAGCCCACAGATAGGATACTGATGCTAGAGAGACATTAACCATTATATATCTGCCCCTTTGCTGAGAAGGGAAAGCCTCAGGAGGAGGATAGGAGACAGCAGCTATTTTATCCTTTGCCAGTACACAGCCACCAAAAATGCTGATTTTCAGTACTTACCTTTTCATCCATTACTTCCTGTGATTTTTTTTTTTCCCCTCCTAATATTGCAAACTGCAACTGATTTTTGTAACATTGTGAGTGATGTTTAATATTCAGCTGAAATGAGAGCTGGGGGCAGAGAAGTTTTCAATGCAGAGGTGGCACAGTTTTAACAGGCCTTAGCTGTAAGTATGCTATCAGAAATCAGACCAACAAAATTCAACAGGAGAGCAGCAGCTTTGCCAGCAGCTGTTACAAAGAAAATAAGAAATAAGTCAAGGCCTGTAACTGCTATTAGGATTGGGCTGATTCATAGATGGTGGAACCAACAGTGTCTATGAAAAACAGGAGTCCACATGAAACCACTCACAATATCTCTAACCAGAAAAGGAGAGGAAGCCTTGGACTTGTTTCTTTGCTTGGCCCCCAAGCTGTGCAAAGGGAGTAGGAGACAAGGGAAGCAAGGCACCACAGCATATTAACTCCAGGCAGTATGTTGGACTCTTTCCTCCCACACCCCTCAAATCTGTGGTGCTGATGCTGCACAAGCCAGGCCACCCTGGATGTGCCAGCAAGGAGCCAGCAGCTCCAGAGTCAGAGGGAAAAAGATGTGCACAGCACACAGGGAGGAGAGGACACAGGGAGAGGGGAGCAACACTGACCTGAGCCAAAATAAACAGAACCACTTGCCTGAAGGGCCCTTTGCTCTGGTACCATATGTGAGTTCTCATCACACCAGCCAGGTCTCCAGGAGAGACAATTCCTTGTACAGCATCAGCAAATTACTCCAGTCTGCAGTTGTGATTAGTGCAAGAGAGAGAAAAAGTAAATGCAATCTGGCCAATTATACACTGAGGAGAACAGGGAAAACAAACAAAAAGGGTCTGAACCTGCAGGTGTCAACACAAACACAAAAGACTGATAAGCTTGTTTTGTTACTGTGGGACTGTACCTGGGAGCTCAGGGAATGGGAGAGATTCTTCCACAGCTGCTTGCAGGAGGTCAGCACACAGCCCAGGGGTCCCCAAAAACAATCATGGGCAGGCAGAGCCACGGGGTCCCAGCACTTGGATTTGTTTTCCCATTCTTTTATCTGCAGTGAAGCCTGTGTTGGCAGTCACATGGGAAGAGACAATTATATTTCTGTCCATGGCTGCAGCATATCCTGTACACTCCTGTATCCCAAAGTCTCAAAAGCCAGGTCAGAGAGTTTGAGGCTGAACACACTGAGGAAAATCTGGAGGAGATTAACACCTTATGGACCTATACAAGGATTGGAAATCCCCCAGCCTATTTTATTGTCTCAATTTTTTCTCTTTGAGCACAGTCCAGCCTGTTCCACTGTGCAGAACACACACACAGCCCCCTCAGGACTGCAGCTGCAGTGGAGCTGAGCACCAGTGCAGGCAGGACCAGGGCTGATCCAAAACACCAACTTTGAGACCTGTTGTGCCAGGCAGAGCTCTGGGAGTGAAACAGAGACAGCAGAGAAGCCTCTTCTTGCTGCTCCTGATGAAATGAAGTGTTACTGCCCACTGAGACTCTCCCTGTGTTCTGCTGCTCAAACACAATTATTACTCCACCCTCAGCAGTGCTTTGTGCCTGTCTCAGCCCAAGGGCTGCTTTCTCTGCTGTGTCTGAACTTGCATTGCCACAAAATCCACAGGAATTGCTCCAGCCAGACCTCAGCACACCATATAGAACAGACCAGAACTAAATCACTGCATTCCCCACCTTGGAGCAAAGTCTGGAGGGAAGAGATGCTCCAACTTATTTTCTAAATAGATTCTTTTCACACTTTCCAACCCCTCATTCCAAGCTTCATAAATACCTGCAGGGTCAAAACCCTGTCCTCAGGAGCTGGAGCAGTGACCTGGATAAGTGACAGTCAATAAAGTCCTTTCTTTAGAAGGAATTGCCTCCAGTACAATCTTTTGCTCCTTCAGTCTTCTGTCTCCTTCAAGCAAAATCTGCCAGAGCTGACTATTTTCAATTTATTTTTTTCTTCTTCCTTCTCTTCTTTATTTTGTGTGTTGTCCCAGCCTCCCCTCTCAGAGGTGTTTCCCTGGGGAAATTCATGTCCCTTGTACTTTTTACTCTGTGCACATAATAGAACATTATCTGCATAATTTACCTTATACCACATGTTGTCTTCCTTCTGGCTAAGTGTTTATCTAAAATAAATATATATCCTCATCATGTACACTGTGAAAAAGAGCCAGAAAGCCTTTCCTATGTGAGAACTTCATAATATCCAAAACATGAACCACTAGGAATATGTTAGCTCAGGTCCTTCAGGTCAAATGTAACTGCAAGGCTCCTCCTCCTGCCTCTCTCTGCATTTTTCAGTGTCCCATTCCTTGTGTAGATCTAATGGAATCCCCTCAAGGTGAACACAGATTAAATGTGGAATTAAACACAGCCCACAGATCAAGGGATTTCAGTGAGTTAAGTAAAAAAAAACCCTTTTCCTTTATCACACCTCTGCACAGGAGGGTATGAAACAGCAGCAGATCTGTGGAGCTGGGCAGGGCAGAAACATTTTCCATGGGCTGATTACCATGAGTAAAACACCCAGCTCACATGGCAGAGATGTTCTAAATGCACACTATGAAGTTGGCTTTTTGCAAATATTAAAGTGAATATAGATGTAGTTCTTATTTTCTGCAAGGTTTGGACATAGGAATGGGACAGCTGATACATGGGTGTGCTTGGAATTGAACTGCCTGTGTGGTTGGGATAGCATCCAGTAAAACCTGTGGTGAGGACCCTGCTGCTGACATGCCAGCTATCAGCACCAACCTTCTGTGCAAAGTATGGACCAAGGCCCAGGATGGAGAAGATAAAGAGAATACAGCCAAGAAACATCCCTGCTCTAAGAAGGAGGGTCCAAGGAGGAGCCATGCTAAACAGTTCCTGGGATATGGAAACTAGTTTGTGGAAAAGTGTTAGAAAAGGGCATTTGAAGAGAGATTCTGAAATAGCAAATCGTGAACTTGGCTAAATGCTGACTCACCCAGTCAGCTGTAACTTGCATTTTTCTGTATCCTAATTGTCTTATTATTTTTCTATTAAACCTATTTCTTAAATTTTATAAGAACCTCATTTTTCACAGAGATGTTCCCTCCAGGAGCACAGCTGCCAGCCAGTGCAGCTCTCAGGGTGCAGCTGACACAGCACTTGACCATGTTTTGAAGTCAAATGTGCTGGGGCTGTTGTGGTCCAGTCAACACAATCTGCAGCCAGCTTCTCTCACACTCTCTTGGGCATGAGGACAGCACGGTGCTTTGCTGATGCTGCTGGGGTTTTTAGGTGTTTGTAGCTGTCAGCAAGAAAGTCTGACAGTAAAACACAACAAAATATTGAAGCCTGAGGTCTTGTAGCAAGTTTGAATCAAGTTATACCAGGGTGAAAACATGCCCTGGATACTGGAATATTTATTTTTACATTAACACAATTAAAAGTGAATGTGATGTTTCTTTGTTTCTTCCCATTTTCACTTTCCCCAGTTTTGTTCTTTACACAACACTCTCATGGTCCCTGTTTTGTGCCATCTGGCCCAGTTCACCAGCAGGATCAGAGCCTAAGGCTGGGAGGTACTGGGCTGACCCCATGTGAGGACTGAGTCATAGATTTGCAATAATAGGCAAATTCAAGCACAAGGTGTAGAATTTCCTCCAAACCCCTCACAATTGTAATTTCTACAGATATTGGATGTGCTGAATTGTCTTTCAAGATTTTATATGTCTCTAAATGCCATTTATAGGCTCAGTTCAGATCCCTAAGCTCAGGTGTTTGGTACCACTTCAGATAATTGAGCATCTCCCACTGAACTTCTGGAAGAGCTGGGTCTCCAAAAGCCTGGGTGTGGACATCCCTGATAATTTTGGGAATCCACAATAGAATTAAAAGTATAGGCACCTGAATCTCTCCCTCAATGAATCTCTCTCTATGTTCAGACCTGTTTTTGTGATGGCCACTGAGTAAATCTCAGGCCATGGAGCTTTATTTAGAGATAAATAAATTTAGATTTGTGCCAAAGGACAAGACACTGACTACAGGCAGGGATTTCAGCCCTCCAGAGGTTTTTCTGTCCCACCCAGTGTCCCTGTTTATGCATTCCATAGTGTCTTCTTTCTGATTTCCTTAGACCAATTTCTGTTTTACAGAGAAAGAGCCTGAGCAAGGCAATGTGAGGTTTGCCTCTCTAAGGAACTCACTGTTAATTCCCTGATGCACTGTCACAAGACTAATGGCCTATTTTAAAGAGCATCCCTGTCAGGAGGTGCTTTTTTAAAAGGATTCCCACAGTGCAATTAGGCAGCCTTGCATCTAAAAATTACAATATGGGAGAAGAGAGCTTGATCTCAGTGCACCAAATTTGGATTTTATTGAAGACCTTCAAAGTTGGAAAAGGTCAGCTGCTGGAATCAGCTGCAAAGTCCACACATTGGAAAAAAAAAAAAAAAAGTCTCCCTTCTTTGAGAGAATGGTCCTCCATGAATTTTTATATTTTAGTGGAAGAACTCATTCCAGACTCAAAAGCTGTGGAAAATCTACCTGTTTTAACTACAGGTTCTTTGATTATCTCTAAGCCTTTGAGGCTCCAACCCAGGGAATGACACAGAGAGACAAACATGGAGAAGGGTCTTTACATGGGCTCAGTGGGGAAAAGCAAGCAAGGTTCAACCCAAAACACATCAAAACTTTTCAAAGCTCTCAATCTCCTCTGAACATCAGCTGTTCCTTAAAAACCTTCCTTTGAATCAAAGGCCACAGTTAGGAACTTCCTTGGAGAAAAGATGTTTTATTTCTGTCCATGTTTTTTCATATCCACCATTCTCCCTTCACAACAAAAGCTTCTCTCTCCTGTGCCCATCAGAGCCAAGAAGGCAGCGTGAGATATGGTTCTGTGGCATCAGGAATTCTCTCAGGATTCAGGCTTGGGTTGCTCTTTCTCATACTTTGTGTGGGTGTCTCATAATCACTTTTATGTCAGTCTCAGGGTGGGATCCAGCACAGGTGTCCTTCAGGATGTGGAATCACACCCACCTCTCTTATTTCATTTCTCTGTGCTTGGGCAAAAGTCTGGTATCAGTGATGGGGAGAAGATGTCCCTATGCTGTATCAGCACAGAGCTAATTCTGCTGGCCTGGCTTTCCTTCAAAGCACATGGAAGGATCTCCAAAACAAAGTTACAACAGGAAAAGGTGAAAAAAGTGACCAGCTGGTTCCCATTTGCTCATCTGGAAGCCCATGTCCAATATCAATCACCTTGTTTTTGAGAAAAATACCACAGTTCCACCCCCAAACACTCTAATTTCAAAGTCAGGGTCTATGAGATGGGTAATTCCAGTGACATCCTGATCCCTTGGGAACAGCTGCCAGCACCCACTCAAATGTCAACACTCAAAGCAGGGAGAGATGTAGGTGTGCTCACCTCAGCAGTACCAGCTGCCCTGGAGATTTAATGATTTGGAGAAAGAACCAAAGTTGTAATAAAACTTAATAGCATCCTCTGAAAGGCAACAGATAAATTGCCACAAGAAGAAAATAATTTCCCATCAATTTCTGTCTTAGTTTAAATTATCTTTCTACAAGAGTGAGGTGACGATGGGAATTTGTCAAGAGCTGTAAGCAAAGGTAACTAATTTATTTCCCTCAGCTTGTATCAATAAAACCTCAGCTTTATCCCACTGGGGGGCACTGGACCTAAAAAAAAAATTAAAAATAAAATAAATGTTTTTTAAAAAAGTTTTAAACAATTGCAGAAATTCCAGAGGAGAGAAATGAGAACTATCAAAGACCATGATCTACATGGGGCAGTGAGGGATCTGCTGGTTCAGGAAGAGGAGAGAAAAACACTTGAGCGAGCATGAGAGCCATCAATTGTTTAAAGGTTGTTGGAAAGAGGAAGGAAATAATCTGTTTGCCACAACCAGGTGGCAAGCACAAGAAGTAATGGGCTTAAGTGACACCAAGAGATATAAGGGTTAGACCTCAGGAAAAGCTTCCTAATGGTGAGGGAAGTAGGGGATGGAATAGATTGCCTCAGGCAGGGTAGAGTCTCACTGTTGGAGGCTTTTAAAGAACAAACATCCATCAGAAATTATAAAGACAGATAGCTGATCCTTGCTAGAAGGGGAGAAAAATGGATAAAGAAAACTCTTAAAATCCTTTCTCACCTGTTTGTTTTTTGTGGGTTTGTTTTAGTTTTTTTTGTTTTTTGTTTTTTTTTAAATATGATCCTATAAAGCTGCTAAAGAGACCCCAGCCCACACAAAATCCCAAGGACATGGTCAAAAAGAATTACAGCAAAGTGTCCTGCAGTGAAATTGCAGAGTCCTTATAAACCTCTGCACCATAGGGAGCTGCCCAGGATAACCCACACCAAGGTGATGAATGAACCTCTGCCACTTTATTTTGCATGATGTTTAGACCCTGGAGTAACCTTCAGTAATACAATTATTTTCACTGATAACCCCAAAACTACCCTGCAAGGTGGAGCCACTGAAATGTGCTCCTCTGCCAGCTCAAAACTCTGCAGCATAGAAGTTTTTATATCCTGGAGTAGCTTCATAACTGAACACACAAGGGAATGGTCCTGCCAGTATCAGATAAGGCCCCTAAAAGAGAAAGGCAACATTCCCAGGGTCCAGTGCCTGTGTCCCTTTGATTACTGCAGTATAAATATATTTTTGTTTGTCAGGGTGATCTTTTTCAGTCTATTTCTCCATAGCAGTGTCAGAGATGGGAGCTCTCTGAATGTGATTACCTTCCTTTCTGCACAGAGGAGGAGATTCACTTTCAGCCCAGGTGCTGTTGCCAGTAGCTCAAATTTAGTAATTTTTTATCTATAGGATGAGGAATGGGGACTCTACCACAGTTGTTTCAAGCACATTTTGAGAATAAAGTTCTTGCAGCTTCATGCTGCCACCAATGAAGGGGAAGCAGGGTTTGCTGTATCTCCTTGCCCAAAAACAGGAGGTCCCAAGGGAGAGGTGCCCAAGGTTTCTCTGCCCAGTCACTCTGTGCCACCCTTGGTTTGCCCACTTACTCTGCCACAAGCATTTTCCTACTTTGCAACAGCATTTGCAACCTCAAAGCCAATCTGTGATCCTGCCATGGCTCCAGAAACATCCACTCATTTTGCAAGTGAGATTTTCTTCCCATGCCTGCTAAGGAATTCTCTGTCCAGGTGTGCCAAGAGTCATTCTTTTTCTGCAAGGTTTTCCTTGAAACGTGCCCTGTAAGAAGCCAGGACCTGCCCTGCACCCTGAAGTGCTCCTGAGCCCTGTGCCATGGGAGCAGGACAGCTGGTGAGCCAGGTCTCACCATTCAGCAGATAAAAGGGAATATTGCACAAAGGAGCAGCAGGAAGTCAGTGCCTCTGTGCTGGTTTGAAAGTAAAACCAGTCAGAGACTCCAAGACAGAAAATACAATTTAATAGGAGGAATAAAAGTGAAATAGAATAAATGAAGATTATCCAACCTGACACCCTGTTAGTTAGGGTGGTAGCAGTCCAGATGAGGTGCTCTTATTGAAGCAGTGATCCCACAGAAAGGTCTGGTAGCTCTGGTCCTCCAGGAGTCCAGCAGGCCCAGTGCCCTCTCTGCTGTCCCAGATTATAGCCAGGTGGGAATGCTGGGCTCCTCCCCCTGGGTGGAGCATCTCCCAATGGGCTGATCTCATTCTGTGAGTCATACAATGGGTCCTTGATTGCCCATTAACAGAGATAACTCCCAGAGGGAGTCACCTGTGAGTCATGGGCAAGGCCTTGATGGCCCATGAACAGGAGATAGCCCAGAGGGAGGGGCAAGGGAAAACACTGCCCCACCTGGTTCCAACAGCTCCTGAAGGTGGGGATAGGATACAGACTTTGGGCACATCTGACATTGTAACCTAGGACAGCCTCTAAATTATGAGTCTTGCAGGTCCTGTGTAGGGCCAGGAGCTGGACTCCTTGTGGGTCCCATCCCATCAGGATATTTTATAATCCTATGATTTATATAGCTGTGTACTTATCCCCCAGAGAAATTCAGCAGCACTCCATTTAAGGTCAGAGACATTAGCTGCATCACACTAATATTGGAATGGAATCTTCTCCTTTTTACTTCATTAGAAGCTTCAGGCAGGAGAGATCAAGTTTAACCTTAACATCATCCTGTTTCAAACATCATATCTCATGATGAACAAGCTGGAAAGAGAGGCATTTATTTAATGTATTTATTTGTGTGGTATTATGAAATTTGAGGTCCGGAGACTGAAATCCTGCTCTCCACACTCCTGTGTACACATTGGTTAATACAGAATTCTCACCAGGAGAAGAAACACATTGAGATATGCTGGATGGTGAAAACAAATATTATCATGTGCAAAGCAGCGAGGTGGGGAATGAGACAGAATGAGAGAGACAAATTAAATGATCTATCCAAGGACAGACAGGAAACCTGTGTCACAGCAGGGAACTGAGCTCACATCTGCTCTGTTCCAGCCCAGCACCTTTTCTACAAGGAGGCTCCCTCAAAGTGCTTCATTTGTGGCCAAAATACCAACCAGGGAAAAGAAGAAATGAGGAAATACTGCAGGAACTTTAACCCCACTATTGAGCACTTTTCATAGTGTCCAGGTAGTTTAGTCTTTAATAATGTATGACAGAAAGCAATTTAAACCAGGAGAGGCAGGAGCAGGGCAGGGGAGGTAGAGGTGAGTGCTGAAGAGCACAAGCCAAAAGGAGACAATCTTGTAGGGGAGAAAAAAAGCTGTGAGCCATAATAACAGCTTTTCTTAACAGAACTTAACTAGGTTGGAGTGACCTCTGAGAGGTGCCAGAATTTTAACAGCCAAATTTTAATGTGAAGGATTATGGATATTTCTGTATAAATTGCCCTTGTTTTACACAGACCATTTTGCTGAGCACAATGTTAATTTTTGCAGCTCCGCTGGAGCAGCATCTCAGGAGAAGATAAACAGAAAATGATGCCTTGAGCAGCTGACAGATACCTTGGGATACCTTGGCTGAGAGGGACAACAAATCTCTTTACTTGCAGATGTTGGAGACATGAAGGGAGCAGCAGCTTTGTAGCAGTGCAGCTCTGAATGGGATGGGGAAGGTGGCAAGAGATGGGAAAGGACATTCTTCTCTCACTCTGGCTCTTCACTCTGAAAGCCAAGGTTAAGACTTTCCTAAGCCTGATCCCAAAGCTGTGCCAGGACAAGCATTGTGTCCAGCTGTGCCATGGCCAGGATATTTTATAATATTTAATAATTAGTCGTAGTAAAGTACTTTTAATTTTCAGCTTTTTTTCCTCTCTTTATACTTCCCTCTCATTAACTCTCTTTCAGTGTGAGACAAGTGACTGGCATTGATTCCAATTAAAAGTAAACACTTTTTTCAAAGAAATTTGATATTACTGTGGCGGCCACACTTGAACAGCACCAATAGATTTTCCTGTCCCAAATGATACAGCTGAACTCAGTGGCTCACAGCAAGGTATTATTAGCTCAGGTACAGTCCCTCAGAACTCCACCTGGCCACAGACATAAATTCCTGCCTCCATTACAGCTCTGCCAATACCATTTCCATGCTGGCTGCACAGCAGCTTTATTGTTGGATAACACACCTTCACAGGGGTGCAGCAGGAGTGACAGAATGGGGTNTTTTTTTTTTTTTTTTTTTTTTATCTATAGGAGCTGCAAAGGAAAGTAGGGAAGAGAAGGGCAAAGACACTAAAGGCTCAGTTCCAGCTGCTGCTGAGTGAAGAGAAAGGCAGAGAAGGGCTCTGCTCACTCATCTGCTCTTAGTGGAGGAAAGTTTTCAGAGATATTTCCCACTAGTCTTTCACTTACTATGCATCAAGGGCAGAACTGTCTCCATTTTATTGCACTCTGTCATTCAGAGCCAGGCTAATCATTGCTGCTGAGGAGGGAGGCACTCTGTTGGGAATCCTCTCTTCAAGTGTCCCTCATGTTGCTTATCCACGTGCCACTGCCTGACTGGAGCTGTCTGGTGACTGGAAAAGGGATATGGACAGCTAAGGACACAGTGAAAAGAGACAAGTATATATGACAAAAGAACTAAAGGATAATTCTGCAATGTCCTGAGCTGGAGTTGAGCTCTCTTGAAGCAACCTTGGCTGTGATCTCCTCAGCACAGCTCTGGTAACAACGTGTGATGAGCTCTGGGCAGAAACTGCTAAGCCTAGGAGGTGACCCATGCCTCAGAGCAGGTGGGTTGGAAGCAGCACAGCACCTTTGCTTCCCCCAGGCCCAGTTCAGCAAGGTCTGCTCTCAACACCTCAGCTGTCCTCTCAATTGTTGAGACAGACCTGGGTGCAAAGTTTAAATGTGGGATTTCTCAGACTGCTAGAAAGCCAGATGGGCTAGAGATGAAAAGGTTGGTTCTGGAGCAGCTATCTCAAGCAGCAATGTCAGAGGCCACCATTCCCTCATCCTGATGTGCCCAGGCAAAGGAAAACACCTCCATCTGGAAATCTTCATACCTGTGTTTCCAAAGAGATGAAAGATAGAGATGAGCTTCCTCAGGGTGGACAGCCCAGCTGGGGTCTGAGTGACAGGAGGTGCTGCAGCAGCACAGAGGTCGGTGTTTGTGCCAGTCACTTGAGGGAGGCAAAGAGCCACTCTGGGGTTTGCCTGGATTTCCTGGGACCAGCCTCCACGGGAGAAGAAAAAAAGCCCTTTATGGTCAGTGAAAGGTTTGGAGGCACCTCTTAGCCCCTGGATGGAAAACAATGAATAATGAGGGGAAAAAAATGAGCAGGGAAATAGAAAATTTAACAGGACGTGTGAGGGCACTATTTTAATCAGACTGCCAAATATGAGTGAGGTGGTCAGAACAGCTTCAGATGATGTTTGCTGTAGACAATGGCAAGGGTTGGGGTAATTTGCCTGAAAGGATCTAAACTCACTGTAACATTTGGTGAGAGAAAGAAAGTCTGAGAAAACAAAGGTCATTTTGATCAAACACTCTAAACACCACAGATGTTTTGAGCAGATGTATCAAACTTCTGCTTCAGTGTCAAAATATTGGGAAACAGAACATGCCAATGCATGCTGTGCACTAGGGAAACCATAAGTAATTTCCTTGGTGAGTGCTGTGATCAGATCTGTGCTACAAAGCCAAGAGGGAATGGTGAAAAATGAACAAAAATTCAAAAAGGATTGCAAGGATAATTGAGATTTTTCTCCATGGAAAAAGGCTACAAAGATAATGGCCACCGAAGAGAAATCAGTAATACAACACATGATACAAGACATGGCCAAGAACATAAAAACCAGATTTGGCACTTTTGTTTCTAACCTGACATTTGAGTAAACACTTTAGGACAATCTGCACAATTAAAACAGGAATTGTTAGAAGGCTTAGAAAGAAAACACTTTAAAGTGTATAACCAAAAATAACCACAAGAACTCTGTTCTGTGTGACACAACTGAAGCCACCAGCTACAGGCTTCTGTAAACTAAAAATGATATTTAATGTAAATGCCACACAATGTGATTTCTAACATGAGGGCTGCCAGAACACTTTTTATTTTATTGGTTCACATTGCATTTTCTTGGCAAGTTTCCACCCTCCCCATTCCATCCAACCAAGATGGATCTTGGTTTATTAATTCACAGAAATGAGACAGATCTTTGTGGGAAGCTTTACCTGAAAGATCTGAGCCGCCTCTCAGCTCGGTTTTTCTCTGGAAACCCCACAGAGGGAGCCTATCTCTTGAGTTTGAATGGTGTCACCATCCAAACGAGCTGACAAACACCCTGAGCTCAGCTGAGAACACCCTGAGCTGTGAATGCTCTGAGACAGAATCACAGAATCACAGAATGGTTTGGGTTGGAAGGACCTTAAAGGTCACCTCATTTTCCCCCTGCCATGGGCAGGGACATATTCCACTAGACCAGGTTGTCCAAAGCCCCTGAACACTTCCAGGGATGGGGCATCCACAGCTTCTCACACTGTGAGAAGCATTAAAGGACATCTCTGTGAATACTTGAAAGAAACTTCATTCAGCCATTAAATTTGGATGTATCTACCTCTTTCTTAGGGGTCACAAATGAGAGCAATTTACCATAAGCCTCCAGGGATCCTGCAGTATGAAGGCAGTGGTAGGTAAATATTTCAGATCTCTGTAGAAATTTCTGGTCTGTTTATCATTGCAGTTTCAGAGCCACTTATGTGAAACCAAAAAATAGTTTAGCAGTTCAATAGAGCAAGACAGTCACTGTATCCATGCTGGACTGGACATGTGTGTGTTAGCTGCATCACTGAGCATAAAAATGTCCCCAGGTGTGAGTGCACTGTTCCTGTGTTCCTCCAGCTGACATTTTAGTGTAATTCTACATTGATAAAAGTACAGCTGGAATACCAGTGCAGAATGCAGCTCAGTGTGATCCACTGAAGCTGAAGAAACACTGTGAAAGTCCTTTTGAAGCTGTGGGCTGGGGCTGGGTCAAACAGATCTGTACATCCAAGGGGTAACACCCAATCACTGCTCTCCCTGTTCCTACAGGCAGTCAGCCCCTGAAATGATGACAAATTGGTTTGGAAATGCTCTGATGCACCTGGATGATTTCAGAAAAGTAGAGGCCTGGGGGATTCCCTTTTTGACCAAAATGGGAAATGCATTTTTATAAAAACCAGTCATGTTACTTTTGTTTTCATCGCTGAGATGTCCTTGGTGACAATGAAAGCAAAACATGCACAGTCCAGGGGAGAGCCAGAATCCCACAGGCAAGCAATGACCCAGCTTGTCTCCAAGAGCTTAGTCAGTGTCTTCACTGCAGAATTGTAGCCACTTTCTCTCCTTTCTTTACTTTAATCGATCCCCTTATTAACTGTGGGTGGACTTGACCTTAGTTTAGAGCATTTTACAATCCCTTAGACAATCAAATAAACAGAGATTTGCCATAACCTTAAGCGATTTCCCCATGGCTGGTAAGGGCTAGCAGCTAGAGGGAGGAAATCAAGCAAGTACTGAACCAGATGATAAATTCTATGTCTCACTCCTAGACACCCTAAGGAAACATTCATTTCTCAGTTCTCACCGACCACCTTGTCCCTCAAGCAAACACAGAGTTTTCTTTCCTAACAGAAGCATGAGTTACTTTACACCAGTGCTGGGATTAACACCAGCAGCCCTGGGACTTCTAACACAACACTGGCTGTGCAGCTGGGTTATTATCCTAACACTCTGTCTAAACCAAGGAACAGCTCCTAAACTCAGAAGTTAAAATCCTTTGGCCCAGGTGATTCAAAACCAAAGGCCCTGTGGTGGACATTTCAGCAAATCAAATCTTGGCTTGCCCTGACCCATGTTACAAAGTAATTTCCACTTCTACTGCAGAAGTGCAAAACCTTCTCCTTTAGGAGTGTCACACCAGAGGAGGAGAGATTTCTCCTGTTTTTCAGGAGTGACTCCTGAACACTTAACAGGATGTGTAATGATTCACTCTCCAGGAGAGGGCTCAAGGAAGGCAACAGCAACTCAGACCCCAATGAAGTCTCAAGGCAGAGCTCAGTGGTTTCAGCCACAAATTCTTTACATTCATGTTTTCTGCTTTATTTACGCTAGTAACAACTTCATTCCTCTTTCCCCTTAGTGATAATTAATGAAGGGGCTTTTCCCAGTTCTTAATAAATCATTGCAGAAGAGGAGCAGCAGGTCAGCTGTGACAGGCTGTCCTTGGGGACAGCCTGGAGAGGCTCTTCTGAATTCACTCAGCCTCTGAGAGTAATGAGAGTCAGAGGAGAAGAATGTCAGTGCAAGGCCATGAGGGTCCCTACAATCTGTTGTGCTTGGGAGGGTGAAGGGAATGCTCCTTCACTGCTTTATGGACATTTCCTCCAGTGGGACAAAGCCAATATCTGGAGCCCCTCAGGAAGGTACTGTTGTCCCTCCTTGTTTCACTTCCAGCCTCAGTCCTGGAGTTTGACCAATCTTGAAACACAATTTATCCAGAAGAAGCAGCTTGGGTTCATCATTTCTCTATATCTCACCTTTCTTTGCTTACTTGGACAGAATGATTCCACACAGCTTCACACAACCCACAGAGCTGAACCTCTGCTCCTGAAGCCTGAGTTAAATATGAGCTGCCCTCCCTTGCCAGGAAAAGTAACCACCCTGGGCACTCCAATCAGACACACAGGGGCTCAAGAGGATAAAACCAGAGGGCTACAGAAATATATGCAAGATGCATAATTTCAGCTCCTGTTAAAGCAAGGCTTACACAGCCCCCTCTCTGCCTGCCTGCAGGTTCTCCAACTCCCCTGCTTGCCAGAGACAACAGGAGGAAACCTGTGTTCAGCTGTTCCCTCTGTGCAGAGATTAATTCATTGACAAGGCTCCTAGGAATGTGCCAGCTCATTAATTACTGTAAGAACTATGTCAGCAAGAAGTAGGCAAGGTGACTGCTGAAAATGGTCGGAGAGAACCATCTATTAGTGCTTGCTACCCTGGCCATTACATGCCAAAATCCAAACCAATAACACCTGGCAAGCGTTTCTTAACTATGAAATATCACAAATTGCACACTTTAATATACAGCACTCGTGTAGATCAGCGCTGGGGGAGCAGACTACAAGGAAATTAGCCCCACAAGCAAGTCAGTCCTGTTCCAGGGATAAGATTATTAAGTTACTTCCAATGGAGTCCTGGGAGAATGATGGGTCTCCCAGCAGTGAAAGGTGACATGGAGAACTCCCAAAGCTTTGACATACCACCTCATCTGTGTTTCTGGGTCTGTTATTAACAGACAGGGCTGCCAGAAGGTTTCCCATGTCACACCCACTGGGCAGAGGCTGGGAGAGATCAGGCTCACCAGGCTGAGATCTCAGACTCAACTCAAGACAGTATTTGACCCTACCCTGTGTACAAAGGCAGGGAGGTGGCCACGGACCATTTCAGATCTCACAGCTCCTGGCTCTGTCTGGTTCCTCCCTTTAAGGGGGAACAGGAATACCAGAAAGTCTCTGAGTTGCTATTAAAATTCATCACTCTCCTTATAAAGCCAACGCTGGGATAATGTGCTGGGGATTAGACCTAGGAAATCCATCAAGGCCAGCACTTAGTCACACTCAAGTGCTTTTATGTCACAGATGCCATGAGGAGCTCCTCAAAAACAGACCCTTAAGAAGATCAGGGGGCAGGGGGTCTCCAGCTGCTGTGCAGTTGGAGGCAGGGCCCTTCCCCAGACAGAGCCCCTGCATTTGCAGTGAAGGGGCATTTGAATGTCAGGCAGTGGGAAGCAAAGTCTTATCAATGCATCAAAGGTTTTGCTTCCCTTAGCTCAAAGGGAATTAAAGGAATAGAGAGAATAAGCTGGAGAAACTTAATGTTGTTTCAACTTGCACAGAGCTCAGAAGAGCTCTGGAGTATTTGCAAGAACAAAAAGGAAGATCCATGTTACAATCTCTCTGCTTTCATGCTTGTCACATTGCAGGTGAATTCATACCCTGAGAGGAAAGGGCTACATTAAGAGCCCTGGTGTCTTGCATATTCCAAACCACCTGCCCATAACCCTTTCCAATCACCACACTGAATCACAGGGGGTCACCTTCCCTTGGGCTCCACTCCTTCTGGTGTTTCTGATAGATTTTCATTTTATTTTGCCCCTCTTCCTTTTCTTTGGCCAGTCTCACTGCAGATCATAGCTAGGAAACATTAATTTTTTCATCTGATGTAAAAAGGACGTGACAGAGCCATGCTGTAAAATGCCACACATCAAACCACAAGGCACTCCACAGACAACTGTTCAGCTGTCCAGAGAGGGGAGGCAGGCTGTGAATAGCCCCCAAGTGCTCAGCTAAGTGTGCCAGCACTGCAGACAAACACAGCTCTGCCTAAGCTGGCAAGGTTTGCAATCCTTGCACATGCTGAGAGCAAGATGTGCCAGCAGGCAGAGAGGCCATGTCACCCCTGAGACCTTTGTCAGAGGTCCTGCAGAGGGCCCTGGGTGACAGCATCAGCTGTGGCACACATCTGGATCAACTGACTGCCTCCAAGGGATCGGCACTGGCTGAGGGAAGCATGGGAGGAGGGACCTGGAATCCCCCCTGGGATGTTTAGTGAGGTGTGGGAAGAAATCAGCAAAGGAAATATGAGAGAGATTCCCCTGGCAGTGAGGAGGCAGGAACAGGCTGATGTGGAGTGGAGGAGGAGGAGGAGGAGGAGGAGGAGGGG
>WEIU01010819.1:210105-323057 GCA_013389925.1 Aegithalos caudatus | reverse complement strand
GGGAAGGGAAGGGGAAGGGGAAGGGGAAGGGGAAGAGGAAGAGTTGCTCTCTGGGAAAAGAGGGGAGGATGGGATGGGAGATTAAAGAGACATCTGGTGGGGGTAAGGAAGGTGGAGGGGAAGCCAGAAAGCAGGTTAGCAATTCAGATAAAATGGATTAGGTGCTGATAAAGGCAGCTGGGAGGGACTCAAGGAGCATGAGATTAAGAAGTGCACAGGAGAGATGATGAGTTTTGGAGGGAAATGAGAAAGCAGGGTCGTCTGCATCCTGCTGATGGTTTTTAGAGGAGAAGAGTCTCAGCAGTTTGAGACAGGGCCTGGCCACAAAGCAGAACAGATGTGCATGAACCCCCAAGGGGCCCAGAGAAAGGCAGGGGACTGCTGGACCTCCTGAATGCCCTCTGGGATCATCAGCCAGCAAGGTTAGAAACAGCAGTGCCTGGAAAGCACAGTGGCACTGTGAGACCCAGCTGCAGGCAGGGCTGCCAGGCTCTGCACACACTCGGGGTGATGCTCAGTGGGGTCACAAACACTCTGCAAGAGCTCCTTACATTTCAGTCTGTTTAGCACCACGGTCCTCAGCCAGCTGGGCTTATATCCCAGCCAGCACAGCAGACAGACAGGGCTAAATGAGACAGCTCCAATCCCTGGGGACATGCCATCACCCCGAGGGGACTCCCTGGTACGAGATTCCCTCCCCAGCCCTGGCTGTGACCCCGCGGGCTGGATGCACATCACAGGCTGTGGCTGCTCTCACTGGGACAAAAGGTAATTGAGAGGTCTGAAGGGTGCAGAGAGCAGGAGACAGGGAAGCAGAAACAGCCTTGGCTCCAGTCCTTGATCTCTTTTCTGGGCTGGGAATCAACTCATGTGCCAGTTTGGTCAGGCAAGAGCAACCACAGCGCTGCTCCCCGGCTCCTTCCAGGCTACAGTTCTGTTTGCTCTCCCCTGACATCCCTCAGCATTTCTGACAGATTCCTGCACTGCAGGTCCTGTGAAATGGGCTGGAGCAGACTCTCACTTAGAGAGACCATCCCCAGGACCATCACACAGCAATGAGTGGGGCTGCCAATTCACCCCTTTAATTAGGGATACAGACCGAGTGGGTAATGCCTCTAAATGGGGCAGTAGGTGCTTTAACTTGCTTACAAACACTTGTCCAGGAAACAGTGCAATGGCAGAAACAATCACTCAAAAGCAGGAGCTCACGTGGTGCTTCAGTCCTCCTAAGATGCTGAAAAAACACTTTTAATTACATCCTAAATTAAATTAACTTCCCGTCTTTGGTGCTATGAAGACCGTGGGTTATCCAGCTTGAGGCACTTTCTCTCCTATCTGCCCAGCCAGGTGTGTAAATAGTTAAATCTCTTTATAAAATAGAGTTCATGATTCTCATGCTGCTGAGGAAATCTAAGGGAGAAAGAGAACAGCAAAGGCAAGCAGAAGCCAAATTTGCAGAGCAATCGATAACTCTCATTATCCTTATCACAGCTTCCCCGTTTTCCAAAGAGAAAGAAACTGTCACATCTGATGGGGCCAGGCCACCACCCCGCCCCGTGCCTCCAGTGTCCCACTGCTCACACACAAGCACAGAGGATTACTTTTCCCTTATTCCTTACAATAACAAAAAAAAAAAAAAAGGAAGAGCTGGGAAGAAAGAAGACAAAGGGAAGAAAAGATGAACAAGTAGAACCTACTTTGAGCAATGGGGGTTAATCTGACTCAAAGCCTAAATCCATGTTAGCAGTTAATCCAGTTAGTAAGGCTTTCATTGGGAGCTTTGAGAAATCCTTTAACCTCTTGCTGTAAACCAGGAGCAGCTTAACAGCTCAATGTTCATGAGAAAAGCCTGTCAATAATGCCGCTAAGCAGGTATTTAGCAGGATTTAAGAAACAAGCATGTGACAACTCTTCTTTAATGAAGCAATTGGGTTTCTCTCCAAGAACCAAATGGTCACCATTTCCTTTAGTTTTGCCCGTGAACTGCTTTCAAGATTCAAAGGAAGATGCTGTTCTGGTCCTGTCAACTTGACAAGTACTCCTTCCTGGGGAATGTTCAGTAAAATGCAGATTTATCTACTGTTTTTTAAAAGTCTCATGGATTCTTTGTCCTAAGAAATCTTCTATGAAGCAGACTGCAGTAGTAAAAAAAGAGAAAACTCTACAATTTTGTTTTCCTTTCAGAGATGTCTATTCTGTTCCAAGGAAATCCAGCTGACAAAGAGGTTTAACATTTAAGGCTTCTTACCCCAACCTGAGTCTGAGGATCAACAGGACACCACCAAGTTTTTTTTACCATTTCTCTGCAAAATCTGAGTTCAATGTAGCCCAGAAATCACTGTCACAGGTAACCTGGGGCTGCATCCCGGTTCCTGGCAAAGGCAGAGTGTGTGCAGCTCTGGGAGACACCAAAATTCTGCAATGTGAACTTCATCCCTGTCCTGGGAGACCTGGCTGACCAGAGGGAGGGGATTGTCCCCCTTGGCCTCTCTGGGTTTGCAGCTGGAGGCTTTGTGAGGATGCACAGTTATCCTCTGGACTCTGCTTCCTTGTCCCTCTGGTCATGGATATCCCATCACAGAACCTTTCAGGCACAGCTGCCAGAATTATCTGTTTGCATTGCTACAAAATCTCTCAAATGCATGAGGTCCAAGGTGTCAATTCCCACTTTTTGATGCGTGGTGCCCCTCTCAAGCTGCAAAGCCCTCTGGAACAGCAGGGCAGAAATCCCTGCACTGCCATGGTGGGGACCACCCTCAGGCTGGAAGCTCCAGTACAAACCAAGATGTTTTGCTGTGCTATCCCACTCCATTTCTTCTGGGGAACAGGGCAGTTGTGAGCTACAGGGAAGAAAAGAGAGAAGGGAAGAGAGAGGATGTGTGTGTCAAAGGTGTGTGACACACACACAGAGAATTAGGGACAAAAATCATGGCTTTCCTCAGCCTCCCCTTCTGACAGGGGGAATATTTCACCCAGCCCTCTCTGCCTCTTCCATTCCAGACACAGACACTCCCATTTCCACTCACTTTCACAGCTGAAAGGTCGTTTTGCCTATTTCCCCCTCTCAATTCCAAGGAGGAAGGCTGAATTACCTCAGGCATTTGCTGTGTTCCTCAGCAGACCCATGCAACATTAACCCTGTGTTAGCAGCCAGTGATTGCCACTCTGGCTGCTGCACAAGAGCAAGCAGGGTCCATCAAAGACAAACACTTTGCAGCTCTCAGTGCCTGAATTCAGTCCCAAAGCAGGTTAACAAAGCCAAAGTGTAGGAAAATCCAAGAGAAAATACTTCCTCTCTAAGCCCTCAGTCAGAACCTCACACAGTGTGCAGGTATTTTAATTTCTGGTTCCTTTAATATCCTTTTTTGCTGATAACAGCAAAACATTTCCACACACACACACAGATATTAAACCACTTACAGGACTGTTTTTATGGGAGTCCTACCTAATAAGACCACGATCCTTTGTGAGTAACTCTGGTAGGCACAGGGACAGCATAGATACTAATTAACCTATAACATTGCCATTAAAAAGTCATGACATGAGTTAATGCACTGACTAGGAGAGTTATTTTTCCTTTCATAAATTCTATTTTCCTATAGCTCAATTAGCCATTTTCAAACACTATTTCTTCCCCAGTCCTTACACTGTCTTTTTCTGAAAGGATGGTAGCAATCCATTTTAAGAAAGAAAAACCTTTCTTTTATGTTTCTTTTGGTTAACCTTTAAAACAACAAAAGAGTGGGAAAAGAGTGAACTCCTACTCAGTTCAAATTCCAGCTCAGTCCTTGTTGGCCAGGTATATTGATGGAGATGAGAGGTTTTATGCATTATGCAGAGCCATCTTTTCACTGAAAAACATACTTCAAACAGATGCAATGTTAGCAGACACTGGGATACTGAGCAATTGATTATCCTGTTTACTGCAGAATAACCTGCTGTATCAAGGTTTGATGGTGCTGTGTTTTCACACTCTGGTTTCTTATGAAACCAATACAAAAGACAAAGTGGACAAGGGGAACATTTGTTAGACCACAGTCACGGCTGAATTGCAGCATCTGGATGCAGGAGGTAAGGTTCAGCTGAGGAATTCAAATTCATAAAAGCAGATGGATAAATCACAAATCAGCTACAGAGAAAAAATAAATAAATAAACAAAAACCACCAACCCCCCAGCTCCAGATAATTTTCACTTTGATGCAGCCACCTCCAGCCCCTAACTTCCAGAGGGAACAATCTCCTGAATCACATCCTTGCTAAGATTCACTCCCTTCTCAGCAGGGAGACACATTCACGGCTTTTCCAGCTCGGTTTTCCTGCTGAGCCAGCCAGGACAGTGCAGAGCTACTCGTGGTCTGCCAGCAGCCCCATCCACCCCTCCCAGAGCTCCTCCTGCTAAGGAGAGCAGCAGCACTGACCAGAGGGTCTCTGCATCCCCTCCCGGCACCGCTATGGACCACGCTGCTGGAAAGGCAGGAATCTGCTGAGGAGCATCCTCCCATGGATGGGCTGGGTGATGCTCTCTGTCTTCCCTCCTTCTTCCCGGCCATTCCTCCCTCTTCCTTCTCATCCCTTCCTCCTCCAGACCATCTCTCTCTCCTCCCGGCCATCCCTCCCTCATCCTGGCCATCTCACCCTCCTGCTGGCCATCCCTCCTGGACACCTCTCCCTCTTCTTGACCATCCCTCTCTCCTCCCGGCCATCCATCCCTCCTCCCTCCCATCCCTCCCTCCCATCCCTCTCTCCTCCCGGCCATCCCTCCTCCCGCTGGCCTCTGCCCAGCGCAGTTTGTGCTCTTTAGTCAGCGTTGCCCTGGGGGTTTCCCGCAGCATCTGCCCGCTGCTCCATCTGAGCAGAGCTTCTGCCAGCTCTGCCTCCCGAGCACGGAGCCGGGCCCCGCCGGGCTCCCGAGCCTCGAAATAAATAAAAAACAAGGGAGAGGGAAGGGGCACCACCCCTCTGTCCTGATGCAGTCCGGCAGGGTCAGCTGTGATGTGCTGCTTGGAAAGGGCCAGAAAAATGACAGGGTCCATCCAGCCTCAGGAAATCACCCCTGCCCAGGCTTTGCAGTGAGTGCTACAGGGAAAGAGAGAAGATCCTACAAGGTGTGATCCCCACGACAGGGTAGGAAGGATAAACCATGGCCACTTGGAAACTGCATGGGATTTGGGAGAATCTCTTCTTAAGGTGATGAACACCAGGATTGTCTTCCCTCAAAGATGCTACAATTTGGGGGCCTTCTAATTGCTCTCAGCCAAGAATGGAAAGCAGCTCCCCAGATCAGGCAGGGATGGGACACAACAACCAGCTCTTGTGCCTCCCCATTGCCAAGGAGATGCAAAACAGGACATGCTCTGGAGAGAGGGACAGCAGAGCAAGGAGAGAGGTAGGCAAGGGAGGAGCAGATGCAGAAAAGCACTGAGCTTAGGCATGGCTGAAGAGACCAAAATATGAGGGGGAGCACAGATCAGAGTAAGGCTGTTTTGACAGCTCATCCTGTGCTCGTGTTGTGGGGTCACCCCATTGCATCAAGTCTGTAAACACAAGCTCACCAAGCCATCACACAGTTCCAGGGTTTCCAGTTGCCTTCAGGCACTAGGAGTACTTGCCTGGATCTGTTGTTTAAAAAATCTGTGCAGACACTCCTGAGAAAGAGGGTTCAGGAGCCAACCCTCTGCTCACAGCACCGCTCACCCCAATCCCTTTCCACCTAAATAGAAGCAGCCTGCAGTGCCTCAGACTGTGACTAAGGGCTGAGGTGACACCCACTGAAAGGGGAGATCATTGGACAGATTAGTCTGGGAAGGTCTGCAGGAGCCAGGCTCTATCTAGGATGGAAAAGTTTTGCAGCCAAGCTATGCAAAGGCAGACTGAGTCAGAGCCCTTCTACAATAGCATGGTCATGCTACTCAGATCAAGCTCCCTGGGCATTGTTAGCAAAACCTGACCTTCTGTCCTGCTGTCATCTGAAGGCTGACAAGCTCATCAGCCAGGGCTGCAGGCAGGGAAATGACAGAGGTGGAATTAATGGGAATCACCTCATTTGCCTCCCTGCCCACCCCAAAGGCTGCAGCACCGGGACCGGGACAGCACCGCCCGTGCTCAGCCTCTGCTTGAAGTAATTAGGGCAGCTGCAGGTTTGAATGCACCGAGCACAGGAGGGCGGGGGCAGCGAGGGGGGGCACTGGGAGAACATCAGGTGATGCCAGGCCTCGGGCAGAGACGGATGGCACAGAGATTCCCTGCGTCAGGCTTTGGGTCCCAGCAGGTTAAGGTACAGCCGCCCTGACAGATGCAACCATCCAGCTCGGAGGGATTCAAATTAAGGTCAAAAGAGATAAAGCAATGGTGAGGAAATGAATGCGTTGTTCCTGGCTCACAGTCATGCCCAGATGCACGTTCCTCATCCTTTATGAGGATAATTAAAATGCATCATTTTTGTGCATATGTGTGTGCACATACGTGCAGGCACACACCATTTATTTCTCTGGACAGGAATACAGCCATAAGAAATATTTCTTTTTTCACTGCCTCTGTGGCAGCTACCTGGATTTTAAGCTTGGGAAGACAGGAAGGGAAATGGAAAAGGAAAGGGTACCCCTTTTCTCTGTTTATCCTCACCAGGAGAGGAGGGGAAAGCTGATCACAGCTTTCCAGTCCTGAGCAGGGATTCAGTGGCACAAGAACAGTTCACACAATTTTCCATTTGCACAGAGCAGGGTATGTAATGCCTGTGCTTGGAACTGGGCCTGGGAGGGGCAGGTTTGCTCCCCCAGCTCTGTCACTCAGCAGATTAATTAGCCATTACTCTCAGCTCTATAACACAGTCCCAGCCCAAATCTGCAGCAGCAAACTGAACCCATCCCAGAGCCCAGTCTGTGCCCATCACTTGTCCAACAACCATGAAGGTCCTGCATGCCAGGACTTCCTTCCCTCCTCCTGCTAAGACAACATGGCCTTAGGCTGTGACAGATTCTCTTTGCATCCTGCTGTGCTCTCCATCGTAGCTGGTCAAATATCCACGTCTAAAATCAGTCCCAGGAAACAATTTGTTCCAACATTGGTGCCCAGAAGCACAGCCCAGAGCTGGGGGGGAGATGTGCTCAGTGCTGTTTGAGGGAGAGGATGGCACTGCCCACAGCTGACAGGACTGGTTTGGCTCTCTGAGGCCACTGGACACCAACTGAACCCTAGATTTCACTCTGCCAGCTGGGGCACTCAGCCTGTTTGCCTCCCACAGCAGGATGTACCTTCTCCCAAGGTAGGCACACATTTTACCTGAGACCCAAATGCAGAGAAGTGTCTGAGCACTGCTCTGTGCTTAAGGTTTGCAAAAGCTATTTTTGCTGGCCTCTAATACCCCGTTAGTGCCTGTCAGAGGAGACACAAGTGCACAGAGGAGGGGGCTGAGCACTTTTCACTCATTGTAAATTTGTGACACTCAGGAATTTGTTCCTGGCTAGCAAATGCTAAGCCCATCAGTTATGTCCTCACAATTCTCACCGTGCCATCTTAATTTACCCTGACCTTCCAGCCAGAGCACAGCCCTAAATTGTCACAAACAGTCAGCTCTCCATTACACGGCTCAGTGGAGTGTGGGGGAGACATCTGTGTGCAGGGGCTCAGAGCTGCCTGTGCTCAGGGGCTCAGAGCTGCCTGTGCTCAGCACAGCATCAGGCACTGGGCACTGCACTCACCCCTGCCTGGCTCTCCTGCAGCCCCCTCTCCAGCCCATAAACCTCTCCAGAGTGCCAAGTGCTGCTGTTCCCTGCTCTCCTCTGGCATTACTGCCCCTGCCACCCCCCAGTGCTGCTCAAAGGGCTGCTGCCACCTCCAGCTGGGCACATCCCAGCCTGTGGCTGCCTGCTGAGCTGGCAGTGACACTTGGGGTGCTGCAAAACCCATGCTCGTGGCTTTATCTGGATTAGAGCTGCTCCCATCTCTCCCTCCTCCCATCCCTCCTCTGCACTGCCTGCCTCTGCATCCTCTCCTCTGGAAGCCTGGGTGAGGGACAAGCAACATTCACACAGTAATTCAGTGTCTCACCACTAAGTGTCCAAATTATGGATTCTTCACCATAGACTTGGCCAAGGTTGCCTGTGAGCTGAGACACAGGCATCTTCTAAGGAGCTTGGGGACCATCACCATATTGGTCTACTTTGGGATTTGGTCCTCAATCAAAGTTGTCAGCAATTAGCAGAGATGTATTTTAGGTCTGTTTATAAATGTCTTGCAGCTGCAGTGATCAGGAGCTGAGCACAAATAGCAAGTGAGAGAAGCCTGCTTGGGTTCTTTTCTGATGTAACTGGCTCTGGATAGAATCAGACTTGGTTTTCCATCTTTCAAAGGCTGATGGTGTCTTCAAATCTGTGAAAGCTGGGATGTGGGTGGGAGAGGAGAAGGACTATCCTGATATTAGGATATCCAAATTGTTCAGAACCACTGAGCATCAAGACTAACACTGTCCAGGGTGGGATCAGCAGAAGCTGGTCAGAAGCTCTAAGCCCAAGTTCTCATAAATTCATCAGTATTCACACAGGGTATTTAATCAGGACTTACTCTGCCACGGGGTTAAGATTTTCTTCAGAGACATAACAAAATAAAGAGCATGGTGCTGTTTGTCTTCTGTCTTTCTGCTGGTGACCTCCTGCTAAACATCAGAACCCAGAACTGCCTGCCAAGGCTATTATCAATAATATCCTTGTTATCTTGCTACCATTACATATTTATCTCCAGGGATAAAGCTCCTGATGGGCTGTCCTGCCTCTGGTTCCCCAAGCTGGAAGCCCTTCCCCAGACACCATCCTGTGCCCAGGGTGTGCTCCCTCCTGTCCCCTGCAATGGCCCAGGAAAGGCTTTGACAAGGTCTTTGCAGAAGGACAGTAGCCCAGGATGCAAGCCTCAAAAAATAAAAAAGAAGATACAATTCAGGCTCCCACTAAAGCATTAGCATGAATAAAGAAGAAAAGGACATATCCCTGCTGATTCTCTGCACAGCTCCAGCTCCCTTGGCTGGTTTCACTCCTTTCTGCTGCAGCATCTCTGCCTGTCTGGGAGCAGGACCCGAGCCAGCAGCCCCCAGCTGCTCCTGCCCTCCATGCACTGCTCCTTCAGCAATACACAGAGTTTGAAGCCATTAAAAACCAGCAAAATGACCCCTCCTGCCGAGCTCCCGCCATCGGGAAAGCAACACCAGCAGCAAAACAAAGAGAAAAAGGCACGGGAATTTTTTTGCCAGGGCGGCCGTAGTTGGGAAATGAGGAGGAGGAGGAGATTAAAGCGATCGCGGCTGGAGTCTCGGCGTTTCCCGAAGGGATGCGGGATGCGGGATGCTGGATGCCACTCTCCCAGGGACACGTAACAACAGGGCCATTGTGGCATCGGGACGGGCTGTGCAGGGCACTGTGCTAAAGACACCGGGAGCCGCTGCACTGGAGCCGTAATCCTGCGCTAAATCCAGAATTTAAATGCCTCAAGGGCTTAAGGGCTGTCAAGAGCCGCAATTCATTTCCAGGGGTTTTATTTAGTTGCAGCAGCAATTTTACCTGAGGATGACAGTAAATTTTAGAATTACAGGGCTAATGATTTAATAGAATTGGCTGCAGCATTTTTTAAAAGAAACACAAACACACACACACACGGACTTAATGAAATGAGTTCTGCACGTTACGTGCTTGCAGGTTTCATTTGAATGAAAATGATTAATGGGAACATAAAGACAAAACAAACCACAGCAGTAAAACAAATCAGCTCTGCCTCCTAAAGGTCAGAGCAAACCATCCTCCTGGTTTGGAAATCATCTCCTAAGACAACATCAGGCATTTGCTTCTGCATCCCCCTCTTGCCTCTCCCTGCTGATAACTGCTGGTTCCTGACATCCCCAGCAAATGGATGGAGCAGAAATGAAACACATATCAGCCAGACACTTAAGACATGGACAGAAACTGTGGTTCACATCACTGGCTCTTTCATTTCGGAGAATAACTCTTTTCCTTTGTATCACTTTGATTTGCAATTAAAAAAATAAAAGTTCTTTTACTTGGTACCTCAGTTCAGCCTGGAAGTTTAGCTTCCTTCAGAAAAAGCTGGGGATTCAGCATAGCATCAGTGTGCAATTTCCATTACCAGGAGGGCAAAACAACCTAACAATTCATAGGGAGCTCTTCCCTTCTTGCCTTGGTCCCAGGAATGAGCAGAGAAAACAGACCCCCCCTCATCCTCTTCCCATATTGTGTGAGGGACAACACTGCAGAAGTTCCCACTCAGCCAAATTGGTGTTTCAGGGAGGGAAATGAAATAACTGGGAGTTTGGCCCAAGAAAAAAACCTGAACTTCCCAGCTGTGAATCTGTCCTGCAGAAAAATTGTACATGATTTGAAACCACTGATATCTTTTCCCCCTCCCTGCCATTGTCATTGAGAAATATGTTCTTTTCTGCATTTCTAATTGGGAAGGAACAGATGGCAAAGGCTTTGTTTAATGAAATATGTCCATTCAATTAACCCATGCCATCAGGGATCCAGCAATGCAAAAGGAATCAGCATCCCACTGCTGTGAGGGGATTCTCCTGCCCAGAGCTGCACACCTGAGCCAGGACCAGGATGCCATGGGCAGGGCTTGGAGACATGGGCTGGACCTGCTGGACCTGGCTCAGCTGCCCCTCCTGCTTCCCAGGAGCCTTAATCTTCTAAATTTCCCTTTTATTTTCCTTTTTCTTCCCTCTCTGATTTCCAGTTCCAGAACTGCATCCAGAGATTTTGAACCCTGTGCTCAGCCTTGCCTTAACACCCCCTGGAAAAGGCAGTATCTACTTTCCCCAGGAATTGCTCAGGGAGCTCTACCAAAGGGATCTGGGTCCCACTGCCAGCCCTGGCTCCAAATTTTGGGGAGGGGAAGCCCGTCTGTGCCTCAGTTTCCCCATTTGTGGTGAATGAATATCAATTAGCACTCTCTGAACTCCCCAATGTGTGGTTCACTGACAGTTTGAAAATCAACCAACACAGCTCCCCAGGGAAAACCACAGAATCCTGTCTTGTTTTATTTTCTGACCTGGTCTGAATCAAAGCTTGGCCCCTTTGAAGGACGGAGGTGACATCTTGAAGCACAAAAATTGAAGCACACATTCATACTGTGAAAAAAAAAATCCTCATTTTTTTCCTGTCTAAACCCAGTAGAATGAATACCAGCAGAAACAGAGCCAAAAGACACACAGGCCTAAGATTAGATCAGGCTACTCTGTAGCCTGAGTACTTTTATGCAGGTAAATAGTTTATTTCTAACATTGCTCCCAGCTTCCACTAGTGCAGGAGCAGGGGCTGTTCAGGGGTGTGACAGGAATAGTTTCTGCTAAAGAAAATTTATTAAATGCCAACTGGATTAATTTAAGGACTTTAAACCTCAACCATTTTGGAATTTAATTTCCAAATGGTGAAGGTGCATTTACCAAAATAAATTGTTTTGGTGTTTTGGAGGTTTTCTTGATTGAGGCTTTTTTTAAGTGAGGAAAGCAGAAAACCCCAGAACTTTTGGGGGTTTTCCTTTACCTTTCCCTTTCTCTTTCCTTTCCCCTTTCCTTTCTTTTCTCTTCTCTTCCTTTTCCCATCCCTTCCCTTCAGGAAAGAAAGAGAGCCCTCAGCTGCTTCCCATACTCAGACACAGGGAAAAAATCAAAATAGATCTATGAGAAACACCTCTTCTCTTCAGTGATCGTTTCTCCTTATTTTATAGACAATCCAAGGAGTTTATTGGCCCCTTTTGTTGTGGGGAAGCACCTTTGGATAGCAAATCATTCAGAAAAGGGATTTATGCAGCCAGAGGAGGAACAAACCCGTGACAGGTCCCAGCAGGTCCCAGCTGCAGTGTGACACACACAGTGACACATAACACATCCCCTGGGATGTGCCAGTCAATCCTGCACTCCTGAGGAGCCCCCAGCTTGTCCCCTGACCCCCCACAACCCTGGAGAGCCCAGGCCTCTCAGAGTGGGGTGGGACAGCTGCTCCCACAGCTCCCAACAGCTCCTGACACCCCTGAGGGTCCTCAAACACATCCTGCAAACATTCCCACTTCTCTTCACTGAGCTGGATGCTCTTCCTTCTCTGTTCACCCATTACAAGGGAGAGGGATGCTTTTGACATCCTTTGAGCTGATTTTGGGCTTATCTGGCTCACAGCTCTTGTTACTAGCCCTCAAATCCCTCTCCTCTCTCTGGTGGCATCACAGATATATTTCCTGGCATTTGTGACTGTTCCCACACTGTCTCAAGCTGAGCTAAACTGTTTCCAAGTGCAAAGCAGCATGACTGAAACCCCTGCTAGACTTTCATAATGAATATGAAGTTGCCAGACAGCAGAAATTCCTAACTTGACTTCATTCTCCAAATCCATTTATCAATGCTAATCAGCCAAGAAAAGACAAGTCTTCCCATTTTGAGTAGAATTACCTTTCTTTTTTTTTCTAATGACAACAAAACAATTTTTGCAAAAATAACAGTATATTATCATGTGAAACTCAGTCTTTCACTAACAATATTTTAACTCATGACTCAGACAAGATATTGGCTGCAAAAATGACCCACTTGACTCATCTTTGTTAATGGCAGAAGTTCCAGAGAGGAATCTGAGATCCTGCTGTGGAACAATCATGCCTGGGAGCAGCCCTGGATCTGAACTCTCTCTGGAACTTGAAGACACTGATCTAGCTCCAAAGCTCCTGGTTTAGAGGATACAGGTATACAGGAGGATACTCAGATGTCTCAGTAGCCAAATCAAATTATGTTATGGTTCCATGGGTTTTGTAATGTGCTCAACTGGGATGCTACAGGGTGACTGTGCTAGCATAACTGCTGCTGCTGGCTGATAATAGAACTCAAGATAAAATGATAATTTTGCAGTGAAACTTGGAGTGAAAGTATGCTACATAAATGCAATAAGAAATTGAAACCATCCCAAAACACCAGATTTTACGATCAAAGCTCTGCCATTTTCCCATATCAAATCACAAAGGCTGATGGGCAGGCAGAGGTGTTTTTTTGCCCAGCATGCTGGTCTTGGTCAGAGCAAGGGAACTGCATTTGTGTCCCCTCCACAGCAGCTCCCAGCAAGAGATGGTTTCTGACAGCTCGACCACCTCTCACTCACAACTTGGCTGCCTTGTCACTGGCAGAGTCCTCAAGCAGATCCAGCTGCCCAGACAGAGCTGGCTCGTGCTTGGAAACGTGGCAGGCAGCCAGAGCAGCAGAGAGACCTGCTGGCTTTTCCCTACACAATCCCCTAACAAGGAATCCTGATGTTCCTGGGCACAGCTTTCTTTCCCTGGGTACCTCACACCTCCTGGCAGCTGCTTGGATATCTCTGCACAGAAACAAACAACTTTCTTTCTTTCTTTCTTTTTCTTTCTTTCTTTCTTTCTTTCTTTCTTTCTTTCTTTCTTTCTTTCTTTCTTTCTTTCTTTCTTTCTTTCTTTCTTTCTTTCTTTCTTTCTTTCTTTCTTTCTTTCTTTCTTTCTTTCTTTCTTTCTTTCTTTCTTTCTTTCTNCCTCCCTCCTTGTAGGGAAAAGCATTTAAAAAACCAAACCAACAAACAAGAAACCCTTATTAAACAGAAACTTTCTTGCACCAGAGAGGCAGCTCAAGGCCACTCTAACCAGGTGAATTCTGCCCTTGCTATTTTAACTTCTGGCCCCACTGGGACTTGTGCTTTTGCTTAAGGCAGGCATATGCACCAGCTTCCATGGGGAGTGAGTCTTGCTGAGGGTGCCTATTGCATGCCTATTGCATGCCTTGCAATAAGGCTCTAAGGGATGGACAGAAGGTAATATATATTTATTTCCTAGCCATTCTGCTTGCTTTGACACAGATGGTGAGTCCAGGCCATCTTCAGATGGTACTTTCTGCCCCAATATACACCAATTCCCCTCTCTTTTTATGCCTTGTGTGTGACTGCTCCCTAATCCCCTTGAGACACAACAAATGGATTAGCACAAGCAGTTTAATAACCCAGAGCTCTTTGCTAACCATGCTCACCTTGAGTGGCCTGGGCAGAGGGCAAGCACAGTTCAACACCATGAGCTGCTCAAAGTTTAACAAAGCTTGGGACAGTGACCAGTTCAGCCAGCTGAGGAAAACCCAGACCTGCAGCCAGAAAAACCCCTACCACTCTCCCAACTCTCAGTTCTTGTCCAGCATAGAGTTCAGGAAAAAAAACAAGCAGCAAAGACCAATAATTTCAGCATCAGAATGGTGCACTCAGCTTGCCACAGAAAGTCCGCAGTATGAAAACACAATTAAGTAGTTGCACATTGACAAAGTGTCCTAATTGCTGCAAGGAGCAATTCAATTATGTTTTCAACACTGAAATGAGTCATTACCAGTCTATAGGGGAAAATTGTGCTTGTGGGGTCATGGTTTTTTATAGCATATGCTGTCTTCTTCCCAAAAGTTAGCTCATTTGCTGCTGACAATATTAATTTTGGATGGATTCTTCCCTTTAGGAGCTAAATTGAGACAATTCTAGTTATGGGAAAAATTGTCCACTGCAGCTCAGAAAAGCCCAAAGCCATAACATCTGGAGTTATGAAAACAGAGACTTAAAGTCCCTTCTGCTTTGCAAAATTCAACTGCTTCATAATCAAATCATAAATAATCACACTTCTACTCTGCCTTCATTGTAACTCCAGTCCATACAGAGCCCTAGACACTGTTGGGTAGCATCCCAGTTCAAACCAGTCATAGCTGGTTTTCAGTAAAGGAAGAAATAATTCCTGCTATGAAGGCAGCTGGAGTGAAAGGTGGCAAAGATATTTTGAAGGTATTATGAATTACGGATGCTGAGAGATTTAAAATATACAGAGTATTCTAAGAATTGATTCAAAGAGTATTCTAAGAATTGAAGAAAGTCATGTCAGGTTAGATCTCTACTTGGGTGACTGAAGAGCTACACTCAAACCTCACCAACAGAGATTTTGTTTTCTATTGTTCCTACAGCAATTTGAAAGCAAGATGATTGCAGAGCAGTGTGATTCAGCAGTACTGAGAAAGCCTTGTTTTGAGAGCTCTGGGTTAAACAGCACTGATTTAGATGTTCATTCCTGCACAGTAGTTCAGCAAAGATAACAGGTTGCAGTAGCCACTTGGTAATTGACCTCTGGTGATTTAAAACCTTAATTTGCTTTCATGCTTTCTGATTTAAAGCAGCGTGTGCACTTGGGCATAACTGCTTTAAGATATCTAAGCAATATTTTAGCCTGGATTCCTCAGGAAACAAGGCTTAACAGAGCATATAGACTATCCTTCCTAATAACTCCTAAAAGCATTGGCCATTTTCAGCCAAATTTGTTGCAGGGCTTAGAGCTGTGGTAGTTGTACAATTCTCACAGGTTTTGTGAAGAGCCAGAGTAAACTGAGCTCTCTTGCATGTCCTGAGTGCCAGCTCTTGGATGGACAATCTCTGTCCCTTCTGTGGTGGGCACATCCCATGGGACATGAGGCCAGAGGAGGAGAGTGAGGCTGGGCCTTACATTCAAAAAGAAAACCATTGAAATCCAGGCTATACTGGACATGATGCTTGTTGAATGTGCTCTTTATAAGTAACTGTTACAGCCATGACTGCATGGCATTCCCTTTATCCAGCAATGAATGCCATTCTCTGCCAGGGACAAGCAAAGGGTGAAGGAGATCTTCCTTGTGCCCACAGGTAGTGCAAGGAGCACCAGAGGGAGCAGAGCCCTGAGAGGCAGGAAACAAAGCAGGGTGATTTGTAGGCTCTGAGCAGCAAAGCTGTCACTGAGCCACAGTGAATCTTTCTCAGCCTGCACCTTTGCTGAGCTGATTTATTGAAGGTGTCAATAACAGAAATGGGCTTGGGACCAGCTGTAAAGCTCCAAACCTGAATTTCCTGTGTTCTTGCACTCCCTTCTGCCTTCAGCACTTTGTTTCATCTCCAGGTGAGTTGAGGTTTTGGCTTTCAGGGCAAAGGGCTGCTGGAGGGGAGCCCCACTGCTTCATCTGCACGGGGTAAATCAGAGGATGCTCATTCTCACAGACTGCACACTTAATTGTTGGGTTAAGTTAACAGGAGTTAAAAGGCAGCTTGGTCCAGCAGGCAGGGGAGAGCTGGAGTCAGAACATCCAGCTTCCTGCTGCCCATTAAATAATAACATGCCCCTTTGGGCCATAGGTTTCTCACTTTGGAATAAGAGTCAATCCCAGTGTGCTCTGGCCACAGGACAGTAGATATTGCAGGAAATGGGTGCTGCATTGCCATTAGTTCTATTCCTAAAATAAATTCCAACTGCCAACCAAAAGCTCATTAAACTAAAAAAGAAAATTCTTTGGACTTTAGTAAAATATAAGGTACTCCTCCTTACACTGGCTGCAAGATTCCTGTCACAACAACACGGAGAGGGATTACAAGAAACCCCAAGAATGTTGCAGTTAAATTTCCAGAGCCAGGCTGTGTTATCTGCAGCCATGAGAGGCTGCAAAGCCTGTGCCTGTCCCACCAGGGCTGCAGTGCTTGGTGACACGGCCCCACCAAGACCTGCAGGACTCATCTTCTGGGCAGGGAGCCCAGGGCCACGAAGGGAAGTGCAAATAGTTAAAAAGATGTCTGGAGCTTGCAGAAATAGATATTTTCCCAGGAATAAAACATGACTTGGAATAAATGTTTTATTCCACTGCACATAATGAATGGCAGTGAATGTGATTTGGGGACCTGTCAAGAGAGGGGAGCACAGACATAGTACATGCACTGCAGACAGTATTAAAAATGTTGTTTAACTGAAACACAGGGAATTGAGATCACTGATAATTTTAATCTCTTTTCCTCTGGGATTTTTTTTTTCTCCTTTTTATGATCGCCTTCCTATGTGGCTGAAAAACAGGGCCATCAAAATGTTTATTAGAGAAACTCTTGCAGGAACCAATCCATATGCAATTGCACAGAAGGTAAAGAGGCATCCTCTGCTCAGCATTTCCAGCAGATTTAGCATCAAGCTCAGCTTGCAGCCAGGCAAACAACACTATCTGCTTCCAGAAAAAAGTAGTGGAAAAGAGTCACCAGGAATTAAATAAAGGACGGTGCTCGAACCCAACAGCTGCTTGAACTGCTCTGATCTGTGGCAACACCGAGGAGCTTTCCATCAATCTCAGTGTATGGCTTAATAGAGGCTGTCAGGAATATGGAAAACTGTCACTCTTGTGTGGCTCTGAGCAGCTCCCAGCCCTACCCTCAGCAGACACCACCGTGCACAGCTTGGACCAGCATGGGGCATGAGGCCAGAGCCTGCTACAGCAGCTCCTGCCCTCCTGCTACACACATCTGTAAGAGGAGACTTGCTCCAGCTTTTAATTGTTTTCACAGGCAGAGAGTATCCTTGTTGGGAGGTGAGTTTGCTCCTCCAAGAGGATCATGTTGCCCTTGGCCAGCTAAATCTTTTCTCTACAAGGTCTGGAGGGTTCAATGTGAGGAATATCATGCAGTTTCACATGGTTTATTAAACCTACAAAGAGGCTTGTCCTGGCAAGGGAGCATCGTGGTGCTATGAAAAGAGCAGAATGGCACCAGGGCATCATCTCCAGCTAATTGTTTCATCAACTTGGAGAGCAACAACTGCTTGCTAAATAAGGCTCTTCTTTTCTGCTTTGCAATTGTGCTCTTCTGGCTGCCAAGAAAAGCTCCAACATTAAAGGCTTCTCAGGGCCTCTACAAGTGCTGCCTTTGGTTTTAGTCCAGAAAGGCAAAAAGCAAAACTGAGGGCTGCAAATCAGAGGAAGAGGTGAAAGCTCAAAGGAGATTTGCCCTCCTCCCACCCACCTAACCAGCAAGAATTGGGTAGAAGGAAAAGAATTAATGAAACTTGTTTGGTGCATTTGCCTTGGAAAATGTTAATGCTCAGCTAAAGAAAAGACACATGAGAGTTTCCTCAAATAAGTTTATGTTTTCAGTTGCTTTTGGAAAAACAATCAAGTTTGCATATTTTTACCAAAATATTGAAAGTGCTTGAATCTTTCCTATTAGTAACCAGGAAAATGATGCTATTAATCCAGTCCTATAATATGATTGGAGAAGAAATAAAGGGCTATTTAGAACTAGTTATTGCTCTTCATAATGAACTGAACTGGCAAAGATTCTTCTATTTTTTCCTGTTCCTGAGTTATCCAGGAATTAAAACATGGTGCAAGCAACTATTAGTTAAAGTACAAGCTCATGCATGTTGATTTCCCTTGTCTGAGGCTCAGCTCATTTGCAATTGAAAGCATCACCACTAAAATATTTCTGCACTTAGAGCTTTATCTTTTCACCAGTAAAGCTCCTTCTGAACACATCTCCCTTTTGTTCTGGCACGACCATTTGTGGGCTGTCTTTAAACTTTGTGTCTTAATTTCTCCTTCCTTCCTTCTTCCCAAGCAGGTGACAAGACAGAGAGAGAGCCAGGCCAAATGTCTCTGGGTGCCAAACTTGGTGTCAGCATTATTGGTCTGTTATCAACAGCAGAGGTTCACTGGGTTATGCAGAAGGCTCCAAAGCTGTGATTTTAAATTTCTGGAGCAAGTCAGTCAATAAAGTTCACTTGAGGATCAAGGTCTCCTTGCAGACACGGGAGGGAATGAGTAGGCATTTCTCACTTTTGCAGAAAAGATGGTGGGGAGAGGGGCCAGGGCTACCTCTGAACTGAGAATTCTGCTTTATAGCAGAGCCCCAGGGACACTGGTAAGAAGAGATGTCCCCAGGGGTAATCACACCCTACAGAGTGTGATTAGTGCCTGCATGCCAAGCCAAACCTACCTGCCAGATCAACCTGGGCATGGGACAAGCCAGTCATGGTAGGGAATTCCTCTGCTTCCTCTGGTGATTGACAAGAAAAAGCAATAAGAAGATAGGAGCTGAAGAGCTGTGTGCAGTAACCTTTCCCTTTGTCAGAAATGTCAAAGCAATTCCTAACAGCTCACTTTAAAATGCATTTTCCATCCTCTTTTTGACATCTTTCCGACCTCCCCAACATTGTCAGAAGATACAAATTCACCCTGACAGTCAGGAGAGGAAGGGAAGACAAGAAAGAAAATAAAATAAAAACCAATCTCTGTACTCTTTCTAACCATCATAGAGGACAAGAGTTAGTATTATGCACAAATCAAGCTTGAATCACCTTCTGCCCACAAAAAAAAACCCCAGTATAATAAGGCAGGAATGAGGTTACTTATCCTATCAGGAACCAGTGATTATTGTCTTATTTCCCTGATAAACACTGATACCATTTGTAATACAGCTATAACTGGTTCTTCTGTTTTTAATTTCTTTTCTCCTCTCACAAGCTTTCTCCATTCCTTTTCTCTGTCATGTTGACTTACAGAACCTGACATCTTTGCATGAGGAAAGGTTATTAATTGCTGCTGAATGAAGATGCAAATCACAAACACAAACACAAAAAAAGCCAACCCAGAAACAAACAAACAAAACCAATAAACCATAATAAAGAGGAAAAGAAGAAGTTTCACTGATAAAACCCTCATATTTGCATTTTATGACTTTGTGGTAGACTCCCTCTTACTAAGTTTACATCTGTAAATAATTAGATACCTGGTTTCATCAGCCATCCAGGCTTCCACTATCCTCAGTGAGCAGAGAAAGGGGAATCAGGAGAATGATTCACCATACCTTCTTTAGAAAGCTATTTTGGGATTGACTAAATCATTCTTTGGAGATTGGACAATTAGTACAGACTGGATGTCCAACTCCTACACAGCTCCAGGGTAAGATGTGTGACTGTCAGGACACAAAGAAGGATGGGTCCAAAGACTAAAAGCTGGTAATAGACATCAGTGACAATTAGTTGGTTTAAAAACCCCTGGGAAGGAGTGGATTCAGGGAGAGAAAACATTTGTTCGAGGTCACAGAGAAGGTCACTAGAATCACTTGTGTCTCCTGAGTGCACTTCAGTCTCCTGAATAAAACATTAATTTATCCTGCAAGGAATGAGGTTGAGGAAGAGAAAGTTCAAATGCCAAAATGAAAAAAAAAACCAAAAAAAAAAACCCGAAAACAAAAACAAAACCAGAAGAAAAAGCACGACCTTCCATTGCATAAGTTTAACTGGAGTTTCATTTACATGAGCAGTAGCACACCAGTTCCCTCAAGCTTCTGAGGAAATTAGGAGCAGGAAAACACAGTTCTGTGCATTTTCAGGAACAGTTTTCATTAACAAAAAGCCAAGGCACAGGAATAGCATCAAAGACTGCATCTCCCCACCAAACTGAACCAAAATGCTGTCTGAATAGAACTGGGGCAAAAGCTGAGGGCAACAGAAGGACTTTGCACTGCACCAAGTTAATGGGTCTGGACTAAATGATGTGAAATACCTTGGAAAAGTACTGCAGCCAGCAGCTAGGCACCCACCTGGGGGTGTCCAGTGGGATTTCCATATGTGAAGCCAGAACAGACCAGGAGGTGGGAAAGAAGCTTTGTCTCTCCCATGTTCAACCCTGCCACTGGCAATAGGAGACCACAGGAACCTGAGAGACCTTCAGAGGATCTCTGGGTAAAAGAAAGCCATAAAAATTTTGGAGTGACTGGAGTATGAAACACAAATAGCCCTGACCATGGACTTGCACAGAAAATGCCCACTGCAGCATGCTCAAGGCAACAGTCAATGTTAAAAATGCATCTTGTAATGTCAGTGCAGAAAAGCCTGCTTTGGACTGGAGGAAGATTTTTATCCTGATACCACCACATCCCTTTGGACTGTTTTTTCAGCCATAACCTCTTTCTTAGAACAAGAACTGCCTGCTGAACCAGTGCTTCCCCTCCTCCTTCTCTTCCTCCCAACACTTCATAACCGCAAACCTCAGCTGCTCCTACTTGTTCCCTGTGTTTACCCAACAGATCATGGCAAAAAAGGGAGAAGAGGAAGGAGTTTATAATAGGAAAATAATCAATAGTGACATGCCATCGCTGTCTGCAAGGCAATCATTAGCAGCTCAGGAGAGACCTCAGTGGCTTCTGTGTGCTCTGCCTGTGATTGCCTCCTGTGGAGAGCTAAGCTGCTGTGAAAGACTTCAGCAGGTGCCTTTTCCTCCTCCAGCACAGGGAATTCAGACGAAGTCAGGCAGCTAAATTACACCTCTGGGTTATTATCAGCAGTATTAATTACTGTGTTCTCCCTAATTATCCTCTCTTAACACACTCGGTTGGTTTGTGGGAACAATGCGAGGTTGGCAAACAGTGGCATTTAAAATTGATTGGGCCAGAGGCTGGAGCAATGTAACACAGCACAGCAGGTTTATAGAAAGGTCAGATTAGTGGTGGAGTTTATCCTCTGTTTTATGAGGGTGTGAGCTGAGTTGCAGCAGGCTGACATGCCCTGGCCAGCTGGCATGAAAGGAGACACACAGATCTGGGGTCAGTTGTTCCCTGGTTTTACATCGTGACCCTGTGCAAAGGGCTATTCCCTACCACAGTGCCAATGTGACTTTCTGACCTACATCAAAATAAACATCACAACATCATCAGCCAGAGTCAGGACATTCCTTTTGTCCCCTGTTTCACCCTGCATGAACTGCAGGTAGGCTTGGGAAGCCCAGGAAGGCTCTGCTGTGTTCTGGCTGTTCATCCTGTTCTTCAAATCACCAGACCTGAGTGATTTGCACTCTGATCACTGACGTGGAAATTCACTTTTACAACATAAGACAACCCAGTTTTGTACTTGCCTTTGTTTTTCAAATGCCTCGTTTTCCCCAGGCTGGCTCCATGCTTCTTGGATGAGGATTTGTGTCTTGGGTAACAACTTGCCTCACCAGATTCAACCTGTCTGAAAAGTGATGGAAAAGAAGAAGTTTCAGTGGCCTGAGAGCCTGACATTGGAGCCTTGACAGATTTGTTGCCTTGGGGGATGACAAACCTGCCCCCTCAAAATGTCCACATGCCCCCACCAAATAGATCTGTTCCTGAAAAAGCACTAACATCCAGAGAAAGTATAGGGACAAGAAAATCCTGTGATTTAAAGCTCATCTTCTTAGACTGTGACCTTTCAGCATGATCCTTTAATGCACATCTCCCCATAAGCTCAAACCAGCACCTCTAGCTACAGATCATTTTCCTCTATATCCCTCAAAATGTGTTTTTGTTTTGTTCTCACCCGATACCTATGAAAATCACTGTCCTGCAGAAGACATGACATGAAATACAACAATATTTACAGGGATGGACTTTGAAAATGTCACCCCACTTTCTACTGAGAGCCAACCAAAGTTCTGTTATTGTCCTTTTTTCATCTGTGGGGTCTGAAATATTTTCTGCAGCTATCACCAGGCTCCTGTGCTCATCTCCCTGCTGAGTTCAGAGTTTAAATGAAGCACTCAGAAAATATAGATCCAAACACACAAGACACATTTGCCAGTGGATGGAGAAGCAATAGAAATCCCAGTTAAACAAACTGTTCTCTAGCTCAGGGAGTGAAATCCAGTCTGGTGAAGGTCAATTCTAACCCTGTGTGTGTCATTTAAGTCCTTCTTAGGCCTGTAGCTGTCACAGAGGCCATGCACTTTTGGAAATGTTTATCCTGATAGAAGGTCCTGTGTTTTTCAAGAACAAATAGCAGCTGCTGCATTTTTAACACATTCCCTATAACATGACCATGACCAGGGCAGGACAAGCAACACCGTGCTCCAAGCACTCACTGAGGGGGCACCAGATAAGATAAATCTGCCCATTTCTTGGCTAATTCCTACTCCTGCAGGAATCCAAGGATGTCTACAGATCCACAGCACTGAAGAAGGAGCAGAAATGTGTAGGTCAAGAGACAACCCCACTGAGACAGTGCCTCAATTCCAACATCAAATTCCCTCAGTCTTCCCCTGCAAGTCTGACCATGTACTTCCATTTCCATCTTCAGCATGAGCTGGTGACACCAGAGACAGAACTGTGCTCCTTCCTGAAGGATATCAAGGGATTGTCCTTCATTTTGACTACAAGGATGTAGCTCCAACTGTGACACACCTGGAGGTACCCAGGGAAAACAGATCCCACATCCTCAAGGAGTCAAGGTGCAGTCAGGGGAGGTGCATTACAATAACAAAGAAACCATTTCAACATGAATTCATTAATATCAAAAAGAAACCTGGCTAACAATGCCTCCAGAAAAGAAACTGGGACACACACAAACCCCTTCTCTCTTAGCCAGCAGACCTCCATCCCTGTAAACCATGGCTATGAGCTCTCTCTCAGGAAGCAGCACTGTCTTGTTCCACCAGCAGTTTTGCATCCCAAAGGTGACCTTCTCCAAGATGCTGCAAAATGTTCAGGGTGTAAAATGGGATACACAGATTGGGGGCTGACTGCCACCTGCACTGGGCCATCCTAGGTGGTCCCACAGCTCTTTTTCACTCAAAGGCAATCTTTCCAGCAAGCTTTGGACCAAACCTGGCATAAATTAGAGCTCTCAGGGCCTCCTTAGTTTGGCTTTTTTTTTTTTTTTTTTTTTTCTGGAGGAGAGTGTGCAGGACAGTGTTTGTGCTGATGAATATCTTGGCATTGTGGCAGCGAGGTGCAGGAGATCCAAAACCCTGCTGCTGTTAATATTGGTGAGTCACCACTGCTGCCTGTGCCAAACATGCTTCCAAACCGAGCTGCAGTTTGCCCTTGGTTGTTTCACTGGGCAAAGGCAAGGCTGAAAAACTTTTTTTCCCCCCCAGTCTTTCAAGATGTCAACATAGCAGAGATCTTGGTCTCTACCTGCTTAGTGGCAAACATCAAACAAAGAAGACTGTTGTACCTTTGCATTTTATTAATGGTTTACAGCCCGAATTTTTCTTCTCTTTTGTTCCTGCTGATCTCACAGAAAGCTATAAAAATATATAGAGATGTCTGCCAAATAGATTTCTTGGAGGAAAGCAGGAAAGTGTGAATAATGGGTTCTGAAGTATGGATAATTAGCAGATCAAATAACCCCAAGGATTGGGGAATTTTTTCATTCTCTGCAGATATTCAACATTCTTATATTGCTAAATAAATTAGATATACTCTCCAGGTACATTTTTTTCTTCTAACTCCTACAGAAAAAAAATATAGAGATGTCTGCTGCGAGGTTATTTATTTATTTAAATGCTTCTGACAGTGAGCAATGACAGCTCTGGCTGCAGTTAGGAGCCATGGGCAGCTGCTGAACTTCTTGACTGTAGCACCTCTACCCTGATCTTTCCACTCCCACAAAAGGCTCTTCTTAGATCTACCCAGCAAAGCCAAGCTACAGAAATTTGCCAGTGTCAGCAGGATGGGCAGTGGGCAGCAAGTACACAGCAGAAATTGTGGACCCATTTGTGTCTGCCTGCAACTCTCCCTGAGGTTTCCCAGTCCCATTCCAGTGTTTTTTTCCTACATACTGCTTTGCTTTTCACCTGCTTGCTGCAGTTTTTGTTATATCCCTAAATAAGGAACATACAAACCTCCAGACTCACAAATTTACTTCTCATATGAAGCAAGGTAAGGCCAGAACACAGGGAAGGGTCACAAGCTGATGCATGCTCTGAAAGGTGTGTGCAGCTTTGCCCATACATTTTTGGAAATAAATTAATGGCTGAATGAAATAAAAGAATGGCTGCCCCACTGAAGTGTTCAGCTGCTGATTTGTCAGGTACTGATCTTTAAAAAATGGGTAGGACTCTGTTGCAACCTAGGTGTTCACAGGAACAGGTTTTTCTCAGCAATTCTCTACTCAAAAAATAGAGGGCTAAACTCTGTATTCTCCTAAAGTCACAAGAAAAATGATGCAACTCTTCCTTACAAATAAACCTGATAAAGTGTTTCAAAGCCTGAGCTCTCAAACTTGGTGGGTTTTTTTTCCCTAATGAAACACTGTCATCCGAGAGGCAAAATAAAAGTCTTCCCTCAGAGACAGTAATTTAATAGCAGGGACATTAATTAATTTCATCTCCACATCAATGCTCTGTTTTATTTAAACTCCCATCCTGCAGCCACTGGGGTGCTGGAGCATCTGCAGAGCCTGCAAGAGCCCTGGCCTGGGGCCAAGGGGAGGTTTGGTGTGGGTGGCAGATGGCACACTAATGGAGACATGACACAACCAGCTCTAAGCCAGCCTGCCCAAGTGGCAGGGCTGGTTTACCAAGAGTGCTTGGCCCAGGAAAAGCAGGATGAGCTACAAATGCTCACACTCAGCCCAGGCAGTAGGGTGACCATGAGCCTTTGGCAGCAATAATGAGATAATGCCCATCAAACTGCCCTAAACCAATCTGTTCTTCATCTTTGTTGATCCAAGTTTGCCACAGTCACTCACCAAGGAGCCAGATTGGTGGTGAGGCTCTGGCACAGGGTGCCCAGGGAAGCTGTGGCTGCCCCATCCCTGGAAGTGTCCAAGGCCAGGTTGGATGGGGCTTGGAGCAACCTGGGATAGTGGAAGGTGTCCCTTCCATGGGCAGGGGGGTTGGAATGAGATGAGCTTTAGGGTCCTTTCAAAACCAAAGCATTCTATGATTCTAAAGTTCATTAAACGTGTGAATAATTGCAGTTTCCCTCCTTAAAAATCTCCTCACTGGACTACCAGGGTAATTAAATAGATGCACCCAGCAGACATGGCACATCAAAACTGAATACCCAGAACTACAAAGGCAAGGCTTGACATGACCTAGAAGCTTGTTAAATCCTCAGCTACAGCCTGCTGAGACCTGAAAAATATAATTCAATGCCAAAGAAAGGGGTCATGAAGCACTGTCAGGAAGATGTCTCCATCAGTAGCCCCATTGAAAATCAACTTGATCTTTCCTTGCCCCTTGCAATTAACCTATGTAAATATGTGCTAATGCCCACTTCACTCCTGATTCCTTTCATTCACTCATCAAGCAAGCACTGTTGATGGAAAAGCCTATGTCTCATCTGAAGTCCATAAGCAGAGAGATCTGCCCAGTTTTCTGATTCTCGGACTTGTATTCCTCCCAGGACACATAAATGGTAAAGAAACAAGAATAAAGTTAAGCTTTGCAATTTTTTGCTGCAGGAGAGGAATTCAGCAGAGCCCCACTGAAGGTTAATTTTCTAAGGAAATAGGATTTATGTTGCCTGTTGTCTTCACGATCTCAAAACCCTCTTGAACCTTCTCCAGTGTCAGGTGTGGAGCCGTCCCCTGCCTCGGTCTGTTACTTATCAGTAAAATTGCAACAGAAGCAGCCTCATAACTATAATTACAATTATTGTGGTAGATCCTCACTCTCCTGATAGCAGCTGGGTGCAGGCTCAGCAACACAAACCCATCTCAGAGTCATTTTCCATTAGAAAGCAAACTTCACCTCTTCCCTGCATCCACACAGATGGTAAACAGCTCCTGGAGGATGGAAACAGGCACAGGATCTCTGCAGAGCCCTGCAGAACCTCTGCAGCCCTCCATCCCCACAAACACCTCACAGCCCTCTGCCCAAGCACCACGAGCTGCAGCAGGTTTATATTCTGGCAATAATTCTCTCCAGCAGCTCAGCAAGCCTGGCAAAGCCCAAGGCTACAGCCACCGGTTTTATGAGAGTAATAAGCCGAGTTTATTTCCACACCACAGCCATAAACATTTCCAGGATCCCAGCCACGTAGGCAGGGCACCTGAGACACCAGCAGCTGTCTCTGGCTCCACTTGACCCCCTGCAAAAGGAGGCAAGGAAAATGCTATCCCAGCAGGCATTAATGCAGGTTAATTAAACCTAAACTGCTCAGCAGGGGCACGGTGAATTGAGAAGCCTCTGCAGGCTGCCCAGTGCACCAGTCCCATCGTGGCATCATCATTAATGGTTTTCACACAAGCCTCAGGGCTCATTTGCTTGACAAGAGCAAAGCAGTAATTTTACTGTTGAACACTTGCAAAAATGATGCCCTGACTGTTATCAAAAGTGACAGGCAAGTTATGTGAGCAGTTAAGTGAAGGTTACTTTTTAGGGCCGAACCTCTGAATAGATCAGACGTCAATTAGTTCATGCATGGAAGGAGAAGGGGAAAGAAAACAAAGAGAAAAAGGAGGAAGGGGGAACACAGAAAAAGGGAATAGAAACAGCAAGAAAGAGATGGAGTTGATTTGTTTCCCTGGTGCTCTGAGGGATGGAAGGAAGAGAGGTTTCAGCATGGCAGGTGCCTGCAGTCCCTGGCAGCTGCTGCAGCCTGGGCAATGCATGGACAGAGGGAAGGGCTGGGCTCTCAGCACACCCAGGAGAAGCAGCCTGGGACCAGCACCTCCCATGAGCTTTGGGGGCTTTGGCTTTCCTCTGCACTCCTCCAGTGAAAACCTCACTAGGAAAGCTTCAAGGTCCAACAATTTGATTCTTTCATGCTATGGACACTTGAAGAGGAACAAAATCATCCACAGAGTGAAGGTACCTGGGCATAATTCCAGTTCTGTATTTTTAGAAAAAACTATGAGCCTTTGACACCCAAGAAAGTGCTTAAAGATAAACTTTCAGTTTTGACAAGTCCCTAATGAAAAGAAATAATTAGTGAAGTTATATGAACCATTTGATTGGCTCTAAATAAAAAAGGGTTTTCACCTTAAAATGACTTTTCGTTTTCAAAACGTTAGTCATACCAGCCTACAAAAGCAAAAGCTGGGAAAAATACAGAGTAAAAATCTGCAATCAAAATGAAGCCCTTATTTAAAAATAATTCTGTTTTTATTTTCTCATACTCAAAACAAACTTGAAACACAAAGAAGTGGGTGGAGTGACTCCCCCACATCCTCTCCATCCTGCTTCACCTGGTGGCAAACGTGAGGAAAAGGAAGAAAATGGAACTCACAGCCTGCAAGCTGACTCCTGAGCAGGGGCTTGGAGGAGCCACCTGGCTCAGACAGAGGCAGCCAGGTCCCATCTCCTGCAGGGTGAGCAGGAGGTCTTGTCCCTGCCCTGGTGTGTGACATGTAAGGGTTTAGCTGGTCAGAACTGGCACTGCCCCAGCTGTCTGCAGGGGAGATTTGCTCTGTTGGGTTTCTTTAAGATGGTGCTGCACAAGCCCAGTGGTTCTCTGAATTTTGTGGAGACTAAGATTGATGGGAAGGGGGGCATGGAATAGAATTCCCGAGGATTCAGACCTGCAAGAATCGAGCCCATAGACAAGAGTTTGAATCCAAATATATAATTAGAGGTTCTCTTGCTGTTAATGGTTTTAGAACCCCATAGTTTGGGTTACAGCTTCAGAAACACTTTCTCTTATGATTAAAAATAGGAGAAAGAAAACCAGGCTGTCCCCTCCCCTGCCTCCCTCCCAGAGCAGCTGCCAACTGTGCAGGACATTTGGTCCCAGCTAAGCTTGCCCAGGTGGGGTGACAGCTGGCAGGGCCACCCAGGGACACCAACACCAAGCCCAGGTCCTGCAGCCCCATGCCAGGCACAGCCCTGAGCTCTGCCCTGCCAGGCTGCACACTCTGGGATGCACTGACCCAGCTCACTGGAAGAGAGATTAAAAGCACCATTATTTATTCCAGATAAATTCACTTCTGGATCTGTCAACCTTCACAGGGCCATAAACACTTCTAGGGTTGGACTAAAGCTGGGTGAGTCTCTTGGGTTTGGGGTGGAAATATTGCAAATGGGAGCTTATTTGTCTGAATTCCCACTCTCCCCAGCCCTCCTCTTGACACCACCTCCCACCTTTCTGACCTTTACCTCCCAAAGACAGGTTGTGCCCATCGGTTTGCACCTGGAGCTCTTGGCTTGGTTGGTATAAGCAGACTTGAGGCAGGCAAGGAATAAACCCTACAGAGAATCTCTGTTGGTTTTCTGATCACATCCTGGGCTGGCTGTCAGGCTCCAAAGGCAACAGGATTTATTGCACTGAAACGCAGCAGCAGCAGCCGCCCGTGAGGAGCCTACTGAGCCTCATGCACAGGAATAAAAATTTCAGGGCCGCTTGGAGATATGAAATATTTCTTAATTACTTTCTGTTCCAGCACAGCTTGAGGATTTTGCTGCTGTTGCTGTTGTTCTCGGAGCTTGTTTGGTAGTTTTTCCCTTTTTTATTTTTCTTTTTTAAGTATAACTGGTAGCAAAACAATATTAATGCCAGCATCTGTGCTGCATCCCATAAAGGACTAGCCATGGCTTTGCTTGGGGACTGGCTGCTCTTTGTGGTGGCTGGCACAGACAGCGTGGCAGCTCCTCTCAGCATGGGATCATTTACCTCATGCTGAAATACATTAAAATCTCCTCCCCTGAGACATTTCTCCATAATGGCTCTGCAGAGAGGTGCATCATTGAAATGCTTAAAAAGAGGCTGGACAGGCTCTTCCACTGCTTCCCCTCCAGCCCTGCCAGATCATGTGTTGCACTGATGCCCCTGCTGCTCGGTGAGATTTGTCCCTTGGACTGTGATTCCTAAGACAAAATTTTCCTAATCACCCTTGAAACAAGCCTTGCTTGGCTCCTGTTCCTCCTGCCTAATGTCTGCCCCTCAAACAAAAACGTGATGCTTTTCACTGTCAAGGCCAACACCTGAGACACAAAAGGTTTGACAGGTGCTAAATTAAATTTGTTTCTGAGCTGCTGCTCACAGGGTCCTGGGAGAGAAAAGGGGGAAGTCCCCAAGGGAAATGAGAGAACTGAGAGACTGAAGGCTGTTCCTGCTTCCATTCCCATATCCTCAGACTTTGGTTAAATACCTGGAGCCCTTGCAGCCAGGCTCATGACAGCACAAGGGGACTGCCAGGGCACAGGGAGCTGCACCCTGGTCACAGCTTTCCTCTCTCCAAAGCACTGTGGAAAGCTCCTGTCTTGCACCAAGCTCCAGTCAGTAAAACCCAGCAGCTGAACTGCCCAGGTGAATGGATGATTCTGTTTTAGGGGATTTGGGTAGAGGGGTGCAGATGTCAGGGCTCTAATTCTGACTTGGAGCCTCCCCTGCATCCCCAGAGGCCGAGGTAAGGAGAAACTACAGCAATGTGCTCCTATCCCCCATCAACCCCTCCCAGAAATTCTCTGGGCAGATTCTGGGTTGTGCCTTACACCAGGCAAGTGCAAGACTCAGACACAGAGCTAAAATACTCTAAATCCCCCTCATTTTGTGCAGGGGAAGAATAAAAGGAGAATGACTCTTCATCACATTTACACATCCCTCTTCCTTCTACTTTACACGGAGAACAAGGCAGCATTAGCAGTTCAAAAGCCTTCCCCCCTCCCACCCCACAATTCTCAACCAGGAGATGTTGGTTCTGCATCTTTACAAAAGGTGAAACCCTGGACACGACCTTGGAGCACTCAGCCCCCAAACCAGAGAAGTGGCACAAGCAGGACTTGTTTCCCTGTTACCAGACTTGCTCAGACCTTTTTTCCTAAAAATGGCACTTTCCTTCCAGCACAGCAGGTTGGGGAGGACAGCAGGGGTGGCAGCTGGGCAGAAAAGAGAATGACAATTTTGCCAGGACAGCCCAATGACCATGGTAGGACATGTTTTTTAATCTTTTCTAGGTTAAACACAGGCAGTTGTGTCTTGTTATATTACATTATATAATATGATTTGCTGATGCAGTTTGATATGTTGAATCCAAGAACATCATGACTCATGTAGGAAATTGGAAGCCTCCTTGTCTCCAGAATAGTGTTTCCAGAAGCTAGAGTGAATCAAATTGATTGTATTTATCTAGTTATTTTTGCTGTTTAGTAAATAACCATTGAGTTAGTTATTTTCAAAGGAAAACCTCCTCCAGATTTGAGAGGGGGAGGGCAATTAAAGCCTTGGGTGCAACAGATTTTCAAAAATCAAATATTTTTAGAAAATGTTGCAAAAAAATGGAACAAGTGGAGCAGGGAATATCACCATAGGTGGGTGTCAGGACTTCAGGGTTGCAGTCCCCATCTCCAGCACTGGCTGTAGAGAAAGGCAGATTTCCCTGCAAAGCAGCCTGGCTGCCAAGGAGTTCCTTGCTTTGGGAGCTGAATGCTTTTGACAAAAAGCCTGAGCTTTTCTGAAACACTCCTCTCTAGCATCTGGCCATGCTGGTCTGCCTAGACATGAAGATCCACTTCACAACAGCGTTGTAAATCTTAATTAAGATCTGTAAACTATAGATAAAAAGGATTATATGAGTACACAAGTATCACTCTCAGGTAGAGCCCCTGAGAAGCAGCACTTTGATGCTGCACCATGCACAGTGGCATTGAGAAATGTATGAATGTCACAGCATTATTGATTCTGTAGCTACTAAAAAGCTCCAGGATCCCTGGCAATAAAAACACGATAATGAGAAGTAGCCAGGATAGCACTATTTCTGCAAACAGCATTTGCATTCCCTGGGACTAGAGCACGAGCTGTATTTATCAATAGAGAGGTGAGGGCTGGTTTGAATGCAAAGGATTAGCCAAGTTCATTTTGCAGAAAATGTGGTGGCTGTGGTTCACATTGGCTGGAAGGTATCAACAACAAAAGAGCAACTCACCCAAAAGCAAATGCAGCAAAACAGCACCAATAGATACCAGAAGAGAATATATCTGCTATTTGGGTTTTGGGGGATTTTTTTACTGAGGGGTCTGTAAAGCCAAAAAGTCAATAGCTAAAATACTAAAACCTTGGTATATTTATACTCAGGATGTGCAGGAGCACAACCTCATTAGAAGGTGAAGGAAAAGCAGCATGTTGTATTGCCCTAACAAGTAGCTGCTATTTAATGAAAAAGATAAAGTATTACTTCATGGAAGCCCAAAGCATGGGAGATTTCTCTAGAGAGGGCAATATAATGCAATTAAGGCCAAGTGCAGTGATGAAAAGAGCTACCTCAGTGATGTATGTTGCCTGATCCTGCCCCCCCAATCCTGTGCAAATGAGCACACAGCTCTAACAGGCTGTTTTCCATGATTTACCTGAACAGGGCATTTCCAAAGGCAGAAAGAAAAAGGCAGTTTGTAAACACCAATCACTCTCCCACCGAGAGAAAAGGGAACGATGCTGCTGTGCTTTAACGGGGGCTACGTGAAACAAATGGCTGCTTTGCCTCTGCAGGTCATTAGCATAGGTACAGCCATCAATTTTGTTGTTCCCTGCTGTGGTACACCAGAAATCCTGCTGAAGCTCTCCTTTGAGCTCTTGGGGCAAAAGGCATCCTCAATTTCCACCTCTGCACTTGGTGACCCAAGGCTGGAGCTGCATCTCCCATTTCTGCCTGAGGTCCCACATTTGCAGCCCCAGTGAGATGTTCAGTGCTCAGGCTTTGATAGACATGGGGCAGTTTGCCCTGACATCTCAAAGCCTGCTGTTTGTTTGGGGTGGTTTTTTTTATTATTCCTCACATGAAATGAGTTTTTCTCTTTATTTATCTCTTTTCCCAATGAATCTCCTGGCTGATGCACATGTTCCACACAGCAGGATATAAAAGAAAACTTTCCTTTGTGCAGGCAGAGAACTTTTGTACTGGAAAGAAAAGGAAAGGCAGAAAGCAAATTCTTCCACCATTTATTGCTTGGAAAAGCTTACAAATCCTGCTGGCAGAAAGTTTATAGTCCTCTGCAGAGATCTCAGCTGGGTGATTTTTTCTGTCTCTCAGACAAGAAATACCATGCAAATTCTCTTAAATTACTTGGTAACTACAGAAGATGTGCTTGGCAAATACCCTGTCACTACACAACACAGTAATTACATATTCTGCATCCAGGTACCAATTATATTGCCTCTCAATTACTCAGTGATTACACTCCAAAGTAATTACACCTGGGTACTCTGGGTGATAAAGTAGCAACAGTCCTGTGTCCATTCTAAGGGGAATTGGCTTCCCTATATACACATTTCCCAAACACTTTATACCAAAACCAGATCCAGGGATCTCCCAAGGAGTGGGAATGTGAGAAAGGGAATGAGCCCAGAGTAGTGGTGGGCTGCTGATCTTCCTCACCTAATCAACACTTGAAGACCTCTGAAAGCAAGACACTCATTTAATGTTAAAAGGAGACAAAAGTCACCAGGGCAAAACGCATGGTGAGGAGTCAGGAGGCCCTGAAGACATAAAAAAGGTGAAGTGGTGGCTCCAGAGGAGCAGGGGATGAGTGCTCAGTGTGTGGCAGCACTCAGAGTGACAACCCAGCACAGCCCCACTCTGCACCTCTCCTGCAGAACCACACAAGCCCCCAGTGCAGCTTCACTGCTCCAGAGCCAGCAGAGTTTGTGCCCCATGGCTGAGCCCTCCACGCTCCCCAGCTGGTGGCACCAGCACCCAGATGTGCACAGATGTGCACAGGGGTGTCCCCAGACACCAAACACACCCTGGGCAGCCCCTGGGCACAGGAACACCAGGCTCAGAGTGCTCACACTTGCAAAGACACAGCTCATTGTCCTCCTGGGACCCAGGAACCAAAGCATGCTGCTTGCACTTCCTCTGTAAGCAATTCCTTCAGGAATGCTAAATAAGTCAGAGGGGAGCAGGGAGGAGGGGATTTTCTAAAACAAAGACTACTGCCACCTGCAGCTGCTGCCTGCCTTTGCCATCACCTCCTGAAGCTCACTCCTGACCATGTACATCATTCCCATTCTCCCTGCATCCCACAATGACACCTTTTAGTGGCAGCAAGTGTTAGAGATTCACTTCTGCCAACCTTTTCAGATCAGTCCTGAAAGCTCAGAAGCAACCTGGGCAGCATTTTAAGAGCTCAGAGTTCTGGCACTGTCCCTTAACAATGCTTAAGAGGATGTTAATAGGTTAACATGTTAAATATTGTCTCTTTCTTGCTGAACCAGATGAGAAACATTTCAATTACAGTATTCCCATGAAAGAGCCCTACTCACTGGAGTTATTGTAAGCCAGGCCACAATCACCACTTATCTGCCTGCTCTAGGCCAAGATCCAGCTCTTTAGGGTTTTTGCTGTGTGATTTCACTGGACACAGGACAGGAGAGCCTCTGGGAGATCAGGATGCTATTCATAAATAAAGTCTCCAAGCTTCTCCTCACCCTATGCTAGAACAGTGCTTGTCTCCCAGCCCATGGTACCATCTGAGATCTTGTTTTTACCTAATTACTAACAGGTCTTACCTACAGTTTTTGAAGTAGATGGGAATTTTCCACTGATTTCAGTATATAAAGGGTCTGGCCCCTAGAGTAATTTCTGCCTAAATAAGGTAATCACCATGGCAGTTCATTAATAAATCTTATGGTAAGTTTATTGCATACTGTTGAGGGGGAAGGATAGAAAAAACTGCCTACTGTCTGAAAAAAAAAATGCATTTCTCCATTTAAAGAACCCTTCCCTCAAGTGCATCATAATTATCAATGAAAAGTGGTCCAGTGTGTGCTTCTGTGGAGCAGAATTATTTGCTATTCTGCAGAAAAACACAGTTCCTGGGCTTGTGTTTCTGCACCTGATCACAGCTTTGGTCACCTGGCATGCTCCAGGAGGACAAGACATAGCAAACCTCTATGAAGATAGATTATCAGGATTTTACCAGAAGCTATGAAGGTGGAAAACCAGGTCAGTTCAGACCCCCTGAACATCCTTGCTCAAGTGTCAGCTCTGTGTTTGCCCTCCCCTCACACTTCTATCTGTTCTGTGCTTGGAGTGAGACCATTCCTGACTTAACAAGGAAAGCTGCCAAAGAAAAAAGGTAATCCACTTCTAGGATTTACAGAGGAAGTTCTCCATTAGGAACTTGAAAAGGAAACATTCTCAGCCAGATGTGTTTCAGGCTGGAATTCCCCTTAAGAGAAGACAATGAAAGCAACACAATCCTGTCAGTCAAGATGCAGAGACACACTCACCAGGGCTTAACTAAGAACATTCTCCTTCTGCTTTGCTGGCCACATCAGATGTAGGAAAACTTCTGACCTTCATCTTTGGCAAGACCTGGAGAGTCTTGGCTGGCTGAACCTGAGCAGCAGCTTCTTCCTTCCCCAAACTGTGCTGAGAGGAATTGGGGATCCTGACTTCTCTCCTGCACTTGGGCTGGCCTCAGCCAACACTCAGCCTGCTGGGAAGCCTCAACACTTGCAAAAATGATCAGAGCTGAACACAGACCACATTTTAACCTACTTCAGATCTTCCCACATCCATGTCAGCCGTTCCAGCAAAAAGAATTCCAGACTTGCCCTTACAAAAGAATTCTCTCTTTGTGTACCCATCAGCAAGCAGGTGACATTGCTTAAGCTTCTTGCCACAGGGAAACTGTAATCCCTGACTTCTGTCAAGCCTGAAAGTCCTGGGTCAGGTCCTCTTTAGCAAGCAAAACTGAACTGGAAGGATCCAGCCTGTGCAGCTGCTAAATGGATGGCAAGAGCTCCGTGCCTGGAACACAGAGTTTCACCCTCAGTGTCAAACACATTCAGCCCTATTAACATTTTATCTGCGTGCCAGAGCAAGAGCAGGAGACTTGGCAACCAGTCAAGAATAATCTTTCCTGGCACTGGGAACCCTGCTGCAACAACTCCCATGGACTTAGGGACAGCTGACAGACAGGAGGGAAGAGACTGAAGATGGAGATGTGGAAGAAGGAGGGGGAGGAGGGAGCAGGTAGGCCCAGGATGGGGAATATGAGGGGTGTGAGATTAAAAGTTTTACCTGTGCATGACAACAGGCCTAAACTGTTCATTGCCAGAGGATGGGGAGGTTGTTTCCTTCAGTCACTGGCTTAGCAAAATCAATTTGCTGTTCCCTTTGTGTCTCTGGAAATAGAAGGAATTAGCCCTTATCTGCACTAGATGCCTGATTGTTGGCCAGTGTTCACATGGCACTGTGAGAGAAAAAACCTTCTCCCAGCTAAACAACCCCATCCACAAGTGTAGCTGAGAGTGCAAATGCCATGGATCAGAGCTGGTGATATGATCTGTCTTGGACAAACTCAGCAGTGAAAGGGTGGGATTGTTCACACTTCGTCCTGAGATTTGGCATGGCTTGGTCAAAGGAATCTGAAGGAAAAAACATCCCCCATCTTATTTACTTTCAACTGAATGTCCACAGAACTTACTCTTGGGAGTATTCACCCCTGTCAGTCAGAGTAACAGAAGGTGCAAGGGATCGAATTTGGGAAGCATCAGGAGTGAAAACAGGATCCTCACATCAGTTGAGGTGCAGAGACTGAATTCTTCCATGGCCAGAAGAACAGGTTAAACAAAACAAGCACCCAGACATGCAGGACCCATCTTCAGAGACTCGCTCTGGGGCCTCTTACATATCCAAATGTGAAATTAAAAGAGAAAACATAACAGTGAATGGTCTCCTGATACAGTCAAATGCCCTGGCACCAGGGTGAGATCAGTTAGTATAATTTCTATTCACATTAATTAATTGGAACACCTAGAGTTTCAAAAAATAGCTCTGCAATTTCACTGCTTAAATAGCTTACAGTATTAGCAGCTAAGGCAAAAGGGAGGGATGAAGAACCTGCTGATTAAAAGCTATACTTTAATGAGACAGCAGCCCAAATTTCACAGAATTCGTCAGGAATGGGGGCAAAGAACACCCAATTTAGAGCAGGAAGAGCACAGCACAAAGCCAAACAGAGGCAAACCATCAGTGTCAGGCTCACAGACTCCAGCAGAACAGCTGGATTTGTCAGGCTGGGGGACAGCAGCAGTGATGCCAGGAGGGTCAATACCTGCCACCAGCCACGGGACTGCCTGCAATCATTGCTGCAATAAACATCACACCAGGAACTGGAAATAGAAGCCAAAAGGTAGAAGGAGAAGAGCAAAAACAAAAGGGAGCTTGGGAGAGGATCCTGATGAGAAGAAAGATGCCCATAAAACAAGGACAGCTGGAAGTCAAAGCAGAAGTTTCCTGCTGGAAGTGAACCCTCATTTTGCCTGATTTCCTGACAAAACAACAGTTCTGCAGTCATGTTCCATGTGTGTGTCTGCTCTGCCCATTTCACCCCAGTACTGCACAGGGGCTCAGTCTCCAGGGCATGGGCATCCCACGTGTTTCACAAAAGCAGGAAGGCAGGGATGTGCTGGGAGCAGCTGCACTGAGCATGGAGCCCTCAGAAATTCCTTGTTAACCTTCAGAGGAGCCACACAAAATGTTTTACTCTCATGTTTGGTCGCTTGTGGAAAAAATAGCATTCCTTTGCTGTGATTTCTGTGAAGTTGTGCTGTGTCCCTGTGGCCTCATGCAGGGTTTGAGAGACTCAGTTAATCTGCACCTTGAGGATCCTCAATGATATGAGGAGTCAGAGCACGCTGCTGCCAGAGGATTTGCTAAGCCATGGAAATGTCACCATGTGAAGTTGAGGAAATTACCAGGTTATCCCAAATGAATTTTTCCTGGTGAATTAATAATGTTTCAGCACAAGGAAAGCAGAAAATATCTGTCTTTAATTTCTTTTTCTCTCTGATTTATTAACAGCATGGAAACATAAGTATGGCACAACACTACAGTCAACTCCCAAATCCCCATTCTTCTTAAAAATCAGAGAAATTACTATTTTTTCTAACCAAACAAGGCATCAGAATCACTTCCAGCATGTGAATGTGTGCCCTAGAGATCCCAACACCTTCAGAGCAATGCAAGTACACGCAACACCTAAATTACCTCTGATAGCATGCAAGGTAGCAGAGGGACAGATTCCACAAATCTGAATCCTCCTTTCAACATAGATAATTCAATTGAAACCCTGTAAAATAAGTTCATGGGAAAAAAAAAATAAAAGAAAAACCCAAAACCCTAGTTCCTTACTCCATCCCTAAAAATCCTGTTTGAAAATGAATATCTTTATCCCCTTGTTGTGCTTATCTCCTGTCTGGCAGCCCAAGCAGCTTCTGAGTCTGTGCTTTGGCATGTAGCTCCCAGATCAGAGAGGCTCAAGTGGGAGGCATTTTTGGACACACACTTAGGCCAGGCTTGCAGTGCTCTCCCCTCAGCATCCCTCTGGCTGCTTCTCCAGGCATCTTTTCATGCTAATTTATTTGTCCTCATCAGAGAAGATGAGATCTTGAGATCTTCCTTAAGATGTAACTTTGTCCCATCCAGTGTTTTCCCTGTCTGGGCTGGCTTGGGGAGAAGGTCTGGAATACCAGCAAAAGACAAGAAGCTCCACAAAGGAGGAAGATAGCAAGGAGCCAAATGCAGTCGGCCTGAAGGGTTTTTTTATACCTTACTCATGTGTAATGAATCTGCATCATCCCACTGCAACTGCAGGCTTGTAAAGATCCAGTTCAGTGTTTCCCTTTTATTCACACTGATGATAATATGACTAATTGTAGTCTTCTTGCCCACTGAAAATTGAATGAAGGAGGAAATCTGCATACTGACTGAACATGCTGCCAGGGAGAATAATAAATGAAAATCAAAGGCCCGGCTCCCAGATGAGTGTATGCAAAGAAATCTGTTTGCATGAGAATTCACAGTTTCAATCACCACTGGAAGACTGCCGTGGATAGCATTTTTCTGGTAAAGACGATACAAGCATTTGATCTTCCTCAGAGGAAAATCTGGGATGTTCAAGAGCCCACAAAACCTCACCCTTCACAAAGCGCCCAGGCAGCGAGGCCAAGGAGGGCCCGGCTTCGGATGCATGAATTCCACGTTGCAGCATCCCTCGGTATCAGCTTGATTTATGTGCTGACTCCCTGAAAAAGAGATCATTATGTAGATTGGGATTATTTATTTACACAGCCCTGTCACTTTTGGAATGGAACCGGAGCCCCCGATCTGCTCAAATTCCCCGGCACGGCTGATGTAGAGGCTCCCTGTCGGAACGGATCGAGCTCACGCCTGTCATGCCACCTCTCTCTGGAAGTGAAAGGACATTATTAAGGCATGAATCACCCAAATCAGGGCACTGTCTGTCCCAGAAGGCTGCTCAGCTCCCAGCCACAGTGCACTGCTGCTGTCGGTCATGGCAGCAGTTTTATGGGAGCGCAGCTCCCTGCAGCAGCAGCATGGACATGCTGGAGGTGGATCATGCCAGCCCATGGAGCCTGACAGCAGCCTGGTGTTTGCCTGGTATCCCAAGAGAAAGGCAGAATAGAGCAACAGCACAGCTGAGATGAGGTTTCACAATGAAATAGCAGGAACCACGCCCGTGCCTTATTGCCACCTCCTAAAAGCAATGTGATGAAATGTGGTGCTGTATTTTTCCATCTAGACTTGTTCCTCAAGTGCTTCTCTGCTTTTGTCAAGAGGGCACATCAATAACCTTCCCAAAAACCCTCTGGAGCCACCTTCCTGATGGAATGATCCATGTCCTTCCATGGGATGGTTCAGAGGTGGACAGGAAGGACACTTTGTGAGTCTATAGGATTCCTCCATTAGCACATTTACATCAGAGCTATCAACCTCCCAACTTTTGAAGAGTCAGGGAGGCAAGTAGAGGTGGAAGCCCTCATACAACAAAATTCAATGATTTTTAAAGGCATCTTGAATGGGAAAGGTGTTCTATAGTAAGACTTGGGTCATCTTTACTCCCTCACCACACCTCTGCCCCTCATCCTGGGCATGCTGGGCAGAGCAGCTACCAGGCTGTTGGTGTTTGTGCTGCTCACAACCAGCTTTTTGGATTTTGACAGTCAGATTTATTGGATTGCAGACTGCCCTGGATGTTCCCTTCCACTTTTTTGACCATTTTGCAAGAAGACCCCTCTTTAACTCTTTAGATCAGCTCTCTCTCCTTGAATCACTGGAGCAGAGCCAAGGGGACAGAGCTGAGGCTACAGTCTGAACTTACACATTGAGTACAAGTCACATGAGTCAGTAAAATCATTTGTCTCTACAGGGGGGCCCTGCACCTGCCAGAGAGCAATAATTAAATGATCAAGTGTCCAGAGAGCTGCAGAGGCAGAGGACACTGGATATATTTGAGGTGGTGGAGCAGCCTTCTTCACAAGTATCCATTCCTCATTAGCTTTGCTTCCCTCCCATCAGCCCTACAACCCAGTGAAGCAAAAGGGTCAAAACCAGAGCAAGAGCAAGGCTGGAGCACAAGGCACCCAACAGGGCAGGGGTGTTGATCTCACATACAACCTGCCTGCACTCAGAAGGACAACTTCACCTTGGGAGCTGCCTCCCCATCCCCTCGGGTGCTCACTGCCCCTGGGCATGCTTCCAGCCTGTTTCTAATTTGGACCTGTCTCTGCAGTTCACTCATTTGCTGGGGTGAGATTCAAAAAAAACAAAACAAAACAAAACAAAACAAAACAAAACAAAACAAAACAAAACAAAACAAAAACAAATAAACAAACAAACAAATAAAACTGAAGAAAAATAATTCTAGAAGGGAATACCTTTTTTACTTGGTGTTGGCCAGTGCTCTGTCAGGAATAGGACATCATTTGAACACCCTGGAGCAGGGAGAACTCCCTATTCTCCTCCCAGGTAGAAGCATGGGTGGGAAGAGGAGGATCACACTTTCTAATAGCTGAGAGTGTTCCTTTGGGCTCTAATTAGGGTCAGAAGAATGGCCAGTGTTGGTAGCCTCACGTGGAGGACAAGCTTCCATCCACCTGAGAAAGCAGCACCTCCCTGGCACTCCTCCAGCCATACTCCTTCCCCCTCCCAGAGATTCCTGTCAGTTCCATGAAATTCCCATCAGGACAGATTTTGAGCAGGCTGCTGTGACAAGATCACTCTGAGTGCAGCACCAGCAATGCTCCAGGTCAGGGCTGGCTCTGCTCCTGCCTCTCTCCATCCTCCCTGGGTGCACAAACATTTCAGCCACCCATGGAAATAACAATACAAACTCTCCTGGGAGCAGATGGGGCAAAACCACACAACTGCTGCAAAACCTATGCCTAAAACTACCTCCCCTGAAGAGGGAAGTGCATAATTTATGATGGTTCCAGGCAGACCCAGGGAATGATTTTCAGTGAATGGGAAAAAAAGGTCATTTATTTCTCCACTCTTGTAATATTTTCATCCAGTATTTATTGCTCCAAAAAGCATTCTTTAAAAATTTGTGGTACATTTAAATTCAACTTTATATAAATATATTTGGGGTTATTTTGGAACCAGAGTATGGGAGCATTCATAAAAATTAAAATTGTTTTTAAAGACATACAATTATATGTAGCCTTTCATTTTGGGTGAAATCAAATATTTCAGATAGACCAAACTCAGTATTTATGAAGGAGTTGTACCATCACTTCGAAAAACATTCTGTTAATTTATCAGCATAAGATTCTCCTTCATACTTCTCACTCAAAACAAAACATCTGTCCCTTCTTACCATTCCTTGTTAGATAGTGTCTTATCTTCCCCTTTCCATAAATGCTTAATTGAAAGAGGCAGGAATTGTTGCAGTTTGGAGAAAAAGAAAAGCTATGAAACACTGATGGAGAAACAACCCTGTAGGAACATTTTCTGAGCTGGCACCACGATAGGATGGTGGAAAAATGGTGAACGTGCAATTAAAAAAAAAAAAAAAAAAAAAAAAAAAAAAAAAAAAANNAAAAAAAAAAAAAGCCATAAAATAAAGAAATAAATACATAGCAAAACCAAACCAAACCAAACAAACAAAAAATCACAGGAAAAAAGCCCAAACTGTGCAAGAGGCTTAAAAATTCAAAACATTTCCACTATATGCTTGGACCCAAGGGGATGTTCTAAGAAGAAATGCATCTGAATGGGACATTCAGAATGTCCCCATGAGAGCAATTCCACATTGCAGAACATTTTGTATTTTTTTGCCAGAATGCTGATTTGTATGTGACCTGTACACTGAGCAGCAAAACTTTCACAACAACTTTTGTTTTCTCCCAAGACAGGAATGGATAGCAAGTTTGAATTGTTAGCTATATTGTCAACATATTTTTAGTAAAATATTCCTGGCCCCATGACTCTACATCATCACAGTTCCATTAGCTTAAGCCACTTGTAATAAACTAATATGCAGAATGATTTCCAGGTACTAGCAGCTAAAGAAATAATAAGCAGTTTCTCTTTCTTTATTTCTTTCTCCCTCTCTTTCCTCCTTTCCCTCCTTCTTTCTTTCTTTCCCTCTCTAAATGGCAGCCAGATAAACACACAGATATCCAACCTGGAATTTCCTCAGCAGATCAAAGCAGGTCTCACCACAAGCTGGTTGATGGCTACTGTATTCAGGGTATAATTGTGCTTGTGCCTTGTGCAAATAGAAACTCTTACACTGATCTGGTCATCTGGAAATTAGTTTTGTTGAGGGCTTCTTTCCTCCACACTCCTTTTCCTAAGCTCAGAGGACAGACATAAAGGAGAGTCTGCGTGCAGGGTGGTCCTGCTGATGTTGGTGCAGCTCCCAGAGCGTGTTTATTATTTCCTTGTTCTCCAGGGCTGGATGAGCAACTGGATTATTTTATTTGTGGGTCAGCCCTGAAGTTACCATCACGAGCCCTCATAACTGGGCAGCTCCCTATCCACGAGAGAAGGAATGATTTTCACTCTAACAACTCAAGGCTGCATCTGCACAGAGAGCAAAGGCGCTGGGAATGGAAGGTGTAACCTAACAGGCAACCAGCCTCTGCCTCCCTCCCTGGAGATGGCACAAAGTCATCTTGGCAGGCTGGAGGCTGCTGTAAGCAAAGAACTCTTTGTGTGAGCACTGCAGAGATCAGATGTCATTAACAAAACGTTGGGGGAACAACGACCCAAGTGCCCAACGCAGCCACGAGCACATGGACCAGCCCTGGGATAACAAGGGGATGCTGCACGCTTCTTCTGAGTGAAGAGACCAGCACAGGAAAAACCCTGAGCAGCATTTCCCTGATGTGCAGGTGCCTCTAAGCAGCCCTGTCAGTGTCTGAGTGCCCTGAGCCGAGCAGCACTCGTCCTGCTCCTCCGGCTGCTGCGCCGTGTCCCACCCCGCTGACGCAGAATGCGCCAGTCAAGAGTGGAGAAGCATCATGGTTGCCAAGGCAATGCCTTTGCCATGAACAATAAATAAAATAAAAGACAATGCCTTGGGTCAGCAGCACCCAGGGGTCTGTGTAACCCTCACCACTGCAATGCCTCCCTAGGGAAAAGGCAGCTCCTTGCTCCACGCGTGGACACGTACGCACACACAGACACACACACACTGGTGCATTCCTTCTGCCTTTCACTGCGGGAAACTGCCTCCTCCAGCTCGCTCCATGTCAAACAGCAACACAGGGAGAAGAAAACACATCCAAAACCACATTCAACAGAGCTCACTCCTTCCTACCTCTCCACAAATGACTGCCAAACCGTGGGAGGAATCCAAGACCCTAAGAGACAAGGAGTTCAAGCCCCCGGCATTGTGAACCACTGCAGTGAAACCTCTGATTTTAAAGGAAATGGTGTTACACACACAGACCAGAACAAAAAGCCAGACACCAGCCCACCACCCTGCTCAGGGTGGGTTTGTGTCCAAGGAAGGCACTGCAGGCTGGCACTGGCTGCGGGCAGGCAGCACCGCCTGGCCAAGCGTGGTGGCGTGGCTCGTTTTTCACTCTGACACCACTGCAGGCTCCACAAGGCTCCTTGGCTCGCAAGGTGATCAGAATATTGAGCACGGTACTGCAGCAGCCAGCCTGGCACCCAGCACGGCTCAGGAGCCGCTCCCTCCCTCCCCGCCCCTTCCCCGCTCGCATGCGAGGAAAGAAGGAAAAAGAAAGAACAAAACCCTCCACAACAAGGAGATCCCAGGCATCCAACACCCCCTCATACATCTTCGGGAATGGAGCTTGGCTCCATTGTCTGCGGTCCTTCAACTCGTTTCCCACATGCCAGAGTGTCCGTGGGTCCTGTCCCCATGCACAGCCCCCTGTTTAACATGCATGCTTCTGCCATGGAAGTGTAACCCCGGCAGGAATTGCGAGGATGTTCCTGCTGCAGGGACACTGCGGTCCTCCTCTGCCTGTTACTACGCAAATGAAATTCCTGGAAGGAGCAATAAGTCACTGTCCACCTCCCATGGTGCAGCCCACGGTTTGGAACAGCTCCAGGGTCAGCTCCTGTGCTGGGGCCCAGCCTTGTCCTCCTCACACACCCAAACCCTCAGCACATGGTCATGGTTGTATGGCACACCTCCACAAACTCCACAGCTCAGGAGATGGGAACAGCACTGGCCTGACTGACAGATGTCCCACCTTAAACCTGAACCCACTCCTAACTGATACCAACAGAAACCAACAAGGCTGGGTTTTAGTCAGGGAAAAGTTGCAGACTTGCACCTCCAAAGGTGTGGCTGAGTTGGTTGCCACCAAACACACCTGGTAGGAACATCTGTGAACTTGTGGCTTGCCATATTCCTTCTACTGATCTTTGCTGCATCTCTCCCTGCTCTGCCCTTGGGTCTCTTGGATAATTTCTCCTGTCCCGTCTTCACAGCTTCATTCCTGCCTGTAGCTTTCCTGCAATGAGGAGTGAGTCATCAAAAACACCTTCAGAAAACTTCACTCATGAGCTTCTTTACCTCATCCTGCTGGGCAGGTTGCACACAGAACAAATTACTGTTGTTATTTCTGAGATCACTTAAGAACTCATGTCATAGATTGAGAGTGGGAGAGTCAGTGCTACAAGGGTTAAAGGGCCAGTGGCATGTTTTCATTGTATTTCTGAGATGCAGAAGCATCTCCTGTGATCAAATATCTACAGGATGCTTAAGCAGAGTCCCCATTCATCTTGGTTTATTTATTTATTTAGATGAAGTAAGATATCTCTGAAAAGCATTTAAATTCACATAAATATTGTGGAGAAGGAGATTTCATGCTGCTACCTGACTGATCAGTTACATGCTTAGCAAAACCCACAGTAACAGCACAGCAGAGGTGGGCTTCTCTCTCCCTCCCACTTCTTGTGGATAACTCCTTATTGATCAGCTGAATGACACAGCAGAAATTTCCATTTCAAATTAAAAAAAAAAATAATTCATTTGCTGATTCAGTTTAAGGAAATGTTTGCAATAGGTTTCAATGTCAAAAGGTACCATTTCATTGACCAGATCTGACTCAAAAATACAAAATTAATGTATCCTGTTGTTATGCTTTCCAGTGTCAAATGAGTTTTGCAATAATTAAGCCTGGGAAAATAGATTCTTGTTATAAATATCTGATAGCAGGTATTCTGAATTCATGAATGTCTCTCTGATGTGAGATGGGGATTGACAACATAATCATCTCTCTTGACACTCTGCCCTTCTGCAGGAAAAAGTGTATTTGTGTGAACTCCTGCTCTCCTCCTTCCCCCAGTCCTCTCCACCTTTGAAGTTGCTCAGGAGAGCTCATTGCTGCCTGTGGTGAATCAAAATGTGTTATCATCAGGCTGAACATGTTACTGAGTTAATTAAATGTCACACTTTTGATAACATTAATTAGAAGCATTTCAGACTCATCTGAACACACACCCTTCACAAAACCTGAGAAATAAGTGCTGATGTTTTCATCTTGGTAGATTTTATTGATGGAATCCCTTCATCCATTCATTCATTACTAATATTCAATGCATTTTTTACACTCTAAGGCAACAAGTTCTTCTTCTCTTTTTCATTCCGTACCAGACTGTAGGAAACACTTGTAGCACTCAGCTAAGGCCCATGTTTTTAAGCCCAGGTTCCCAGAATGGGGTTGGACCCAAATTTCTAGGACATGGTTTTCAGCAAGTTGAAGTCTGCAAGTCAATGACAGCAACTTTGGGCTGTGCTTGTCCATGGCCTGAGAGCTTCACAAAGTTCATCAAGGGGGCTGATGTTGTCCAAGTTTGCACAGCTCAACTCTTTCCTTACTTAGCATGAATGCCCCACACCTTGGATTTGAAATAGGGAAAGTCCTAAACCAAAGCAAATCTCAGCTCAAAAAATCCACACCTTATTAAGTAAGGACAAGGCAATTTTCCAAGCCAGGTACTACACTGCCCCTAAATTCCTGTATGCACTGCAGACCTTTTCTCACACAAAATTGCATTTCCCTTTAGCCCATCAATCATCTCTTATTTCACCTCACCCATTGCAGGTTAATGCTCACCAGCACAGCCACCATCCCTGTCTCAGAAGCAATCTCAATAATTTCCTCCCAGGGAACACAACCCCAAAATGTATTTGTCAGGCTTCACTTCAGGATGTCTCACGCTCCTTTGAACCCCTGGCATGGCTGTTTTCCTATTACAGATTGGAACAACACTTTGCACCTTATCAGAAATGTATTTAACCATTTATTACTGTATAAGGGACATGAAATACCAGCTAAAGGACATCCTTCACAACACAGGATATGTGGGCACTCTAAATGTGAACCCTTGGTAATTTGTTTACTGGTAACTGCTGGGCTGCCTCCTATGCACTCCACTTAAATGAGGTTTTTCGAGGTTTTTTTGAAACCTGCCTGGGTGAAGAACAGACACAAGTCATGGCTGATTAAGTTTTTCAGTCTATGAAACAGAAATAAGGATAGTAAAATTAGACAGAAACAACCTTCATTCTCTTCTCCATTCCAGCTGGCTGGAGCCTGAACTGCAATGCACACTGGCAGTGGATTTTTTTCACCAGAGCCCATCATCTTTTGTTTCTTCATCACCATGACATCGTTAGCTTGTTGTAGACCCTTTGTACTCTGCTTTATTGCTTTGTCTCAAAGCTCTGTCATATGTCTGACACCTGAGGTGTCCCACAGCATCCTTCACTAGGCTTGACCTTGGCCTCAAAAAGATGTGGGGGAAATTGGTGTCCCTGAAAGCTCTGGCTGAAGAAAAGGGAAAAAAAGAATAAAACCCTAAAGAGATGCTTATGGGAACTTTTATCAGGCAACTGTATAAAACACTCAATTTGCTATTAAAATGATAAACTGGAGTGGCTTCCAGAGATAAAGACTACGACAAAATTCTGTTATTAAGTGCTACAGCTTTGTTCTTGGCAGTGGCACACACCAAGAGCAGTGTAGCTGTGATGAGGAACACCAGTAAATTTTCACTGAACTTGCTGCAAACAGGAACAAGAAAGCAATGCAGACAATAATATCACAAGTTCAGCAGATTCCTCCAACGTTTGTAGGAGACTCCAGATCACATGATGAATTTGCAAACAGCAGTAATATAAAACATGTTCCATGGTATAAATGTAGAAGTTAGAACTTTTGCATCAGAAAAATTCATTCAGCCTGAAAATACAGCCAAACACTTGAGGATGTATTCCATTGTTCCTACATGCCTTCAGAGAATCTCTGGCTTTAGAGAAAGATGGAAAGATTTTTTTCTTAAATAAGAGAAAATTACCAGGGAAGGGACCTATAAATTTATATTCTTATCAGAGAAATAATGGCCATAGGGGCCAAGACAAACCTGTTCAGTGAAGTGTTTTGTGGCCAGCAGTTTTCATTAAAAAAATACTGAGAAAGTGTACAACAGCCCTAGCTCTGTACACATGGGCTTATTTAAATTAAGATCACGAAGAACTTGGAAACAATAGTTACATCAAGATTTTTTACCTAGAAAAGACTATCTTTGATCTAAAATCTTTTAATTAATATATTCTCTATCAGGACTAATTCACATATTTGAAACGAAGAAAAAATAACAAAAAGAGTCAAGCAATAACTTGAAAGGAGATCAGTGCCCAAGGCTATAAATATATTCAAAGACAGAATAAAAAGGTAAAGTAGTAGATACAACAAAAATCAGATTTGCTTTTACAAGAGCAATTACCCACTAAAATAGTTTGTCTACAGCTTTGTGGAGGTTTCTTTCACTCAGTCTTTAAAGCAAGGTAGGATGATCACACAGAGGTTATGGGTCTTGTGCAGATGTAATGGAGTGCAAGTCTGCACTCTGTAAGCTGACAAGATGAAAGAGGTGAGACAAAATGATTCATGATCACCTTCTAGCCTTAAAATATGTGAGTCCCAGACCCTCTGCATTATAGCTTTTGCTGTTTTTTCCTGTTTTCTGGGTGGAGTGGAGTCACTGGAGCCACAAAAGCAGCACCAAGAAGACAGTGACATCTCAAAGTCACTGCACTGCAGCTTCCTCCTGGTCATTGCTTTTTGCTTTGGTGTTTCTGCAGGGAACAGCTGCTGCTTTGCTACTTTTCTCCACATTAGAGGAAAAATAATGAGGAATCTGCAGTGACCACAAACTTTCTTATGCTTTCACCATAAGGTGTTTTCCCATAACTATTCTGAATATAGAAATATCCAGCATGTCTGATGTTCTTTAAACAAATCAAAAACTGAGACCAGGTCTAGCAAATCAGGGGGACAACTTGGTGGCAAAGGTGTAAAAGGAGCAGTCAGGAGTGATGGGCACTTCTTGTAGAGCAGTGAATCCACAAGTATCAGGATTCAGGACAGTTTTAGTCAACATCACCTTGTTCAATGCATTTGGTGAGGAGTTTGGGAGCTCTTCCAGTTCTTTCTGCAGTCTCCACAAAAAAAAAATGGCAGGAATTGGGGTGGGAATATGAACAGCAAGCTGTGTCCTTCTACTGAAGGGTCTTGACACCTTTGCAAAAAGGCACAACTGGACTTTTCTGCCTCTCTCCACTCTCAAAATGCTTGCACCAATGGCTGGAGAAAGAGCAACTCTTCAAACATCAAAGAGTAAATAATGTTGTCAACATCAGCATCAGTTAGCTGCTGGTAGAAGACCTTCATAGAAGTAGCAAAAATTGCTGGCATCAAGTAATGTGACTGCAGGCTGTTTTTGTTTGTATTGTTCATGATCACATAGCAGCCTCTTTCTCTGTGGGGCCCATAGCAGAAGAGATGATCACAGTCCTCCAAAAAATATTGGATTCTCACTTCAGTAATACTCTGTCTCAGGAGAGGCCAATTCACAGGCCTCCAGCAGCTTTGTGCTGAACAGGATTTGCAATAAAGGGGATTTTTAAAAGGGCCTGAAAAGACAGCAGTGGTATATGTTTGAGTGTGTTTGCAAAGAGTGATTTTGAATAAAAGCAGGTAAGGAAGGTGTCAATTAAAATGCAGTGGGGAGGTGTGGGAAGGACAAAGGTGTTTGTCATAGCCTGGCACAGGGCCAGGCACCACTGGGTGATATTTATTGACAGATCCTGCCCCACTGCCTGGCTTGTGCTCCTCAGTCCTTCATACTAGAGCAGGGCAATAATCCATGTTCAAAAGAAGATCATGCCAAACTGGATAACATTTATTTTATAACATTTTATGACTCCACACCAGCCCTGCAGGGCCACAGCACCAGTAACCTTTGAAACCCCTGTGGAAATTGTGAGGGTTTATTTGGTTCAGAGCACGCTGTGCAGGAAGGAGAAAGGCAGGAATTGCAGCATGTGAAGCTAATGTTTTACCTGGCCAGCACAGCCCAGATTTGTTCAGAACTAGGTTTATTGGAAAGTTCACAAACCTCTCAACAAGCCTGGCCTGAGGTCAGACTCCCACAGCAGAAACTGCCACTGCCCTCTGTGCTGTGGGTTATTTGGGGATCAGCCAGCCTTGGACTGGCACTGCTCGACTTAAAGCAGGGTTTAATTGGCAATTAAACACTTTTGTACAAGAGGAGACAATATCAACAATCAGGAGAAGAAAAAGGTGGCACAGCTGTTCCCCTCAGCACCACTCAAGTGAAGACACTGGGCCAAAACCCAACCACTGCTCACAGTGCTGGGGGTACCTGGCAGGCCAGGAAGGTAAGGGATGTGTCTGAAATAAGAGACTGATGTGCTTGAGAAGCCTCATTTTGACATTGTCCTCCCATGCCTGTCCTGCTAAACCTTTTTTTTTCTTTTTTTTTTTTTTATTATTATTACAGTTCCTCACTGCCTCTCTCCAACAAATGGCAGGAAAGACAAATGTCCAAGCTGGTATCTGGAACCAGAAAAGATTCAGAATGGCAGTAATAGAAATGAATGTTCTCACATCTTTCAGCACAGATAGCAAGGAAGCCTAAGCAAGCTGCTCCCATTACTGTCACCCTGTCAAGGCCAGACTCCACTGGTCAAGCTGGAAACACATTATTTGCACTGACAAATGGTGAGCTTGTGCAATACGTTTCTCTGAAATCACCAGCATGATTCACAACAACTTCACAGCCTGGCCTCACAAGATCAGTTGGAATGGCCTGTCCTATCCTTAATGCCTTCTGCAGCCTCTGTAAAAAAAATTAACTGCTGGGAAATGGCCTTTCAAGAACACGTCCCAGCAGTACAAACACCTCCAATCTACCCTGACCTTCACTGAAATCTTCCTCCCAGGGAAGGGAAATTATATCTTTTAATTTTTTTCTAATGTTCTGGTTTATTGTTTTTGCTCTTTCTCGTGCAATATAATTACAATGATGTCCTCAGAGTTGGAGGATACTTACAATAAACAGATTCTGTGGAAGCTGAACGACTCAGCTATGGTGCTTAATCAACTGGAGATGATGTTTATTGCTGCATATGCTCTGCTGCTGTGAAAACTAGCCCTTAAATACTCAGTTTCTAAACAAGAGAAAATAAAAATCCAATAAGAACAAGTTAAGGTCCCTGACACACTGTAGGGAAGTGAAGGCAAGAAAGAAGGATTGTCTGCTGCACAATAGGAATAGGCTCAGGTCAGTTAATATATTGTAAAATGAATTACTAGTGATAGATGAACCACAGGACACATAAAATCCTGATTTTCTTCCAATAAGTGCCCATGTATAGAGTTCCTTAAAGCTGCAAATTTCACTCTCATTCAGCTTTCCCAGCCTGGCTGCTCCAGAGCTCAGAAAAAAAAAACACCCATGGGCTGCAACATAGCTCATGTGCCTCCCCATAGATAGTCCCAAGAGAGCTATTCCAGGGGCTGAAGAACACATTTTAAATAAACATCAAGGGCAAAAGAGCAGCTGTTAGCAGCAGTGATAAATAATTGGGAAATATGCTGAGGGCCAAATGTTCAAGAGCCCTCAAGTACAAAATGAACCTGTCACTGTAAAGAGCCTCACACTTTGCAACAAGAAAAGAAGACAGGGGAAGGGTTGATGCCCAGTTTTGCCTCAAGTGTAAAGAATCATTTTACTCTGAACCTTCTGGGCTCCTTCCTATTGTGTACAAATAATCCAGTGTAATTTCCTGAGCTCCTTGGCTTAGCCAGGATTATCCAAAGTCATCAGTGCTCCTGTGACGTGCAGATCATGCACGGCCTCATCCTCTGGAGAGGGACAGGATGGGACAGGACCACGTGGCTGCAGCAGAGAGGGAATGAAGGGTCCCTGGAGCAGAGAACTGCAGAGCTGCCACCCACCAGCACTGGCTGTGTCCCTGTCACAAAGGGAACCTCCTGAGACATTCACTTAAAGGGAATCTGAATCTGGAGCTCAGTTCTGAGCATGCCAAGACTGCTTGGAAAAATCCTGCAAGGCTCACCTGATCCTCCAGGCTCCTGTGTAATCAGCCTATTTATACTGTTTGTACCATTCCAGTTTTTATTTCTTTCCTCTTATATATTTCTGTAGGAGCCCTTTAGCTGAATAAATTACATTATTAACAGCACTAATAGCAACAAAGTGAGTGATTGGTAGGAATTTCATTTGGCATGCTAGAAATTACAGTTAGAGATGTGTTTTAAATGTTGATAAATACAAGCAGAAGACTTCTGCTTCACTGGAGAAATAGATTCTTCCATTGCCTCCTCTTGTGACTGAGAGTGAAATATTGCAAAATTATTTCTCCCTGCAATTTGCAGCCCAGTCCATGCACATTGTCTCTTCCTTCAGCTTTGAAAAAAAGCACAAGGCTTTTGTTCTTGGACTTATCTTGCCTCTACCAAGCTCCAGCACACCTAGATATAGTGACCCACTGTAAATCCTCTGCAGTAAATTGTTCTGCATTAGAAAAATATAATACAAAGCAAAGAAGAGCATTTGATACCTTTGGATACCAGGCAGGAATTAAATCATATATATAACACAAAACAAGCACTTGATTAAGGATTGCCTGTCTAAGGCAGCAATATAAACCTGCCAGAAGAATCAAAGCACTAATCATCAGATTTGATTTTTCCCTGGCTGTGTGAAGGAACCAGTGCAGTCCTTCAAAAAACACACCAAAAAAAAAAAAAAAAAAAAAAAAAAAAAAATGGAACATTCCTAAGGACTCAGGCATTAAGGACAAGTAGCAGGTCTGTATTAGGAACACACACAGAGACAGCCCTTATCTTCTTTCTTCCCTCTTTTTTTTTTTTTTAATAAGATAAATTAAGGCAGGTGAAAAAACCTCCTTGAGACCAAAACTCAGCACTCACATAAGTGAAAAGTATCTGTATAATATGAACAGAAACAGCAGCATGAAACTGTCTGCAGTTTTTTTACTAAACCACCTAAAACATGGCAGAAAAAATGGATTTTCTTTGTTTTCTTTCTCCTTTATTCAGAATTTATTAAAATCCTCTTTGTGTCCTGTCATACTCAAGGGTTCTCCAAGTCAGGAAATGTATAGGCAGGCATGATTTTGGGACAGACACCTCTCAGACAGAGAGCAAAGCGAGCTCCCAGACAGCGCTTTCTGAACTTGTCAGCAGAAACATTTGCAGCGGAAATTTTATTTCAAGAGCTGTCTGCATTCAATTAGGGAACAGAGGCAGAGCTGTGAGAGCTGAGGCCAGGAATGCAGCCCAATATTTTCAGCACTAAGTAAACAATGAGGCAGACTGGAGCACCAAAACAGTAAACAGTTTGTGAACCACATCAGGCACAAATAATCACGAGGGCAGCGTGGCTGTTTGTGGGTAAATCATGACTGAAAGCTTGCACCAACAGCAAGGCAGAGATCTCTGCTCCTGCAGAATAACAGCTACAAAGTCTCACTGGAACCACAGGAACAATTTCTCCTTCTCCCAAGCATCCTTGTCCTGCCAACACAAACATGTTCCCTGCTGCATATTATTTAAACTGGGAGTGCCTAAAAAAAACAAAAAACAAACAGGGATGGAGTTCTCTGACTCCCATCCATCAGGTCCTGTAAGCACAGGAATGTAACCAATCTGAGTGGTCACAGGGAGTCCATCAGACCCTCAAGACTGAGCCTCCTCTGAGTTTTTATTTCAAGTCACATCCTGGTCCTGGTAGATGGAGCTGGAAACACCCCAGGAGCTCTGATATTGGGTTTTCATTGGCTTATTCAGACATCAAAACTCCCTGACAAATCTGCCTCCCCAAACAGAATCACTGCCATCACATTAATGTGCTGGGATATCCCCTGGGATGCCCACCACAAGTGAAAATCCATTCCAAAGGTTTTCACTGGGACATGAAAGAGTTTCCTGGAATTCACCCCATGCTCCTTCACCTCCAGGCAGGCACTGAAGAACTCTGGACAGGATTTTGCATGAAATGAAAAGAGAAAAAGATGTAAAAGCCTGATGGTTCTCTCTGAGGAAGGGACACATAGGGAAACAAAGGATATGAAATAAGAGAAGAGAGAGAACTTACAGGAGAAAAAGGCTTTATGATCCTAATAACAAAAGTTCATAATCCACCCAGTCTTTTGTTCTGGCTCAGAAGGATGTTTCCCCTGAGGGACATCCATCAGGAAAATAAAGAGAGGCAGAAACAAAAATCGAGGGGGAAAATTACTGAAGAATAAGAAAAACAAAACCTCCATTTGGTCTGCAGTTTTCAGCAGAATACATCTCACAAGCTTGTTAATAATTGTCACAGTATCAGGAAGCATTTTGGAAATATTTATCAATGAACAGCAGACTTTTCTGAAAAAAAAAAAAAAAAAATCTTCTGCAAATCCCATGGGTTCCACAGGACTCCCATGGCCACCAAGCTACTGTAAACCTTGGCATTCCCTCACTAAGCCTCCATGGGGTATTTAGTACCCACCTGCATCTCCCTAGAAAACTAATGGCAAAGTTTTCCAGCAAGGACGGGGGCAAACCTTCTCAACTTTCCAACTTTGATGTGATATTTTCTTCAGGCAAGTGGATGGCAGCTCTGTATCTGCTGGAGTTTTTTGGCCAAAGGCTTGGAAAATTACATCTGTGGTAACCAACAAAAGGTCCTGCATGTCTGGAAGGTTTATAAACAATTCACAGCCTTTGTACACAACTTCTCTACTCAGCCTTTCCTCTCCCTCTGGTCTCTTTCAGACTGCTCCACCTCAGTTCCTCAAAGCTGCACTAAATGGGAGCCTTCCCAAGGCTTTGTGCATGAGAGCTGATTTTCCTGAAGGTTTCTCCAGGTGGAAGGCAGGCACTCCCCTCTGAGCACCCTGCCAGCTCCAGTGACATGGACACAGCCCACCTCCCGTGCCTGCTGCTGGCAGGAGCCCTGGGAACCAGCTCAGGGTGTCATTCAGATGGACTGGGAAGTGAAAGGGCTGCAGCAGGAGCCAACACCTTTGGCCAGTAGCCACAGGCAGCTGAAGCTCACCAGTGCAGCCTCAGTCACTGAGGGATCCTCTGTTTATCCTCAGGGCCACGGGAAGCTGAGGAGGCCAAGAAGTGAAATGACCTAAGACAGCCATGCTTGGATCTTTTTGTTAATATTGGCTTTTCCATATTGGCTTTTGTTCAGGTGCAGTGGCTGGAAAGGTTTGAAGAGACACACACAAAATGAAATTAATTTTCTCAGTGAAAGCCTGGCTCTGTTGAAGTTGCTGGGAATTTTGAAATCAAATTAATTGAGACTGGGATTTTGCTTTTCAATTTCAAACATGAGCCAGGTATGTCAGAGTGTTTTCTGCATTCTCTTCAGTGTGTCTAAAGATGGAGAAGCCAGTGAAAGATTTAATGCTCTGTTCAAATAGACAGACACACATCTGAGTGCTCCTAAAATCCCCCCAACCCTCCTGGGCAAAAGCTGCCTCACACAACTGTGTAGAATTCAGCTCAAAACTGTATAAACTTAATGCAAATTGCATTAAAAGATAAAGTTCTACAACAGGGATATTAATTTGTTGTTTGAAAATGCCAGCACAAAGCCATGCACAAGTTCTGATTGCTTATTAAATATTAATTAAATTTCATTACTTAAAATGCTGCCTCAAGGGCACTGCTGGGGCTTCAAACCCCACAAAATTCCTTCAGCCTTCAGCCCCACCTGCCCTGATCTGTGTCCAACCAGAAATCAGCCACTGATGCAGCTCTAGTAAAGACCACAACACATGATGAGCACATTCTGATTTGTGATTGCAGATAAAATGAGAGTATTATGGGCTGTTAAGCCTTGTTAATTTTCTCAGGATGCTGCAGAAAGGAGAGAAGTGAAGCCAGATTTCTCAAACAACTCTGTCTCCCAGGAAATGAGAGCACAGCATCCTCTGTGGTCCTGCAAGTGCAGTCCAGGACTGCATTCCTGGATCAGGAGCTCCAACAGTCCAGCTGATCTCCCACTGATGATCCACTTCAGTACTTTACTTCAATATTCAGTGTGTGGACCCACATAATGATGATGGCCAGAACCATCTGGGACTTAAGCTGAGCCCTAAAAGACATGATCCTCTCACTTAATGCAATCATTCAATTTCAGCTCAAACCTTTCCTCTCAACCTGCCAGTCGAAAAGAGCCCCTGTATCTCCATCCAGAAGGATCACATCCAGGAGAATCATGTTGGAGTGGGAACATGCCCATGGCATTGATTTTCTCCCTCCCACAATGCACTTGCTCAGATCCTCTGATCCAACTAAATTTAACAAATGCTTCAGGGCACAACTGGTGCCAGCAAAAGGAGCCCATCGGCCATAAATGTTCTTGGGAATTCACACTCCTGCTTATTCACTAATTGCACAGCTGGATCCAACCCAGAGATGTTTCCACCACAACTCAGAGAGCCAGTAAAGCCCATGGCTGATGCTTTTCCAACTGGATTCTGGATGCACGGTCCATGGCTTCCAAAGACACAGTGGTGAAGGAAGAGTCTGCCTGGATTTGGTAGCAGCACTCACTGGTTTTATGAGGGAGTGAGTGTGATTAGGAACAGGGGGAGATGGGGATGGAGTGGCTGGTTGGAGGCAGGGTCAGGAGCACCCACAGCTGGGCATGCCCCTCTCTGCACTCTCTGACAGCAGCACAGCCTGCCTCGTGTGTTTGACACAACCCTGCTCCAAGCTGACTCTCCTTCACGTGGATTCATCTTCAGCCCTCAGTTTTCTACTCCCTTGCCTGTGTCCACAGGTGCTTATATCATCAGAGACTGAATAAATTCCCTGCTTGTAGGACTGCAAATGTCAGTATCAGGTAAATTGGTAAACTGGCTCTACAGGAGCCAACACATCAAACATACCTGGGGTTTTATAAAGGCAACATCATGCTGAGGATTCCAAGATGTGACCTGGACTATTTTCTGTTGGCAAAATCTCTTAAGACTGAAAGGTTTTGTTCTTTTTTTTTTTTTTCACAGAATGAGAATGTCAGTAATGCTAGAAAAAGAAAAATCTAAGAAGCCATTCAATGGACTGTAATGAAGAGGAGCCAAGTGCAATCACTGTGATTGCACAAACTCCATCTTTGCCTCCACAGAAAGAGCACTTAGAGATGAAAATACACACGAGGATACATATTTTTATCTATGGAGCAAAGCACAGCTCTACACAAAACAAACAGAGCACTGAACCCCTACCTGAGAATGCAACACCACACACAACTGCAAGCCCATGATTTGCTGCCAAAATTGCTTCACGTGTTCTGTTGTCTTTGCAGAGGAGGAAGGAGGGAATGGTGTTGCTAGAGCAGCACAGACTGTTTTTGGGAGCCCTGTGCCCCCAGGGAATCAATGCAACAGCAAATGGAGAGCAGGAATGAAAGAAAAACCATAAAACATTGTGCCCACAGGGGTCTTAGACTTGTCCCCAAAAGTGTAAAAGCTGGGCCTGCAAAGTGTGCACTGTGTGTGTGTGAGGGAGGACTTCTCACAGCAGTCACCTTCCAGCAGCTTTCCTTCAGCAAAGGGACACAACTCTCTGCTGAAAGATATTTTTTAAAACCAGAAAGATCATAAAAACTGTGGCAGGAGAAAGCTGCAAGAGGCAAGTGCAAGAAAAGGAATTTGTACAGGCTCAGGGTACATTTTGTCTGCTTTAGACCTTTCCAAAAAGGAGAACAAGACATTAATCTAATTTATTCAGCCCGTTATATGAGGTTTATGCCTTCTTCATTTCACCAGTCTGACATAAAGCAACCAGAAGTGCACAGGTAAATCAATCCCATAATTTCCATTTTAGCTTTAACAAGTGATTTTACTGTTTCTAGGTGCTAAACATGTGTATCTGATGACTGCAATAGACATTATGCAGCAATGCATCCTGAATAGATACATGAATATTAAAGGTTGCTCTGTTCTGACAGCTCACTCTGGAGTTTGCCTTATGCTGGCTGAGATTTTCAGTTCTTCTTAAATGTAACTTGCATATCACTGTAAACTCTCTCCCTCCTTTTGACAGGGTGCCCTTGCAGATGGTAATTTCCTTAGTAGGGAAGAGGAGACTCACAATTCCACTTGGATTGGATATCCTATGGCAAGACATTTTTGCAGAACATAAATATGTATCACTAGATCTAAAGCTGAGGCCCCATTCTTGTGGTGTGTTGTGAAAAATATGGGTGAATATTAGGGATGTCTTCTTGGCCACAGGAGTGTGAAACTGGTACCAAGGAGGCTGAAATCATGGGTGTTCAGGAGTCCAGCACAGAGAGATTCCATTGGCAAAGAGAATTCAGTGACAGAAAAGAATCTGCTGTGGTGTTCTCTAGGCAATATCATAATACTCAGAGTGGGTGGAACAGCCAAAGCAAGTACCTCAATGAAATGAGCTATAAAATAACATTAATTTTATCTGCACACAGTTGCATCCACACTCCTCAAACAGTGGACTCATCTGACTCCAGACTGCAAGAAAATTCCACTTGGATCTCATGTCTGGCATTTGCTGTCTTCCAAATTCCTTCAGAGAGCATCTCTTTCTCATTATTCTGCCAATTCTCCTGGGGGATCACCACACCCCCAGTCCACCACAGTGCTCCAAGGACAGCAGAGCCTGCAAACCACAGCTGTCCTCTCTCCACAGAACTCCAAACAAGACCTTGTTCTTTGATTCAAGTTACAAATGCTCCCAGTTTACCTCACATTAGGATGTACACAGGGAAATAAAGTCAACATCACACAAGGCACAGCTGCACGTGGTGAGACAAAGCTCTGCTCTTATTTTACCACCAAGTCTGAGCATAGATGGATGTATTTAATAAATTAATGAACAAGAAGAGATGAGAGGAAGGACACAGGAGAGCTCAAGTTCTGCCAGCTCATTTCCCGTCCATCACCCGCAGCTCTCCCCGTGGCACAGACAAATTGTGCTGAGTGGAGATCCCATCCAGAGCCACCCTCTCCAGCATTTCCTCCAGCCATCTTGGCAGCAAACCTGCTCTCCACACTACAATTAAATCCTGGATCATTTTAGAAGGGAGCAGAGACATGGAAACAGATAGAGATGAACATGGACTGCTGCTTGCCCTGTGATGCAGCTACAGAGCTCTGCATTGAAATTGGATGGGAAAAGACGTGTGGCAAAATAACCCTGACATGCCATCAAGGCAATATCCAAGCTCCTTGGTCCTGCTGGAAGCCAGTTCACTCCCTGCTCCAGCACTACTCTGTTCTCTGGGTCACTGACTGAAGAATTCCTGCCTGGGAGTTAAACATGTAACGCTTTTCCACAGGTGACAGAGAGAACTGGGTGGGGAAATCTTCTGTTGAGCCCAGAAGATGCAGGTGTCCCATGGCTAGAGATGCTTCTGAAAATCCTGGTCTACACCCAGAGAGAATTTCTTAATGGTTTTAATCACTTTCCATTTTGTTTTTCAGAAAAATAGACATGGAAGAAGAAAGGAAATAGAAGATGAAAAGCCTCCAAATGGGAGGCTTCTGTGGGTTTATGCCAGACAGAATAAAGAATCCCTCTAAGTGGTAGAAGTGGAGAACTGGAGAGGGGGGCAGGGAATTTGGTGGAGCCAGGAGAGGAGCAAATGAGGGTGTAAAAAGATCAGAAGTTTGAAGAAGAGCTCAGAGACCAGAGGTCTGCATTTATAACATTTTTCATAGCTTGGTTTAGAGTGTCTTGAGTCACCAAGACCTGTATAGCAGAAACTGTCTGCAAGAGAGCACCAGACACCTTGAAGAGCAGAAAGGCTTTGTTTGGACTAAAGGTAGAGCAGTTTAACCCTGATTTTAAGTGTTGTGGAAAATCAGGTGAGTTGGGACTGGAGGTTAAGCTACAACCCCTGGGGAACACATCATACAGATGCCACAGCAGAATGCTCCCAATGGATGAGGCTTGCAGACTGAGACGAGGATCATTGCACAGCACAAATTTGGGGGAAAGTAGGTTAGAAACAATCTGTTCTTTGGGTTGATAATACTTCAGCACCTGACTGCACTGCTGCCTGGGGACAAAGCATCTCCCCAGAGAGCTGAAGCTTTGCTCAGGGCTTCCCTCCAGCTTTAGGAGGAAAGGGATGCTTGCATTGTCAGCAGAAGAGAACGGCAGAGGCACAGCTGCCCAGGGACGCTGCTGCACTGCAGATGTTTGGTCCTGCAACACTCGGCAGAGTGCTGCACCAAACCCCCGGCTCCCCAGCACTGTCTGCTCCCTCCTTGCCTGCTCCCTCCTTGCCTGGTCCTTCTCCTCCTTGTCCATCTCCTCCTGGTCCCTCCCTGCCTGGTCCTTCTCTGCCTGGTCCCTCCCTGCCTTTTCCCTCTCCTCCTTGTCCCTCTCCTCCTTGTCCCTCTCCTCCTTGTCCCTCTCCTCCTTGTCCCTCTCCTCCTTGTCCCTCTCCTCCTTGTCCCTCTCCTCCTTGTCCCTCTCCTCCTTGTCCCTCTCCTCCTTGTCCCTCTCCTCCTTGTCCCTCTCCTCCTTGTCCCTCTCCTCCTTGTCCCTCTCCTCCCTGTCCCTCTCCTCCTGCTCCCTCCCTGCCTGCGTCCCTCCCTGCCTGGTCCCTCCCTGCCTGGTCCCTCCCTGCCTGGTCCTTCTCTGCCTGGTCCCTCCCTGCCTNCATCCCATCCCATCCCATCCCTCGGGCACCTTTCCCCCCTGCAGTGCCCAGATCCCGCAGCTCAGCGTCAGCCCGGGGGCAGCTGCTGCCACAGAGAACGGCAACCCCTGCTTGTAAGGGCACCGGGGTTCTCCCCAATCCTTTGGCTTTCAGTCATCTAGGATTTACATCACTTAGTGTAGCTCTTCAGAGCACGATTTCCAATTATTTCCCAGGTTTAAAAGAGACCTCAAAGCATCCAACTCAGTCAGAGCAGAGCAGCATTCCATAGTTTCTATTAAAACCCTAAATCAAGCCTCAGATCTTGTCCTGGAACCATTCTCTGCACTCCATCTGTGTCCAGAATAGCCACTTGCACAAACACACAAATATTACAGGGCTCTACTGAGAATGCTGATCCAGTCCTTGACTTAGGAATGTGAGGCTAAATTTCATCCTTGCTCGGGAGGGGCTGCATCAGCCTTTCATTTCTTCCCCTAATTTGACACAAGGTCAAACAAAGGGCCATGAAATACTGCATTTTGCTCCACAGCACACAGCAGAAAATGCAGGAGCCAAGCTTTTACCAAGCTCCTAATGAGGAGGAGTACTAATGCAAAGCATTAAGCTCACAAAGTATAGGCATTCCTATAGTTCCTATAGGATTCAGCAAGCCATGATATAAAAAATATGAAATATTAAAAGTTTTGAAAGCAGTAATGAAATTCTTCTAACTCATCCCTCACCCACAGATGTTGTCTATTTAGGGGATTATCAATGGCTGGCTGAGAAACCACCAGTCTCCAGACTTTGTGTGTGGTTAATCTACTCAACAACTAGAAAAGGGAAAACTGCCAGGATATAGATTCAGTTTCTCAGAAGAGTTTGCTGTCAATGAGGCTGAAAGCAATGTAAAACAAAAACTTCCCCTTAAAAGTGATGGAAACATCTGTCTTTCCTCATTATAAGAGGCAAAGGAGTCTGCCTCCTCCCTTTGGATGTGTGTCTGTGGAGCACTTGGCTTCACTTCCCCAGAAAAGCAGATGATCAGTAAAACATTGCTGTCTGAAGCCCTCTCCACATTTTATTGAGAGAAAGAGCAATTTTCATTGAGGGGGAGAAGGCTCTCTCTAGAGTTGAGCATGAATTTCCTGAGATATTATGGGTAAATCCATTAATTGTTTCAGAAGCTGAAATTAATTAAAATACAGCCCTTAAAAGAAACTTAGTGTCTGCATGTGCTCTCTTTGTTCTGGGTGATCTTAGGAGTGAAATAACAGACTCCATAGATTTTCCATGTAATGAACCTTAATTGGAGTCTTTCACATTAGAAGAAAACCTGTAATTAAGGCAGGTTATTAATGATTATATACCTAATTATAATAACTAGATAAGCTATCATTAGACTCAAGCTAACTTTTCTGGGAGGGTCTGAGATATGAGAGGCAACCCAGGAGTGATCACAGCATCCCTGTGAGCTCTGCAACCACAGCTCTGCTGCAGAGGGGAGCAGGCAGTGATCACTCCTGGGGGATCTGTGGAGAGCATCTTGCAGTGCTGCTTCTCACTGTGGGTACCTCTGGATTCCCTCTTTTGCCTGGTGGTGCTCCCTGTCACCTTGTTCTTTTGCTGTTCTTTTAGCCTTCTCATTGTTTACATATTTATATGATTGTTGACATTCTCTCCAGGTAGGAGGGCCAATTGATGGACACTTTCTAAGACCAGTGGAATTGAAGAGGTTGAACCTCTGTCTTCCAATGTGGTCCATTTCTGTGAAATGTATATAAGGTGAAGTCAAAAAAAGTAAACTCCTCTTCCTCTCTCACTCAGTCCTTGTCCTCTCTGTGGCATCTCTCTGTGGCCTTACAGCATCAGCTCCCCCCCTGATTTTGGTAGCTGCAGTTCAATCCCTCCCCAGCTCTCTTCAGGAGAGTATTTTAGGTTGGTATTGAAATCCCTGTAGTTCCCAGGGACATACAAGTGTCACTTGGTGTTTTCCACTTCGTTAGTTTCTGTTGAGTCAGCTCATTTAACAAAGTTTTGTGATCTCTTTGTTAAGGTCTGCATCCTGCATTTGTGCTCTGCTGAGAGGAGAGGTTAGGACAGGTCACAGGGCTCCTACACAGAGGGAGCCACTGGAAGATCAAAGATGGGAGTGGATTTATGAAAACTTCTCTGGAAACAGTCACAGTGAGGCAGTTCTGCAGCAGAGAGAGGGGACAGTGGAATCAGTGCTTTGTGATGGCCAGGGAAACAGAAAATCTATGTATGGCTTCCCTGCAACTAAAGCAAGCAACCAAACCCTGAACTTAAAATTCTGAGCACGTAAATTCTTCAGTAGGGGTAGGATTTTAAAGTCTTATTCCCTTCAGGGGATTTTTCTCATTTTAAACACAAGCAAACAAATTTAGCAAAAACTTTTCAATTAAATCTTAGGACAGGTCCCCAAACCTCAGAGCACCTGTCTGATTTTCCATTTAACAGTGGCAGTGAACAAAGCACCCACAGGAAGAGTGGCCAAATAGCAGATAAAAGGACACATTTCTGAGTAGGTGTCCTGAGCCATGGCAGAGGTGCAGAGGAGATGCTGCAGCTGCATCCTTATCCAAGAGCCCACAGAGTACTGGAACCTCACATCACTCCAGGCTGAATTATGGTTAAGGATGGGCAACTTTTGATCTCTTTGGGAGTTACTTTTTTGGTCAGTACTTCATGAAAACAGTAGCCAATTGTTTTTTAAGCTGACTTTTGAAGAAGTTTGCATCCCTGACTCACGTTACAGAGTCCCTATATGGCACAGTTCAGTTCCAGGGTTCCCTGTGCTGCATTTACAACCCACCAGATGGAGAGCCTTGCTTCACTGGGCTAAAGCTCTGTCCCTTCCCCAGATGGACACTGCTCCCCCTCTACCTCACACTCCACCCCCCCAGTGCAAAAAAAAAACCCCACCAGGATGGGATGAAATCAAGAGAGTCCCTTAAAAACAGCACCTAAAACTTTAATGAGGGCACACACTGAAAGGGCTTTTGCTAGGTAAATTGACCTCAGGTCTCTTGGTCTCCAGTACTAAAGAGCTGTGAAACTTAAAGAAAAATCATTTTTCCCTCAGGAAAAACGGGATAATTTATGCAGGCTGCTCTGTGTTGAAACAGCAGTACTGTGGGCTTAAACAAACATCCAGTCAGCAGCAGCACACGCTGAACAGTGTATTACCAGGTCTCTCTGGATCATGGAAATCTGCCATCCATTTCCAACAGGCCTCAGCAAACACCTTTGTTAAATGCATGGGAAAAGTCACACATCACTCGATGTGCTTTGGTCCTGGCTTGCAGGACTTCTTTTCTGCCAAAACAGAGCATCACTTTCTACTGCAGCTCTAGTGCACAAGACAGCCTGCAGGTTTCTATGACAGCTGCAGACACTGTTACAGGCTCAGCCATAAAGCACACAGCCCTAGGCTGTGTAGTCAGGGTTAGCCAGGGTACAAAAATGCTTTTTTCCTTGCTAGCAAACAGCAGAAAAGCTCTTGCTGTAAGAGCCTGTCTGCCTGGCCGTGTGTGGCCACAGGGGCTGCAGCTGAGCCCCAGAATCCAAAGCAGGGGAAGGCAGTAGCTGCTTTCACAGCCAGATTACACCCAGGGAGATTCTATCAAAGCCCAAGTCTGTGTCTCCCCAGTGCAGGACACTCAGCCATGGCTTTTCTCATCCTTCTTGGCCTCTTTAGTTCACCTGGGCTCCTGCAGTGTCTGAGGTGGAAAGAGGAAGCGTGTGACAAAAACATGAGCTGCCTCTGCAGACACCAGCATTCAGATCCCAGTCAGGACCTGGATGAAATAAATTAGAAGCACTTCACTGGCACTTGACCTCAGCCCACAGTGGGTGAGGCTGTGCCTCCAGGGTTTGCTGAGGGGAGGGTTTCAGCAGGAGCCTCGGGGTGAGGGATGCTCTCCGTGTGTGCCCCTCTGTAACAGCCTCCCTTATATCCCATTTGCACAGGCTCCTCTCTGTTGCATAAACACCACCCATAAACCAGGAATAAAGCTTCCCTCTCCAGGTGCTTTCATCATTCCCAATCCCTTTAGGAAAAAGCATGAAGGATTCATTTTACCCATCAATTTGGATTACATTCTCCTTTTATCAGCATCTTTTCCCTAACGACTTTGGTCATTCACTCTGCAGGTCTGCTCAGGTACTGAGCTTTCCTCACTCAAAACTTCAAAACATTGTTGAGAGGAAGGAAAAATCACCAGTTGTGTGTGCTGGACTATTGCAAGGGAGTCATCAATTATGCAGGTTTTGGAATATGTTACGCTACCCACAGCTGTTTGATAGCTGGGTGATATGATTTATGGGAACAGCCAAGATTCAATTACTGATTTCCCATAAATTATCTATACAGCCCTTTCATCCTATGCCAGGTTATGAAGGGCTCTGATGAACAGAGGGGACCAAAGACGAGGTTCTCTGACCATGAAAAGGACTGGGATTTTCAAAGAGAAATCAAAAGGAAAGAAACAACAAGTGAAGTAGTGCCTGTGGGAGGTGTCAGACTTCAGATTCATGAAATTGGACTGTCATTTCCAGGCAGGAGCAGGAACATTTAGTACAGATGCACTGATCAAGCCAGTCTTCAGACTGTCTATTTGTCCTTGACTCCTTATCATGTGCTGTGGGAGAGGCAGATATGGCTGGAAGGAAATAGCACTTTTTGCTGCATCTTACAAACCTGTAAATATTATTGACAGGAATCATTTAATAAGTGCCTGGGAAATTTTGGGTACAAGAACTGACTTTAGGATGGGGTTTTTTTAGAACAGAGAAAGCACAACTGGCCCTTAGGAATAACAACACCAAATTTAAGAGAAGCTAGCATTGCAGAGGAGTGAAATGACTGTCCGTCTTGTATGAGGCAATACTGACCATAAAATCACAGCATATCTCAGGTTTAGGAAGCATTTGGGAATCTCACTCAGAGGCTGCACATGAAATGTGAACAAAGGGGGATGGAACTGCAGGAGCAAATCTTGTCACCCACCAATGGTCCTGGCCAAGGCTCTTTCCTCTCAGCTCCTCAAGGACACCACAACGTTGCTGTTTACATTTATTTTCTATTTGACTTTTCCAGTCAGCCTGAAAGGCAGCAAGCCCAGTCTCTGACAGACACCACCTCTGTTATCACCACTCTCATTTCTGATCTGAGGTTTGTAACCTGGTCTGTGGCAGCTGAAAGGAGAAAACTGCCTAATTAGAGATTAAACACTCCATCCAGAGGAGAATAGAACAATCCTTCGACCACACTTGAAAGGATTGCAAGAGGAAATAAAGGCAGACAAAAGAAAAGTTGAACAGTAAACTCCATCAGGACTCCTCTGTGCTTTTGGGGGTTATAGGCAATAATCTTGGCCTCACTCTACAGCTCCAGGAGAAACACACATCTCCCAAGATCAGTACAACTACACATGAAGCCTGGGCACCTGAGTGGGCCATGCTGTCACATTCCCTAAATGCAGGTGCTTGAATTCTCTCTGCTCCCACATTGACTTTTCTCCCACCAACAAAAAGTCATGCTTATTCTCATCAGGAGTACACTGTACCTAACAAGTTATAGACAGGGAAGGAAGCAGAGCATTTAAAAATATCTTTCATAAGGATTTCAAGTTTTCTAGCTCTCTTATTTATTTCCTCTGGATCTCTCTTTTTTTTTCCCCATTTTTTTTTAAATTTTGTACCACTGTGTGCCAGCCAAGTGAGTGGGAGGAGAAGGCTGAAACAAGCAGTTGTTTCTCTGCTTGTTTTAAAATACCAGAGTGAAAATTATTGTGGTTCCTTCTCTGTGAAGCAAAAGCTCAGTCTGGGGCACTGCTATAATGGAGCAGCTGAGGGAAATGGATTCTATTAGCCTGGTTACAATCCCTTTACTTAGAGCTGGTTATTACAGATCTCTCCCCTTAATTGTGCAACCTGCTATACACACAAATAACAGGTGAGACCATAATGGTGGGTTGTTCCACACCAGAGCACTCAACTGGCAAAGTGATTCTCACAGAAAATTGTCTCTGCTCACCTGAGCAAACCCTGCAAGGTGCTCAGGGAGCCAGGCTGCTGCTCTGCACCAGGGATGCAGCAGCCACGCCAGGAATTGCTCTTGGCACTGCAATGGGAACAGCCCAGTGAGGGACAAAACTGCCCCCAAAAGAGGCTCTGCTCCCTGGGAAAGGTCACAGAATGTTTAAACTGTGGCAAACTCTCATCTGTACTCCAGCAGCTTCACCACCACAGGGCCCATGGGTACAAGCTGGAGAGAGAATTTGAGCAGTGGTTGGAGTCACAGCTCTGGGATTCAGCAAAGAAGAGTGGCTGGTTCCTCAACCCCTGAGGTTTTTTGATGCACTTTCTCCACAGACATTGTCCTGTAGAGCTTTTTACTGACTGAGGAGACTCTGGCCAGCACACCACAATGATGAAGAAAGGTCCCTGGTTTGCTGATCCAGCACCAGTTCCCCAGGTCTCTCAGGGGGAATGGCACACAGCAGTAAAGCCCTTCCTTGGGGTCCACGGACTGCTTGAATCTCCCTTATTTGCCAGCCCCTTGTTTTCTTCCTGTAAATGTCTGAAGTGATTAATTTAAGATTTAAAGACCAAAGTTACTGTAGTGTGCCCAAAATAATAAATGTCTCAGATTTTCAATTACCCTAAATGTAGAAGTGTTGGATCCCGTTTCTGTAATGCGTCACACAGAACCATTACCCCACAATCCATTAATTATCACAAGGTCAGCACATTCTCTGATGTCTCTTCATGACTGCACAATGAACAAGCACTGCCTCTGCTGTGGGCAGACTCCAGTTGTGGATGTACAGCCAGACTCTGGCTACCCAAAATGAACGAGAGCACAGTGCTGGGTTTTGGGGATAAACATGCCTGGGCAGAACAGGAGAGGAAGAAAAGGCAGACTAAACTGCCTGTGTAACTCTGAGCCTTAAACAACAAACAAAATAACCACACTGCTCTAGGGAGATGTGCAAAAGAGCCTGAACTACACCAAAGAATAGCTCTATAAACAGAAAATGAAAGATTGCTTTCATCCACAAACCATCTCAAGAAATAGGAGGAAGGGAGAAGTAGGAAACAAAACAGCAGGGAAAAATAAAAAAAGAGAGTTCAGGCCAGGTCCCCATCTGTTCATACCTCCCACCATCACAGCCCACATCTGCTGCCAGTTTTACCATGGTGGGCTCTTGGATGTGAAAGAGATTTAAGCTCCTTCCTCAAATTCCCCACAGCCCCTCGCACAAGGAAGAATTTACTGGACAAAGGTGGGAAGGAGACTGGGACAGATACAATCTCACCCTGAGCACCAGACATTCCTCCAAACTCTTCCCAGATTTGGGGTACATCCATCCAGTGAAGCAGTCCATGCCATCCTCCACATTTTTGTCCAAGATTTGTCTGCTTCTGTCTAACCCCATTTCTGCAAAGACTCTCAAGACCTTTATGTGATTCCCCAGGCTCCACCTTGCAATATGGCCTTTCTGGCACCTCAGATATGTAAAATACCCACTCTCTACTCCTGCCCTTGCTTTTCCCACTTTCTCTGAGCTTCCTCTGCCTGGCTTTCATTATCAAAGATTCTACAGGTAATATTTTATTGTAATGGCTTTTATTATGATGATGTACAACACCCTTAAGTGCTCTGGTGAAGGAAGAAAGAAAGGTTGTGCTATAAATAAAATTCTCATCTGCCATCAGAGGCACACAGATGATGGATGTGTGGGGGTGACTGCACAAATCCCCACAGGCCAACCCTGCACTGGGTGGTGATGGCAGCTCTGGAAGGAACCAGGGTCACAGTAAGAGGAGGTCATTTGGAAGTGGCTTCCTTCCACAGGGAGTGAGCCAGCCAGTCTGGGAGCCAGCAAGTGAGCAGGGAGAACCAGCCACAAACTGGCTGCTTGTGTTGCCTCTTCTGCTGTGGGTCAACACAAATGTTTCTGTTTCTGTGGCATCTGGGTTAAATAACTCCTGTTCCCCATCCAGGTCTCCTGCCAATTCAAACTGGTCAAGACACAGCTACTCCTGCTAGAATCATTCCCCAATGTAACATCTCTCAGTGTGTCACAGCTGGGTGGTTTTTGTTGGTTTGTTTTTTGTTTGTTTTTTTACATAGTTAACTGGTTTAAGAGATGGAATAAATTCCTGCAGCAGGAGAAGCAGAGAGCAGAGAAAGTTTCCAACTGCTGAAATCATTCTCCTTTGAGCTTCACTGTGAATGAAGGGAGCCAGGGGAGGGTGATGACATGGAGAGGAAACAAAACAAAGAAAAGCAAAAATAGATACCTAATAAAGAAAAAAGGCACAGAGAAGAACAGAGGAGGGGGGTTATCCATCCTGCAGCTTCACAGGCAGTATTAGCATCTTGTTGCCTAATGAGCCATGGAGGTAATAGACACACCACGAAAATAAAAGTGGGAGGGAAAAGCAAGCAAAGTGTGCAAGGACACAGTGATGTCACCTCTCACGGTGTCACAGGCAGGATTTCATGCTCAGGAAAAACAAAAAGACCCAGGCCTGTCAGCTTGGGTCAGCACAACTGTGTTTGGAGAGACAACCCTCTGGTCTGAAAACCTTTTGCTTGTTCACAGCAGCAAAATAAAAGCTTACAGAACAGCATCCACCATCCTTAGCAGTTATTTTACTGGCACAGCTTTTAGGCAAGAAGCTGGGACAATGACAGGAGTGACAGCCAGGCAGAGGACTGTCACTGCCCCATCACCTCACCTAGAAACCTCTGCCAGCAACTTGGACATGAAATGCAGCTGATTCTCAGTGTAAACTACCCTTGCTTTCTTTTTGGACACAAAAGAATATGCCCTAGCCTGTTTCTTCCCCTTCCCTATTTCTTTTCCCTTTCTTAACCCATCAGTCTCTTCTCCTGTCTTTTTTTTCATCTGCAGCTCCTGCAGCTGCCTTCAAGGTTTATTCCTTTCCTGTGGGATTATTTGGAAGTTTGCTTGTGCAGGGCGAACAGCATTTCTATAATAAAGCCTCAGCCACATTCCATTAGTGTCATTTCCATCTGCAGAACTGAAGTGTCAGCTAATAAAAGGTAGCACAGACCCCTTGGGCAAGATAAAATGAGAGAGCAAGAGAGGGGGAAAAATCTACTGTCAGAGATGGAGAAATGATAAATGTCTTTCCAGAAGCAGAAGCACCTGGAAAAGAAGGGAGTACTGTGGGGCAGGGAGGGAAAACAAAGAAGGGGGGAATATTCTCTTTGCTAAGAAAGCTTTGTTTTTGGAAGGTCTCATTAACTCAAAAATCACCTTCTACCCATCTTCTGTGCACACTAAGGGCAATATCCAGCCTGGGTGCACCTCTGCAGGGAGAGGATAACGTGCAATTATTGTTTGCAAGCAGCAATGGCCTGGGGGAGCTGTGGGGAGCTGCACAGCAGGGATCAGCTTTTTGTTGGTTTGCAAGGCAGAGTTCAGCAAGGCAGGGCACACAAAAAAACTTCACTCAGGCCATGTCCAGGTGGCTCTGCTGAGCCTTGTCCCTCCCCAGGGGTGAGGGCAGACAGGGGTGTCACTGGCTGTGCCTGAGCTGTGACACCCAGAGGCATTTCTGAGACAACTTTGGCTGTCTCAGCCCTTCCTGAGCCCACGTCAGCATCCAGCAGGCTCCCCCATCCAGAGGATGTCAGGACAAGCCCCTCAGGGCCCATCACAGGGTGCACCTCCCCTGCAGCTCAGGGGCACATTTATGACCCATTTGGTCCCTGTCTGCTCCCATTAATCAGGAGAGAGGTGACTGCAGTGCTGCTGTGGCCTCAGTGCTGTCCACCAGTCCTCACCAGCCCCACATGCTGGGCAGCAAGGCAGGCACAGCACCCAGAGCACCCTTCCCTCTGGACAAGGACACNATATATTTTTTTTTTTCCTGCAATGAGAACTTACCTCCCTGAGCTCAGATGATCTGTCTGGACTCAGGCTCCAATTCTGGAGAAGTTTCAGTTCTCTGGTCATTTTATCCATGACATTCAAGATTTCCAGGACATGATCAACTCCTATTCAGTGCAAACAACTCCCAACTCCATTAGAGAACCAGAACCTGATCAGAGCAGGTTCTGATCTGATGAAAAGAGCATCTCTGATCAGATTAATGCCAATGTGGCAGCTCTGAATGCCATAATCACGTTAGCACAGGCAAACATGATCCAATGAAAGGTGCCAAGTGTGCCACAGCCCAGAGTTTTCAGGTCTCCAGCTGGGCCACTGGAGCTATTGGCAGCTGGCAGAGGATGATGACCTTCAGGCTTTTTCATTTCTCTGAGGAATACAATCAGTCCAGACTAAGCCCAAAAATGGTTTAATGAGGTCTGTCTGAGCAGTGATGTGCACCTCAGCCACGAGTGTTTCTTCTAAAATATGCAATATACATGCATGCACATGTACAGTTTTCCTCCAAGTAATGGCCATACCTTCCTGTCAATATTTTGGAAAGCAATCATGTCAAACAAAAACATCATATGGGTAAATACAGAAAGCTGCAGTGTTTCCAGGCCTCAGGTTCTCTTAGCTGACCACCCAAAAATACCTCATGATAAATAAAGGACTTTTCTTTTGATTTTAAATGGAAATATTATCACCTGGCAGCCATGCTCCCCTCCCCATTGCTTGGAGTACATATGGATTTTTCCCTGCATCTGCACAGAAGCATTGCCCACAGGGGCACTGGCAGGGTTTTAAGCCTGTGACAGAAAACCGTGTCCCTCCAATTTCCTGGCTAAAAGCTTCCTAAATTCACGTGGCTGAGCACTCCAGGGAGCCAACTGGATAGCAGTTTGCTTAATAAAAGTTGCCTTTATATGAAGATCTAAATCCTATTTTCCAAGAACTGGCAGGGGATTTTCAGGGTGTAATCCACCTGCTGCTGACCCTCCACAGCAAAGAAACTTCTCACTTGCTGCGTGGGATTTTTTTTTTTTTTTTTTATTGGAGAGCAACACAGTTTTTCTGATGGTGCTGGGAGAGGGGCACCTGAGGATTGCCACAGGCAAAGGAAAAAGGTTGAGCAGTTTTTTCCATGTCTGCAGAACAGCCTGTTATCAAAGACAACAGGATAGAGAAGGGATTGCTGAAGAGGCTGCAGTTCTCTGAAATTTTGCTCAGGGAAATGATTACCACGTTCAGTGTGGAAGTCAGGATCAACAGACAGGTCTCTGAAGGACCTTGGAAAACCCTTTTTGTTGTCTCAGAAGCAAATTCTCCTATGATCCTATCACTGCTCAGAGGATCTGAATCACTCCCAAGTAAACCCTGGGGATTCCCAGCTGTGCTGAGACATCTCCACTCTGATGTGAAGGTGCCACTGTGTCACCCTGCTGCCACAAGGAGCAGTCACCTGGGTGAAATGAGGCTGGTATGACAGGAGTGATTAAAGCTTGGAACAAATACCCATCAATGATTCAAAATATTTGAGGAAGATTTGCTCGTCTCTAGGGCCTAAAAATCCATCTTGTGCAAGGCTCCTTTTCCCAGGAAGGAATTCACAGTGGGCCTTTAAGCCTCTGAAACATGTGCAATGGATTATTAACAAATGTGAGTGGAAGGGTAGCTCAGTTTAATGTCACCTTTGTATACACACAGGCTTCCATCCTTTCTTCACAGAAAGATTATCCTCCCCACAGATAGATGCTGGAAGTCATCCAAGAATTTAAGAACATTCTTTCATTCACAGGTGTTTTTGGAGCTTACAACAGCAGTGCTTATTCTGGAAGATGATGAGGGAGAGAATTGCCTTGGCCCTTCAATCAGCTTTTGCCCATTTCACATCAAATTGCTATCTGATAATACTCAGTGAAAACTGGAACACTCTAATGCAAACAGAAATGGCTCCAGCAGCCAGAAGAAACACTAATGACACAAATTAAATGGAAAGACACTGAAGCATGCAGTGCACCTCGTTGTCCTGGTGGACAAGCCGAGTGTGAGCCAGCAAATGTGCCCCCATGGCAAGGCAGCAGCAGAACCACAGGCTGTGCCAGCAGGGCAAGGCAGGTGTGGTCACTCCCTTCCAGTCAGCACTGGTGACACACATCTGGGGTCCTGTGTCAGTGCTGGGCTCCCCAGGACAAGAAAGATGTGCATGTGTTGGAGGGTGTCCAGTAAAGGGCCAGGAAGACGTCCAGGGGACTTTATGTACAAGGGAATGCTGAGGGAGCTGGGGTTGTTTAGCCTGGAGAAGAGAACCCTCAGGGAGACCTTATCCATGAATATTGATACCTGAGGGAGGAAATACAGATGGCAGGGCCAAACACTCCTCAGTGGTGCCCAGAGTCAGGGGAAGAGGCAAAGGGCACAACCCAAAATGCAGCCAACGAGCACCTGCCCTGGCTCTTGCCTCCTCCCAGAGCAATGTCCCACATGGCAGCACCATCCTGGCACTGGTACTGGAGAAAACATCCCCATTTCTCACCAGACCATTTCCCTGGGCTTGGAGACAGAGATGAGAAAGTCCCCACTCACCTTGCTCAGACATCCAGGGCGCCAGGTTCAATTCACCAGCAAAGCTTCAGCAACAGCAGAGAGTGAGAGAATATCAGAAAATGCATTTAGCTGCTGACAGCAGCCCAACAAAGGATCACTACAAAGGCATGCAGAGCCTGTGACAGGGATGCAGGGAGTCAGTCTGGGACTGAGGGACCTTAGTTACAACAGCAAGGTGCAGAAGTGGAGCTGGAATCTACAGAAGGAAAAGAAATTATGACCTTACTGAGTGATATCTATTCCAGAGGGACTGAGGAAGGAAAAGAAATGACAAAACTACTTAAAACTGTATCAAACACACAGAATGAAGACCATGAACTTAAAGTTGTGGAAAGGTCATGCCACAAAGGAGTAGAGGTGGAAATCAAGAGAAGTGAAAACAAAACAGCCGCAGTGGAGTGCAATGAGAGAGAGCAGGATAAAAAACGCTGGACAAGAATACTGACAGGTCAGAAATATTGATTCTGTGCTTCCTTAGCCAATAAGGTTGACACCATGGGATCTGGGGAGGATGGAGGAAGTTCAGAGATGCAATCCACTGTTCCCTCTCCTCCAGACAAAGGCCAGGGATAGCTCACACTGATACAAATATTGCAATGACTCTGCAAACCCACACGGTTTTTACAGTCATGAGCTTTATTTAATGGCAAAGAAAGATGGCCTGTGGCACTAAGAATTTTTTTTCTCACTTATTCAGCCTAGCAGAGCCCTACTCAGCCCAGATATGCCTCAACATCTCTTGCAGCCCAAGTGAGTGCCTACATCAAAGAGAGAAAAGGAAGAAACCCATAACATTTTCTTCTCTTGGACAGCTAGATTTTCTTGAAGCCAGTGTTGAGCAAATGACATAAGCTGCCTTTTCCAGCCTGAGAGATGACCTCCTCTTTCCTCTTCATCTATTTCATTAGCTCTAAATTATTCCTGTTGCCAAGACATTTGAAATCAAATTGCCAAAAAGCTTCAATTGCTACCCCCAGCATCTGATTCCCCAGCAGGACTCAGTGCCCAGTCTGATTCTCATCAAGGCATGACTTGAAGACAAAACATCCTAACCAAGCAACACTGAGAGGAAGAGGCAGAACATAAGGCAGGAGGTACTCCACATAAAAACCCCAGCAAGGCTTAGTAGAGTCTATTTTTATTTTTTTTTTCATTCAGGGGCCATTTCCATATTCATCTGACCCCAAAAATATACCAAAGAACAGGAAGAAGCAAAGAGGGGGTGTAATCAGGGGGTGAGAACACAGATGTCTGTTATCATCCTGTGTCAGTGTCTGTGACAGGACCAAGCTTTGGAGAGGGTTTTAGTTGGAGAAAATGCTGCCCCAGTGAATCACAACACTGGGAAAATTAATTAGCTACCATTAAGCTAGCTGTAAGCATGCACAGCTCCATAAACACCCAACCTTTTATCATTATTACTGAGTCACAACACAATCTGCCACCAGAGCCTTCCCAGACCAAGGCCAGCACTGAAATAGCAGTGCTCCTGGCTGTGGGGACTGAGCTGCCACTGTGAATGTGCTGGGGAGGCTGCAGCAGCCCAGAGGAACCACCCCAGAGCCTGCTCAGGGGCATCACTGCTTCCAGAGGAGCTTTTGACTTCAGCAGCTGCCATAGCAGGAATGAGAGGGTGAGAGGAGTCCAGAGTGGAAGAGGGAGAAAGAGGTGAGCTTGGTGTTGGACAGGCTGTGTGTTTTCAGGAGAACCAAAGGAGTCAGGAGTGCTGTTGCACCTGCAGGTCAAACCCAGGGGCAGGGATGGAGCTGCAGGCTGGCTTTGGCTTGCAGCTGCCCCAGGATGGAGCTGAGGAAAACTTGCAGAATTGGTCAGGAGATCAAAGAGAACTTGGCTCAAGCTCTTTTCAGCCAAGGGAAGAGACATCTCTCTTGCCTGTGACAGCCCACAACATGCTACACATTCAAGTCTGGCTACAGAATTTCCTCCTGTTCAGAAGAGACAAACAAACAGTCCTGAACTGCCCTGCTTGGGTGAGGGTGAGCTGGCTGTCCCCAGCCCTGTGTCCCCAGCCCTGTGTCCCCAGCCCTGTGTCCAGTCTCTGCTGGGTAGCACATGGATTTTGCTCTACATGGAATCATTAAGGATGAAAAAGACCTCCAAGTTCACTGAGTCCAACCTTTGACCAAACCCTACCATGGTACTAAACCATAACACTCAGTGCCACATCCAGTCCTTTCTTGGACACTTCCAGGGATGGTGACTCCACCAGCTCCCTGGACAGCCCATTCCAATGCTCAGCCACCCTTCCAGTGATGAAATTCTTCCTGATGTTCAACCTGAACCTCCCCTGGCACAGCTTGACATGCATCAGAAATAGACACAAGGTGTTATTATTTGGTCTGGAGTGGGGTCCCCAAACTTCCAGCTTCTTCTTGTTGTGCTGCTGAGCCCAGCTGGTTGAGAGGGGTTTTTAACACATGCTTGGGTTACCCCAGCCTGCCCTGCCCCTCTCCTTCCCTTGCTGCCTCCCTCAGCATGCAGCTGGGTCCTACAGCAGCCTGCAGATGTACTGCCATGCCAAGAGCAGCTCCCAGTGCTGGGAGGACCAGAACCTGCTGCTCACCTCAGCACACCCCACGGGATCAGCCAGGGCAGGAGCACAGCAGTGGGTGCAGCCCAGCTGAGCTCCCCTGCCAGCCTCAGTGCTGCCTGGTGATGGAGTCATTTTGGCCAGCAGGACAGGCAGCAGATGGGCTGTCAGTCCCCTGTCACTCCCATGTCACCCCCCTGTCACCCCCTGTCACTTGGGGGCTGCTGCCTGCACCAGCCTCTCCTGGGGGTGCCAGCTTATGAGGTCGGTGTTTTACAAACACAATCAGGGAAGAGAGCTTGAGCTGTGTTATGACAGCAATAAAAGTGTGTCCTGCTTCATCAGCACTTTGGAAAAATTAGTTTAAACGTCCCCTCAGTGGCAAACAGCATTTAGTGCTGCTCAGCTCGGGGAGGGAGGCAGGAAAAAGAGACTACACAGGCTTTTTAAAAATAAAACTCAAAGCGAGTTTGGCACGATGAGTAAATCACAAGCAACCATCTCCCTACAGTGCCCTGCTGCACGAAACTCCTTCCTGAGATAAATCAGTGCCACTTTTAGCCAAACACAAAAGCAGTGCCAGCTCTTGCTGCATAGTGCACCTTCCTCCAAGATATTAGAATTAGCACCTGCAGCTGTTCAGAGAATTGCAGGATCTCACCTTACACTGCACCACCAGGGTCTACAGTGCCTGGTGCCACTGTCTCATCATGCTTATTGCACATCTTTTTTTTTTCATTGCTCTCAAGCCTACACTGCAGTGCAAACTCCCTGGTGAACCTTAAAAATCAATTCCAATTACAGAACTTGATTTTCCCTCTGTTCAAAATGTTTTGTTTCTAGATAAACCTTCAAATTCTGATCCAAAGCGTGCTTTCCTTTCCTCTTTAAAAAGAAAACAAAACAACAAACTGGAGCAGGTGATTTACAAATTTGTGTTAGGGTCTAGGGAAAGAGAAGACAGGAACTATATATATCCTCACCACTTTTCTTAAAAATAACCACACAGACAAAAAAATCCCAGTAAACGAAATAGGATCACTCAGAAAGAAAAATGCCTCGAGGCTTGAAACTAAGCAGTGTGGCCCCAAAATACCAGTTTGGTTTAGCTGGAAAAAAAAAAAAAAAAAAAAAGAGGGCAGCTAAAACAAAACACAAACAATTCTGCATCAGCTCTCCAGAGCATCCTTCCAGAGCCACTGATGCAGCTCCTTTTCTGCAGGGAGGAGAAATCACACCCCCATATTGACCTCCCTGCACACTCTCCCTGCCAGCCTTTATAAGTTCATGGTCTGCTGTCCCTGTGCTGCTGTTGGGCCAGTTTGCATGAGGGAAACTGTAAATGTCACACCAAAACACTCACGGTGGTGTGCTCCCAGAGCAAATAAAGCTTAGGACCAGCAAGCAGAGAAAATTGCACCCACAAAGCAGTCATAAATCAGCCACATTCCAGACACTTTGCAAGTTTTGTTGTCTCACAAATATTTGGCACATTCAAAGGTTTTTCTTCAGAGAAAATGTAGTGTTTTCTTACTTCCCCACTGTGAAGTTAAAGAGCTGATAGTACAAATGGTGCTGGCACCCTGGTAACACAGGGCAAAGGACATTTCCCTCTTGAGGTGGGAAAGGTGGGAAATGTAAGGTTCCCCTTCCCACTCATGGTAGTAAAAGGCTGGAAAGTCCAAAAATAATTATAGATTCATTCAGAATCATAGAATCATTTGGGCTGGAAAAAAACACTTCAAGTTCATGGAGTCTAACCATTGATCCAGCACTGCTAAACCCACCACTAAACCATGTTCCCAAATGTGGGAATTTTTAAATCTGGGGCCTCAGCCCTGTGCAGGCCCCTGTCACACTCTCCAGACTGAAATGGGAGGTTGTTTGGAGAGTAATATAGATGCTTTGGAATCAAAATGTGGTGGGCTGAATGTGGGGTGGGAGATACCAGCTTTGTATGTGAGGTTTCCAAGGAGGGGGGAACCTCTCCTGTCCCTGGAGAACAGCACCTAATGCATCCCTCAACTAAAAACAATCATATTTTTAATGGAAATTAACCAAAACTTGTCTACATGCAGCTCCATTGCAGCTGAGGGACCAGAGCAGATTCTCCACATCAGACTGAGAAATAAATAATTCCCACTAAAATTGTCACAAACCACTTGGAACCCACTACAACAGCAGAGGACACCATTTTTCTGCATATTTCTTTTCCTCTCAGCTTAACCCAACACATTTTCAAAGGCTGAAACTCTCTCACTGTGGCTCAGATAATGGAGAATAAGATGGGAAAAACGTATATCAACATGCCCAGTCTCTCCAGCCAGCCAGAAAGAAAGAAGGTGTTTAATACAACCCTGGCAAGGGTCAAAACCACCTTGGATAAATCATTCATTTCCCTGGCTCCTGGGAGTTGTTCTTCCAGATCAGTGATGTTCTAGTGAGGTTTACTCGGATATTTTTCCCCTCTCAGAGCAAGAACACCCAGCTCTGGCAGACACAACCTGTGCTGGCTCCAGCAGCAGAGACAGAGCTAAAGAGGTGCCTGCACTGCCTGGTGGTCTCAGGAACAGCCTGGGACAGTGCAGGGACAAGCTGGAGTGGGGCAGGGTGGGCTCACCCCATCCCTCACCAGAGGGAAGGATGAATCTGAGCAAGCCCAGAATGTGGAACAGCTTCTCTTCCCTCCCACTCCTTCATCAGTCTTCTTTCCTCAAAACACCCAATTCTTTCCCATATCAGCCTTCCTTACTTACACTGTTGTCCCAAGGCTCTGTGTGTGCCTAAGCTAAACTCTCCTGAGAGCACATGAAGGCACAGGATTGGATTTCAGCAAGCAGCAAATTGAGATTGTGGCCAAGATGCTCCACTTTGTGCAATACACTGTGCTGGATTAGTGATTTACACAAAACCAGTCCCAAACCACAGCACATATCACAACTGTGCCATTTAGGGAGTGACATGCCCTGCTTTTATGGCCCTTCCCTCCACATTATTCTGGTGCCCAAGCTGAAGAAACAACCCAGATCACAGGAAGGTGAATTTCAGGGTGACTAGATAGGAAAAGAAATAAAGAGGAGGCAAATACATATATGTGGCCTGGAAGCTGCTCACTAAAACTCCAACCTTTTGTCCAGTGTGCCTGAGGGTCCCAAATGCTTGGGTTTTGGGGGGAAAAAAGCCACAATAAGCAATGACAATAAAAACAGAACCAACTAAACCAACCAATAAAAAAAAAAAAAAAAAAAAAAAAAAAAAAAAAAAAAAAAAAAAAAAAAAAAAAAAAAAAAAAAAAAAAAAAAAAAACCACCAAAAAACAAACAAACAAACAAAAAAAAAACAACCACAGGCAAATCCAGAGAGCAATGAATCTATTCCACTTTTCCCAACATATAAATCTTGGCACAAACCCCCTCCATGTAGCTACTCTACTGCCTTCACCAGGCTCCTCACCACTCTAGAGACATTCAGCTGCACCAGGGCTCTTCCAGCACAAGAGCCTCTGCCAAGGAAAAGCAATTTCCTTGTGTCCTTCCTCTCCCTCACTGTCACATTCCAAGCACTCCAGAGCTTGGCCCAGGAGATGTTGCTGTGAGGAAGGAGCTCAGGCAATACAGGACTGATTCAGCAGCTTGGCACCTCACTGAGGCACTGGGCAAACCCTGGATTCATTGGGAGAGAGGAGACTCAGAGGTGACCAAGGGAAAACATAACTCTAAAGAGAATTATGGAACTATTTAGGGCTGTGTCAAACGTGGGAAGCAGGTGGCATAAATGAAAAAGCTCGGGAAAGGTCAAGCCTTGGAGCAATTGGGTGAGGATCTCTTGGTGAAGGGAAGAACTGATATGAAACATACTCTTGCCAGAGGCAGCAGGGAGAAAAATCAAGTAAATGGTTTTGAAGGAATTGGAGGATGGAATTCATCTCATTTTAAGCATCTAAATATGAAGTGTGTAACCTGGGCCTGTCATCCAGGCTCCTTCAACAGCACAGAGAGAGAAAGACATTTTAGAGGGCAAGTAATCCTGGCTACCTGTGGAAAATGCCTGTTAGCATAGATCCAGGAACTGGCTCAGAGATGAGGAGAGGAAAATCCCAACCTTAATCACTGCAGAGCTCCTGAGAAGGTGACAAACATTTGCCAACATGAATTTAATGAGGTGTCTCCTTGGAGTGGCACCCCACCAAGTTCCAACAGAGACTATGTGGATGTGAGTCTGGCCATGTGCCAGCTTTAGCTAACCAGCAAAACTCAGCAAAAACAAAACAAAATGGTCTTTGCTAGCATTTATATACCTCGGGGGGTTATTAAAAAAAAAAAAAAAAAAGGGAAAAGAAAGATGGAAAAATGCAAGGAAAGATGATGAATGCTAATGCAATAAATGAAGAAAATATATTATGTTTGATTCCTCCTTGCCTGGATCTATAGTTATTTTAGAAGGAGATTGGGTTATGAGATAAATTTCATTTATTCCTAATAAAAGAAGAATGCTAGATTTTTTTGACAAGTGTTCTTCAATGTGCCACCTGGATAGTTCTGGTAACAGCTAATAAAAATGAAATATGATGGGATTTCCAAGAAGATCCCAGCAGTTAACGAGGGAAACGATTTCATAGTTCTTCCTTAGGAGGTGCACAGATTTCCCAGGGATAACAAGAAAGCTTTAATCAGTCCCTTTGCAAGGTATGTAGGGGAGGTTTCCAAGATGTGGCTTTATACCTGTCCTAGTTGTAGCTGTTACTTAAGAAGCAGCAAAGTAAAATCAGAGCTGGATGAAAGCCAACTGCCTGTAGAGCTGAGCAGGGGGCAGTGCTGGAGTAGGGGATCACAGAAGGAAAGCCAGGGTGATTTTATTAGAAGCCCCACAGGCTCAGCAGCTGCAGTTGTCCTGGGTCTAATTCTTATTTTACCTATACAGACAAACATGGTTTTAGCTCTTCCTGACCCATGGACTGAGCCTGGTTGCAGACCCACACTGTTCCAAAGGCAGCTTGGTCTTGCACAGCCCTAATGCCCAGTTTGTTCTCCACAGATTTACATTTGTACAGTGCCTTTATTGGATGTCATGAAAGCTGGCTGTGAAGAAGGAACATACTTGAGATGCTTGAACAAATCATCCTTCTATGTTTTCACTCTCCATTAAGGCACCAAGTTAATAAAATGCATCAAATCTGCTTCTCCTGGGCCAGCTTCTGTTGGCCTTTGCATTTTGTGTGAGTTTCTCCTTGCTTTTCAAACACATTTCCCCATCCTAACAGAGCTGCCCCACCACTAAACCCCAGCACAATGAGACTGCAAAGGAGCCAGGGGCAGCCTCTGTTTGCTGTTGTCTGCAGCCAACAGGGCAGGGATGCTGTAGAAAGTGGCAGTGACTGTGCACTGCATAAATCATAGGGACAATATTGTCTCTCTTCCCTCTGCACTGATCCCACATATCACCATGACTCAGTGCAGATCTCCCAGTGGGGACTAATTCCAACTTTTAATGCACTTTCCATCTGACTCCTCTGTGACAACAGATGGGTCTCTGTCCTCAGATATTGCATTTTGCAAACAATATATTAAGCACCTCTGTGTTTCAGTACAATTTGGTTTGGGCACCCACTACTAATCCCATTTCAGTGGTTTGAATTGTGCATTTTAGCACTGACAAGACAAAACCCCTCCAGTCCAATGGCCATCATCTCTTCCCTTCTCCTCTGTTTTTCCTGGTTGTTTCACCAATCTTCCTGGATGTGATAAATCATGTAAATTTAATTTAGAGATTATACCCCTGGCTTTAGAGGCAGACAAGGTTAGCTCTCTGCTTGCAGCCTGTGGCCCACTAATCTTATAAAATTCCTCCATTCCCACTTGGCTGGAACTGCTGTTGGGGAGTGGAGGGGGGGGCAATATCTATTCTATAAAGTGTTTTGGATTTTTGTTGGACACTTGCAGATGGCGTCCTGGCCACTGTCCAAACTCATACTGCTGCATAAGGATAAATCCTGAAGGTTTTCACAAGCCCACTGTATTACAAGCTTTATCCCAGCAGTATAAAGTTGGTGCTCCCATTTCCAAACTCTTCCCAGTCTCTCCAGTCAGTTATAAATTCCTTTCAGGTACATTTTTTCCAAAGACTGAGCAGCTCCTAAATCCACAGCACTTCTTCCTTCTGCATGTTTGCTGCCTCCTTTCTGTATAACTGGAGGCCAACACTCCTCCCCTAAAGAACTGCCAGATCTGCAGAGGACATGCAAGAAATAGGGGAATTCCTGATATCTACAAAAAAAACCCCATCATTCTTTGCCTTTCAGGATTTTTTGGCCCCAGGCTGAGGGTTACAAGCACTGACCAAGCACATTATCCATGCAATCTTTCCTTCATCTCTAAATTCCCTTTCTAAGGAAATATGTAGCACCAGCAGGGGATTAAAATCAGTTGTTTCATGGGCATCCCAGGTGGTTGTCTTTCATCTCCTTTCCTAATATTTCTGTTAGGCTTGGGTAGTTTTTATTGGCTTTTTTCTCTTTGCTCTTTCTCACGCCTGAGCAGATCTTGGCTTCAGCAAGCACAGAAACAGCAGTTTTATGACATGCATTTTTTAATGTATCAAAACATGTTCTTTTGATCCATTTTTTAAAAAGCAAACTCTGCTCAGCAAAGGTTAATAAGTTTCCCACATCAGCTGGGTGCAAGAGAGGTCCAGATGTTGCTGAGAGTCAAAACTCTCATCTTCAGAAGTCAGGGGGCAAAACCAGAACCTCCTCAGGTACTGCCTAAGCCATAGGAAATTCCTAGACCCTCTAAGAGCTGGCCCAGAGTGTTCTTGAGTGCTGACTGTTTGGCACATCTGAGAGAAGTTTATTTGAAGTTGTGACAGCTGTATGAGCTCCAGAGCAGCTGCCCAGACAATTCACATTGTAGGTTTCTACAGCTTTGAGTACCACACACAGGGAAGGTGCTGGAAGCAAGCACAGACTCAGACAACCAGCACATCACACCCTTCTTATGCAGAAACACAGCCTTTGCACTTCCACAAAGGAATTGTCTCCAGCCCAAAGCCTGTGTTCTCTTTGCTGGGTGACCCTGATGAAAAACAAAAGGTAGGGAAGGCAGCAGCATTTCAGCCAGCACTGACCCCTCCAGGTGCTGTGCCAGGCCAGTGCCCACTGCAGCTTTGCCAGGACAGCTGAGGTGATTTGCAAGCACATGTCAAGTTCTCTTTGGCCTTTCACACAAACCAAGTCATGTCACTGATGATTTTTATCAAGTTCTTCAGGGGTTTAGTCCACACTGAAGTTAGGCATCTCAGCTTGTTCCAAACTTTACAGACATGAAGCTATTTTTTTTTTTAATCTACTTCTTTCCCTTCAATTTAATGAAGAAAATCCTGAATGTGCAAAATAAATTCTAGTTTACTACTCCCAAAGTGGATTTCCCTGGGATCTACTTATCTACTTGCAAGGTATTATGACATTTTAAAGAACTATTTGAATGTGAAAGGCAGGAGACTTACCAGACAGAACTGGAGGGAGGATCCCATGGATGGGAGAAGGCTGGGATTGGAGGCAGAAGATAATTGTGCAAATTTTGCACCTTTGGTAGATTGCAGAAGAGCACCCAAAGAACTCAGGTGAAGAGCATCAGTAAGAGAAGAAGGACAGAGGGCCTGGAAAGCAAAGGACATTTTCATTTTAATAACCACACAGCAGATAGGAACTGGACACATATATCAAGCTTAGTCAGGGTTTTGAACCAAGCCCAGAACACCAGTTTAGAATTGTCCAGGTTGGAAAAGATCTTTAAAATCCTCAAATCCAACTGTCAGCCCAGTTCTGCCAAGTCTCCCACTAAAACATCTCCCTAAGCATCAAATCTACCTGTCTTTTAAACTCCTCCAAGGATGGTAACTCCACCACTTCTTTCAACAGCCAGTGCATCACAAAGACAGCCCCTGGCATCTTCTCACTGCACAGGGCACAGCACCACTGATCCAGATGCTCCCTGAACTAGGCTAATCCCAGATTTGCTTCAGAAAAGTTTTATGGATGTTACAGTTCATTTATTAACATGGGAAGGATGATGCAAAAATCCCAAAGTCAACAGAGGCTGGACAGACAAGGGTGCATGACAAGCCAAGCTTGCCAAAAAACCAACATGGCAAATTTTATCACAGAACATCACAATTTTTCATGGTAGTGATCAGAAAGAAGTCAGTTTTACAGCAGAATTGTTCTCAGCTTCTGCTTTTTCAGAGCAGCTGATGTCTCACAGAACCCTCTGGAAAACCACTCAGCCTTGCAGCTATCACTGCTTCTCCTGCCTTCCATACTCCTTCCTTTTTCCAGGAAGGAAAGTCACTGAGTCAAGTTGTGTTCTTTCCCCTTGACTTCACTCTCAGCTCCCCAGCAGCTGCAGATGGTGTCACCCAGGAGAAAAGCTGAGCAGGAGCTGGAAAGTGGCAACAAACTGGAGGAACAGGGCTGGGAAAGCCCTGGGCTCAAGGAAGGCTCAGAGGGGACACCAAAATTATCTCAGGATGCCACTGCTGTTGTACAAGGAAAATAATATCTCTTCTCCTAACACTGAGTCTTTTTATTGACTTCAGTGTCAATAATAAATGTTTAGAAACAAACCAAAGCAGCCTTGCTGCAAAACCTTATATTTTCTAACACAGAGGACAATTCAAAGGAAAGGTCTCTGCAAAGAAAATATCAGAAAACTGTGAAACCATCCTTTACAAAAATATTGAAAAGAAAAAAAAAAAAATCAGAGTAAACATCAAAAACTACTTTTAGATCACGCATAGAGAGGCTACCATGACCTCAGCTCAGAAGATATCCACAAAGCAAAGTTAATGTTTTCCTGCCACATTGGACTTCAAAGGATACTTGCACAGGATGATATAGAAGGAGGGGGAATAACATTAGAAAAAGTAAATTCCTTGCCTAAAAGCCACTTCATATAAAAAGATCATCTTAAAACTAAGCTCTATTAATCTTTAAAGTGGAATTTTAAATAGATAACTTTAAAAATCTGGCATAAGTCTGCCTCCTTCCAGATCAGCATTTGGAGAATTTCACCTATGGAAAGATTCTATTTTGAGGAGAAGCCCTGACAGCAATGAAGCTGTATAAGGATAAATTTAAATTAGTCAGAAAAGCATCATGCTTAGATGAGGACAAGGTCCTCCCAGGAGGTGGTTTTTAACAGCCTCTGCCATTGCTGCAGGAAGGACACTGCTTTGCATTGTTCTCTTATAGCAAAGTCAATAGCCTGGAGAAAGATAGATTATTGTTCCTTACATCTAGAAGAGTTTTTATTAAAAAAAAAAAAAAAGTATCATATTCACAGGGCATTTGAGGGTAAGCTGATAGTTTTAATTTCCCCTCTAGCTCATTTCCAATTTTTGGGAAAGCTGTTTAGAGACCAAGTTGTGTCAGTGCATGAATGTCACAGAGCAAAGGGAAGGGAAGAGCAGCTCCCCCACACCGTGCCTTGAAAGCACTCAGCCTTCCCAAAAACAGCCTCAGCCAGAACCTGCACCAGCCATGGCTTCTCCACTGATGGGAACAGAGCTAAAAACAGAGCCTGTTTTAGGGCAAGACCCTCAGGAGCCAAGCTCACTTTATAATTGGGTGTCCAATGATTCACAGAAAGCAGCAGGTGAAGGTGCCAATCCTTAGTGCTATTCATCCTTTCCCAAGAGCTCCCTGTGACCTTTAATTCCACAACAAAGAGGCACCAGAGGGTTTTGGCAATCCTCTCCCAGCACAGCAGTTTCTCCTGAGCCTAAAGCCCTCCTGGGAACCTGGGTGATGCTCTGGACCAGGGGCAGGAGAGCACAAAGAGCCAGGCAGCAAGGAGCAGGTGTTGGGCAAGGAAAGGCAGGAAAGCTACATAAAGAAGAAATCACCTTCATTTTGATTATATTTTTCACCCACACTTGCTGAATTTGATTATTTATCCCATTACAGGATGCACTGTCCAAGTACAAGCTTCCTGAAGAACAACTTGTACTGCTAAGAGACTCAACTCTATATGAGGTTATTTAGAAGCCAGTAAAAATTGTCACCCCAATCTGTTTTGTATCCTAAACAAAAACTCTGGTGTAAGAAAACAGTGCTTAAGGTGCCTGTTAATGTTTTATTCACAAGAAAAACAAATTGCAGTAGGAAATGAGGGACAAACAGGGGTGTGTAGCAAAACCCAGCTCAGAGCTGTGATAATTCTTAAAGCTACTAATTAACTGAACACTCCAAAAACTCCATTTCTATAGCAGCTTCTGCCCTTATGAACAGTCACAAATTGAACCCCAACATTTAATGGAGGAAAAAATATTAGATATCTTTATTGCTAGGGGTGCTGAGGCACAGAGCAGTGAAATGCTCACCATCTTATCTTGCTGTTCCCTTCCACTCCCTTCCTTCCTCTCCAGAAAACATGGAGAGGAGACAGGAAAACCCTTCCCAGGGAGGCTGTGCCTCTGGATCAGTGCAGAATCAGTGAGGCAGAGATGTGATGATGCACAGAGCACGACCAGGAGTCCCACAGGGGAGCACTGAAAGGGAGACAGATGCCAGCAGTTGTCAGGGACAAAGCTCTACATATGGGAACATGCAAAAATTCTGCACAGGGCAATAAATACGAGGCATCCTCTACCCTGGAACACCCTGGAGACTCAGTGTTTCAGGAGGAACATGCCCTGTTTCTGCTTTGCATGTTGGATAACTTGGGAACAGTTCTGAGAACACGATTACCTGGATCCTGACATTTCTGTGGGAGACTCCAGGAGTGATGTTTGCATCCCAGCCAGGGCACTGCTTTGGAGCTCTTCTGCTTAAGCAGAGTAAGGAGTGAATATTTTCATTTAAATTATTTTATATTCTCCTCTCTCTGTCTGTGAGTCCTCACCTCCAGGTTCACTGACACACACCCATGTTCCCTGACAGCCTCCCTTCAGCAGCAACCCCACATCTCTGTGCAGGCAACAACTAATTACTACAGTATTAACTCCTGAGACAAAATAATCCTCACAAACTCCATTCTCCTCCACTCCAGGAGGAATTCATTTGGCCTGGCCTTTTTCTAGCAAATATTTAGCATCCCATGTGCACATATTTAGAAAGAATTCCTCCCAAATCACTCAACTGAAAGTGATTTCCCCCGAGGAGGGATGAGAGAACCAACACGTGCCAGCTGTGAGCTGCACTGTTCACTGCACTCCTGGAAGGCACTCGGGTACCACAGAGCTGCAAGCAGCAGGGGAATCCAGGTGGGACACAATTACCCATCCACATTAAATTAATTTGCACTCTGTTTTCCTCTCAGGTTCGCTGCTGCAAAAACAGAAGGGGTGAGGTTCCGTGGAGGTGGTTTTTACAAGGTGAGAGAGGATGGCAGAACAAGGTAAAGAGAAGTGCTAAATACCACATTTCTTGTTTAATGTTCATCTTTGCTCTGTTTCAAAACTTTTGCATAGCGGTGGCTTTGTGGGATAATTTCTGTTATGGCTATGAAAATATTGCTGCTACCTTTTTATATCTATTTTGTGAGAGTTTAGCTGGTCTCAGACAATATTGGCTCCAATCTTTTCATCTCAACAGATTCACTGTGGGAAAGCTATTGGCACAAAACTGATTTCTATATTTCATGTATATTATATCAATTTAAATTTAAAAACAAAAAATTGGATCTTCAGGGAATTTGTACTTCTGGATTTTTTTTTTTATTATTTTATCTTGGAATGTTGACAGTTCACTGATATTACTTCCACTTTTCTATTTTTGCATAGACATATTGTGAAATTAATCACAAATAAATTTTTTGTTGAAGATGATGATTTGGGACGAATCATGAGCTTGGATAAAAATATAGGTTTGTCGTAAATCAAACTTACAATGAAACAAATTCAGAACTGGAAATAGCATGGAATAATATAGAAACAGTAAGAAAACCTCATAAAAAAAAAAATCTGAAACTCCAAAATGCTACAAGAAAGAATTTCAGAAATTATTTCATAGGAATACAGGAGAAAATAATGAAATGTCAACACTCCCTATGAAAATGACATCCTGAGATCATCCATCTCTCCCTTAATGCATGATAACAAGGGAGGAAAGATGCATGTTAGGGCACTGGCCTGGAATACAGAACATTTCTATTCAAGTTCCCAAATGGACAGAGATTTTTGGTTAGACTGTGGACTTTTCTGTGTCTCAGTCACTGAAGTGGTGAAATGCAGCAAGCAAACACCCCATCCATTCCCTGACACAGTTACTATGATAATAAGGTGGCATATAAATTCCTTGGATTTAAGCCAGCTCCTCCTAGCCGCCCTCACCTGCTCTCCACAGCAAAATGTTTCCTGATAATAATTACAGGCTGAGATCTCCAAAGCTGCCTGGGGGGGGTTTGGATGCCCAGGGGAACTGGCAGCTCAGAACATCCCCGCCCATGGGTTTTACTGATGCTCTGATTGATTTCTCCCACCACCCCAACAACACAGGCATGCAGAACAGCAGGAATATTTACAGTGATAACATCTCCCTGTCAGCAAGATGGGAATCCCATTGGGCCAGAGGCTTTACAAGCAGCAGTAAATAAGAACATCCTGTCCAAAACAAACACTCTGCAGTTCTGGTGCACAGAACTTTGAGTAGGGACAATTCCCCAGCACCACTCAGCAGAATATATGACATTTGAAAGCACTTCAAGAATCACACAAATCCAAGAGCCTCTGCTCACTGGATCTTCCTCTGCACCTATGAAAGTAACTTCTTCATTCTCCTTTCCAAAAATCAAACCTCAATCAAAATTCTCGATGCAGAAATATCCCTTTCTAGGTTATCACCTTCCTAGTGCAGCATCTTCTCCTCCCCAACAACAGAACTGTTGATGTTGCTTTTGTAGCTGGTAAATAAATCAGCTGCTGTCAGGTCAAATAAGATTTTCTATCAGGTGGAGGTACAGAGTTTTCTAGTGAAGAGCAGCAGTGTGGGAGAGGAAAGGACTTACAGCACTCTTATTTGCTGTATTTTTGTTGTATTTGCTATATTTCTATTGAATTTCCTAGAATAAAGGTTTCCTTTATGAACGAGGGATGGATGCCTAGAGGTCAGGTGGAGAAAGTATTGCTGTGCCTTGGGTTTTATTCTGACCCTTTAGTCCTCCTTCCCTGAAGTACAGACAGAGCAGAATTCCTCCCAGCAGCACAGAAGGGAGGTGCTGAGGGGACCAGCAGCACATTCACAGCTGAGACAGAAATTTTTCCCTTTTCAGGTGCATGGAACCTGGCTCAAATTTTCAGCAGGCTGGTTTCAAATTTTCAGGGACTGGTTTCCTACCAATCCTAAAAGAAAAAAAAAGGAAACCAGTGCCTCTCAGAGAATGAGAGGACTCCAGGTTTATAAACCAATTTATCTGCAGCTTTCCCTGCTGAGCCACCACTGCCATGACCTGGATGCCACCTCAGGTGTGATTCACCTGTGCCCTGAGCAGCCTCACTGGTCACAAAAGCCTCTGCCAGACACGGGGCTGGGGGAGTTTTGTGCTGCTCTGTCACACACACACCTCCTTTGGTGCTGTGGCTGTCCCAATTTAATGGAGAGGGAAAGGGCTCTCCCACAGTGGAAGATGTCTATGGATCTAATTTCTCTTTTTTCCTATTCTTTTGTTTTGAAATTTTCTTGTTAGAGTTACAGTTAGGTTCTCAAGGCAAGCAAACCCTCTCCAGGGCAGCAAGCAAACAAATAAATCAAGTGCTTTTTCAACCCAAGAGCAAGGGAGAGAGAGAAGGATGGAAGGAGTTTTCCCACTCCATGCCAGATGCCAGGGAAGGTTCGTGTTCACCTCCTCTCCTCTGCTTTTCTTGCAGAACACACAATTACAGAAAAGAGAACAAAACCCTCCCCTGCCATGTAGGAGCAATTTGCTTACACTTTCCAGCTTCTCAGAGGGTAGGAGAGGGATGAGGTCCTCTCTCTCTTCGTTCTTTGGTGCTCGGGACATTTGCATAAGAAGGGACTCTGTTATTCAAACACTCCTTTTGACACTCAGTCTCATTTTGAAGTCAGGATCCTCTATGAGCTCTGTCAGTCACTGCTGGAGTTGGACTCTGCAGGGTAAGAGCCCAGGTTTGATCCTCCACATGCACAGGGAGCTGCAATCCTGGAATTCCTCCCTTTTCCATAGGTGGGTTTGACTCCTGGGACACAGGCAGAGGGAGCTCCTCTGAAATCAATGGCAGAACTCAGTGAGAGACACAAGCCAGACCCCTGAGTGCTGATGGAAGCAGCAAAAGTATCCTAAATTATTTTTTTTTAAACCCAGCAAATATTCATTCTGTATTTCCTTTCAGGCAGGAGCACTGAATGAACCTGATTTTCAATATGCAGCAGAAACAGCCTTGGTGCTGCTACAAGGAGATGAAATGGCTTTGTCCTTGTAGCCAGGATTCCTTTGTTCCAGTAAGGAGGGAACAGCAAGCTTAATTAAATGCATAAGTAATCACAAGGTAGTTAAATATCAATTGGTCACTAAAATACAGAATTCAACAGAAGCCTAAATAATTGCTGAATTATAAACATTAATGGATGCAGCAGAATAGGTAAAGTATTTACTGTTAAAAGGTGGCAATCTTCTTCTGGGAAATTGCCCCTACTTCATATTTTTCTGGGTTTTTTCTTTTCTTTAGGATTTCTATAGATTTTGGCCAAAATGATTTTCAAAGTTCTGGTTTTCAATTATTATTGCTATTATGCTGTGTTTCATAAATCTTATTTCTGAAAACAATCCATGTTAAAATAGCATCCATTTTGCTCCAAGTTTTGCAGAATACTTCACCACAATCTAATTCTGACAATTCCTATAATTTTTAAACCCCCATAAAAACCACCCAGCACAAATATTTTTTTTCTTTTTAGGTGATTTTTAGAACAGAGAAGAAAAAAATTACTGGCCTGGTATTGACCTCTTCCACCTATCTGCAAGCAAGCACATCATGGAAAATGCCAGTACACACATTGTCCCAAAATGCCCCTTTATCCACGTGTCCAACTTGGTAGAGGACACTTTTTCTTCATAAGAGGAGGTGTTTGTCTGGTCTGGGTGTCCCCAGAGAGAAATCTCCATCCTTGGGGTGGATTTGAACAAGATGGAGTTGGAGCAGTGGTTTTACAGCACCAGTCCATGAAGGAATCCCATATATCCCCTTCCATTTTTGTGCTTTAAATTACTTATTGTCTCTTACTGCTTTTTGGTGAATTTGTAATTTGTGAGGATTTATTCCCATTTTTAAGTAGAGTATAAATAACCCCCTATCAGAAGGAGTTAATAAGGCAAAAGAATACTTTAAAAACTTGATAAAAGCTACACAACATGTCGTGATTTCTGATCCACTATCAGCTGATCTAACCACTCATGTTCACTGCCTCTGAAACACCAAACAAACCATGAAATTAAAAATCCCCCGTGCCCTACCTTTTGTACACTGAAGAAATCAAAGGATCCCAACAGGGGCTTAATTCCTCACTGATAAATGAAAATTGCTTTTATTCAAAAATTCTTTTTGAAGGAAAAAAAATCCTGTATTTGGTATGAGAAAAAAAAATTTAAAAAAGGATAGCATAGATGTTGTGATTTAGCTAAAAATATACTGGCTCATGAAAGGTACAAGCTTGGCATTGCTCCATCAAAAGTTAAATATTTTTGTCCCAGGGAGAAAAAAAAATTAAATCTAAGAACATTTTGATCCCAAGGTTAGTCCTAAAGTAGTTTGAAATTTAAGCCATATAATGGCAATAAATTTCCAAGGCTGTAAAGCATCTAAAATGGAAACTTGAAATATGACTAAATTTCCCATCACCTGGGTAGTCCAGCCTCTATTTGACATTGTGGCTTCTCCACTTCCATCAGCCTGCCCAGTTCTGGTCCAGTCATGAAGAACACACTTCTACCCTCACACAGAGCTGTTGTTTCCCCTTCATGCAGCAGAGCCATGTGGGGATTGTTGTAGCCAAACCTGGCTGAATGTGGGGCTGACCTTTACTGAGGTGCCCTGAACTTGGGCAGGATGCTCAGGTAATCAAAAATAGCCCTTTTTTTACACAGAAATCTCCTCGCTGGTATCCTCTTGAACCAAAGGAAATGGAAATTTTTATTTTAAAAAATGAATTTAACGCGGTAAATTATCTGAATCCTTTGTGTAAAATGGCAACAAATGCAGATCAACCATTTCCTGATGTGCAAATGAAACCAGCTGCCAACTGAACATAAAGTGCCCCTGACTGCTCTGTGAGCTCCACCTCCCGTGTCCCCACTGAAGGCAGAGTTTTATTTGACAACACTTCCTCTAATTTCATCTCACTCACTCCTCTGAATGAGGCAGGACTCCTTAATTTCCTCAGGTATGTGTGCCTGTGGGGTTTAGCATGAACATCCAGCTGTTCTAAGAGCAGCTTTGGGATCTCCTGAGAAAGTTTCACAATACCAAAGGTCATTGAAAGGACTGTTCAGCACTCCCACAGCCCTCAAGGCTGCACAGCAAAATTCCCAGCTGAACTCTAGACAAGGGAAGAAAAGTTACTACAAAATTTAGTGTATTTTTTGATCATCGTGGATATGTAAACACCATGCAAATTTGTATGAAGGCATTGGCCACGTCTATCCCAGTTATAATTCCTCCATCCAAGTTCAGGAGATCTGTCATGCTGTCCATTTGACAAGTCTGCTGCTTGCTTGTGAACCAGGCTGTGTTTGTGATTTTCTTACAATTGGAAAGCAAAACCACAAATCCCCTGTGCTGACCAACTCAGCTGAACCCCAAAGCAAATCAAAATGCAGGCTCTCCACAAAGCTAAGGGCAGTATTTACTTGCATAAAAAGAATTAATACTGAAACAAACAAAGAAGTCTGGTTCAGCTATGTAGTGTTGAAATATTAATATTGTTGGCAGAGAGAGTACATGAACCTATTATTTTTCAAAGTGTGGCTGGATACAGTGAAGGCAAACATTGAATAAGCAACGAGAAAATCCAGTTCTTTAACTGGATTTTCTGATGCCTGTAGCCAGACACACAGATAGTTTATTCCATTCTGCTTCTATAGCTGGAATGGATTTGGTATTAAAACTGCCTAACAGGTTTTTTAAGTATAGGGAAAATGTATTTTATACCTTGATAATTTCATTTCCAGCATTGAAGGCACATCTACTGAGCTGAGAACTAGGCAACATCAATGGGAAGAGATTTGACTGTAGGAGCTACAGAGAGTAAATTGTGGCATAATTATTCTGAATTAACTTACAACAGTAATGTCAAGAGAGTTTGAATAGAGACCTTCAAACCAAACTGGTATCAAACAGAGTAGCTCCACATCACTGCCATCACAGACACTATTTTCCATGTACATCTTCCTGCCTGTACTCCTTGCACATAAAACCTTGCATAAAGTGATACTCTGCAGAGTATCCAAGATATAAGTCATATTTGCCCTTCCATTCCTCTGGTTTTTGATAACTAAATTCCTTTAGAGGGAAGAAAATATCACCTGCAGAAGAAGGAAAAGTTGATATCTCATTATGCAATCAGTGAAAAAAGTCTCAGTCAATGCAGCAGAGCCCTAACAATTGCATAGAGTTAAATACTGCTCAGCATCTCAGCAACTGCAAACACTAAATACATTGGATGAGCCCTTTAATTTAGAAAGAATTAATGAGAGACAAGAACTAGTGCATCAATCAGGCACGGCTTAGCAGGTTACCAGTGATTTGAGCCACATCCTTTGGGTAGGCACTAAAACCCACAAACATCAGACAATAACAGCAATGTTTTCCTTCATGCCCTGTGCTGCAGGCAAAGCACTGGGATTCAATTCCCCCTTCAACCTATTTGAATTTACATTTCTAGAGGCCTCTCCAAGCTACCAAATAAGCCACAGTTCCCCAGGGCTCTTTGCCCACCAGATGTGGTGTTTTGGCTGCTCAGAATGTGCAGGACTGCCCGACATTGGGGTGAAGAGATGCTCTTGTCCTTGCTGAATGCAGAATTACCAATAAAGTATAACTACTGAAGCAGGAGTTCTGCCTTCATCCACATGCACAAACCCCTGCCTACAACTTCATTGCAAGCCAAATGTTCTGTGAAACAATTAAAGCAGGTTTGAACCCAGTCAGACATAGCAAAGGATTAAACTTCAGTCACTCAAAGCATTGGGAGAAGGGCCGTAAAGAAAAACTGCTTTTTAAAGTAATCTCCTACAACCATGAAGATAAATCCTCAAGTAATTACATAATGATCAAAGATGCATTTCATTTTTTTGCCCTTTTCTTACATTGACAGTGAATAAAAGAGGATTTTTGTCAAAAGTGGAATTTTGTAAATTTGCATAAGCCTGAAGAGTACACAGCTCTTTGACCACAAGGATTTGGCGTTTGCTACTACAGAGGAGATAAAAGCTAGTTATGTCTATATTCATTTCCATACACTTGATTTTCATTGTTTGCTGCTGGTCAAAGACAATTCCCCACATGGCTGGACCTGCAGACTGTCTCTCTATGATCATTTGTGTGTTTGCACCTCAGCAGCAAATAAAACAGGCTGGGAAATCCCAGGGAACTGAGATTTACTCCAGCTGGAAGATGCAGTTCACAGCCCATGATCCTACCACACGGTGGCTGGGTCATTTCTGCTGCTCACCCTTACTTGGGCTGGAAGCCCACAAAGGAATCTGAGCCAGGTTTAAGTCTCAGTAAAGCAACACAAAAATGGCCACATGGGATTTTGAGAGGCACAAAGAGGATCTGTGGCCGCTGCTGTTTGAATGCCACCTCCATCCTTCATTTCCACCGTGACAGAGAGGTAAATGGAGTTCCTCCCTCCCTCACATGGGGAAATACAAAGCAGAAGATTACAGTTATTACAGCTGCCTCTTGTTTGAAACAAAGTTCAAAGGCTTGTCTTCTTTAATCAATCTTCCAGGAGAATAATAGGGCTGCAAATTTCATTTTCATGGAACTAAAGCACTCGGGCTGAATCAGTTTTCCCCCTCTGTTCTCCCTTCTCAAAGCAGAGCAGGAATGAAGGGGCTCAGATGAGGAAGGTAACTCAGCTGCCCACAGAAGCCACACCACATTCTCCAAGGAAAGCAAAAGGCAGGAAGGAAATAAAACATCTTGGCTCCAATACCGTGTGCTGGCGAAGCACTTTGGGCAGTCAGACATAATGAATATTCAGCAATCTCTGGCTATTGTGGTATAGCAAAGTGCCTCTGTCAGGGGAGCCATTTCTGGGGCTGAGGTGAGAAAATAATAGATGTCCACTTGGCAGAGGCAGCCACAGACACGTTAACTCAGAGCCCACACATCTCCCTGGGCAGGTCCAGCTGGAGATTATGAATAAGTCCATTAATGACCCTGTTTACTCTCTAACAGGATGGGGAGGGAGCTTTTAGCAAGAGTATTGTAATTAACCCTCAGAATTAAATTTTCACAAAAAAAAAAAAAATATAAAAAAGGAAGATAAAAAGGAAAGGAAGGAAAGGAAGGAAAGGAACGTTCACAAAAATCAGAGTAAGAAGAGAGACTCACCCACATCTATTGTGCTATTGAACAGCATCCACAAGCATGCACAGAAATGCCTTTTTTCCCCCAAAGATGCAGTCACAGACACCAAAGAGCTCAAAAACACATAAACAAAAAGATAGATTCAGAAGCATCGCTGGAATTAAGGCATATAAAATGTGTAATTTCTTTCACCATCTTCACAATAGTCCAGACATAATTTATTCTGGAATTCTTCCAGTTCAGATTCACTAATGATCTCATGGACTTTAAATGACCCTTCAAACACCAAGAATAATGGATAGCACAAGACCAAGTCAAAAGAAACAGTTTGTAAACTGTGTCAAATTTAAGGGCGTATTTTAACAATCTTGGTCATTTGCTGAAGTTTTAAAAAAATCACACAAATATAACAAAACACTGCAACAAAAACAAACACATCTACAAACGATAAGAACCAAATTTATTCTTTTGGCTGCCATGATTTAATCCTCTACACTCATTTTATCCTTATTTTTATTACGTACACAAGTGCCTCCCCACCAAAAAAAAAAAGTACTTATGTAGCTGTGAATGCCCCAAAGCACACAGTGATGGCTCATACGTGAATGGAGACTGAAGAGAATCTGTTTATCTGTCTCTGATGAGCTGCAGTAGGAACTTGATGAGAAAATTACATCTGACACAACGTTTGGCAGAAGTTTCCAGCTCAGGGTCCTGTCTCTAGCAGCCAAAGCAGACAAGATATATCTAATTCTACAGAAAATCAAAATGTTTAGAGCTCAACCACCTTTTCCTCCTCTACACAATCACATCATCAGTGTAGATTTCCACTCTTCCCCCTCTTTGTATGGTGACCCCATGGCAGCCTTGCCTGTGCCACTGAAAGGCTCCTGGTGTTGGATCACCCTCTGTCATTTATGGATTCCTGTCCTGAGCTACAAAACCTGTGTTTTCCAGAGGCTGACAAGCCCATTTGCTATGTGATATATCCTCTCTGGATGCTTGGCCCAGTAGATGCAAGAGCAAAAATTAAAGTTGTCTGATAACATTTGTCTCTACTGAAGTTCAGCACTCAATTTCTCTGCTAGTTTGTGAAACCATCTCATAACAGGAGAGTTTTAGCCTTGCTTGTTTTGCACTGAGTTTTTTTCTTGCTGTTCCTTTCTTTCTGTATAAATGAGCTCTTAACCCCGTTTACCCTGAAGGAAACATAAGAAAACACCGAGTCATGCTCTGCTTTCCTAGAGAAATACATTTTCTGCATTATTCTCCTGTCAGTTTTCAAGCTTTGCAGAGGAACTGGACCAACATAAACGATTCTTTCATCAGCTCAGGTACATCCCCGGAGGCTGGGCTATTTCTAGAGTTAAAGATAGCTATTATCAATAAGAAACTTGTCTCCCTTCCCCCTCACTGTACTCTCAGACCATATCTGGAAACAGCTCAGTGCTGCAGAGAGACATGACTTTGGAGAGTAAACTGATTGGAAGTAAAAAGGGTTTTGTGTTAAATCAAGGTTGGAGGGGAGGGTGAGGGTGGAGGCAGCTGTGGGATTCTCCTGGGACCACAGAGAGGGTGGAGGCAGCTGTGGGATTCTCCTGGGACCACAGAGAGAGGCAGCTGAGCCTCTGCAGAGTGCCAGGTGAGCTGCACAGTGCAGCAGCCCACCCTGCCCAGCAGCTCCCTGCAGCACAGACACTTCTCCAAACACAAAGATGTGTCCACCACCATCCAAAGGGGCCTCCACCAAGTGGCTGAGAGGTAGAGACAGAAAGCTTTGGTTTGCTTTTACATCTGCTGAGAAAGGAGGACTGTCCTGCCAGCCCAAGGTGCTGGGCTAACACTAGAGTTCAACATTGCCCATCTCCCCAACCTGGAAGTACCAGGGGTGTGTAAAGAATGGCATTTTCTCTGATCTTCTGTCTCTGGGTAGCACAGAGACTGTTCCATAGTAGTATCTTCAGGCATGACAAACTTCATCCCTGACAAGTGCCACACTGCAGGTACAGCCTTTCCTGCCCTACACACCAGAGGATTAAAAACTGAAGACAATGAAAAGAATCCCAAGCATGTGCAAGGGAACTCTGTGAGGCCCCTGGGACACCTCTTTGTGCTGCCTGAGAAATCTTCTGTTGCCATTACCTGTGCTTGTAGAGCCATGAGAACTCAGCTAATGCCTGTATGACTTTGTCCCACAGTCCCACTGTCACCAGGCTTGTGGCCACACAGAGAAGTCCCCCCAAAGGGCTGCAGAGTGTCTGACAGCTCCAAAGATCCAAGGAAGTGAATTCAAAGCTGACTGTGCTGCTGCAGGGGCACACCCAGAGAAACAGCACCACCCTGGAGGACAGGGAAGGAGCTGTCTCATTTCTGTGAAGGGCTGAGCATCAAATGCAGAATTCACACACTCAAATACTTGAAAAGAGGGAAAGTTTAGGGTGAAAAGAGGGTCTGGTTTGAGCAGCTGCTGAGATGCAAACTGCTGGGAACCTTTGCCTTGTTCTTCCAACTCTCCCACGAGCATCTACTTCTGATATTGTTGGAGACCAGCATTTCATAGCTGGACCTTTTTCTGACTCAGAACAGCTACTGTAAGATCAGCCAAGGAGAAGAAGGCACCAGAGCTCTGTAGGGGGCTTTGAAACCATCTCAGAGCAGCTGAGAGAGAGCTGGCAGAGCTTTCAAACTGCCCATGCCTGCTGTGGGACCGAGGAGATCCAAACCTGCTGGAAGTAACCCTGCTAGGGGTGGTTAGAAACCTCCACAGAGGGACAGTGTGAGCTGGATTTGCAAGATGAAGTTTACAACTGCACACTGAGGGAAGTGTAATACATTTCAGGCATACACTGCTAAACTCAAGAAGACTTAAACTAAAGTAAGATGATTATATTCTGATCAATAACTTATATTGGAAAAAAAAGGTCCCTTTTAAAGCCAGCTGTGGATCTCCACAGAGATGCTTACACTTTTTTGATGAAAGCATTTTGAGTTTGTGCTGTTTCCAAAGTCCGGGCCACATCCTGGAAAGGAGAAGCCTCAGCTCTCTCTGATGTTTCCTCTCTGCTCAGAGTTTGAATTGCCAGCCCCTGCAAACACTGCTCAGGCTCGGAGCTGACCACCTGCAGCTCCAGCACACATCTCCTGCCACTTGAAAGAAGCACACCAAAAGGCCTCTTTCAAAGAAACCCCTCAGGCTGCTGCGTTTGAAGAGGCAGAGACAAAAGCTTTTGCAACCAGTGCTTGCAGAACCTCTCCTGGGCAGGCGACTAAGGGCAGATTTCCCTGGGGAACCCATTTTTTCTCCCTTCTGCACCAGTGTCAGCTCAGCCAGGACTCTTCAGCTGGGGCAGATGAAGCTGGAGCTCCTGTTCCCTGCTTTGGGAGGCTCTGCCCCTCTCTTTGCTGCTCCACACCGGGGCAGTTACTGCAGGGCACTAAGAACTCAAATCCAAGAGAGGAAAATCCTCCCTGGAAAGCCTCATGGCATCCAAGAGCAGCTGTGGCTGAGGCTTGGGGACACTTCCACACAAGGCTTTTTTTCACTGAGGATGCCCAGCTCTGACCTCTGGCAGCCTGTGAATGGTGCCCAGAGCTGCTGGCTCCATTTGATCCCAGGGAGACAAATATCACCAGGTGCAACCTAAATGTCAGCATACAAATGTGTCCAGGCATCCCACCTCTCATCTGTCACTCCCAAATCCCTTTAAACCTTCTCCCTCGTGGTGTTTCTGCTCTACAGACAGCCTGCAAGCACAGCACAGGCTCTCTGTGTGAGGAAACAGCATTGTGATCTTATTCTCTCGTTGGTGTAAATGTCACATCTCGACTTGAGTAATTACAAATAATTGGCTTTGAACAGGCCACGTTTCCTCTCTCAGCCCCTGCTTGTACCACACTCCATCCTGTTTTGGCCCTAATTACTGAGAATAATAAATCCAGCTAGAGGTGCTTTTCTGAAGAGCAATTTGGTCTGACTTGTCCCAGCACTAATGAGTTTGTTAATAGAGGGATTTTCCCTCTCCCTCCCCTCTTCTAAATCTGTTTCCTTAAATAGCACCACACACATCGGTAGCAATCCCCTGGCACAGCAGGTGATGCCTCTCCCTGACCCATATTCTCCTCTCCTCCGAGGCAAAGAGAAGCAGAGCATTGCACCTCCCAACCTTCTTCTTCTTTCAAAGGAGGTAGAAAGCAAAGATGATTAATAACTCTTTGTTAATGAGCATCAGGAGGATCACTCCTATCACAAGTGTGGCAGGCAGAAATGTTGGGTTATTCCAGCCTGCCTGGTCAGAACCAGCACTGGGGCCTGGAAAATCAGTGTAGCTGCTGGTCCAAATCAAAACAAACAAAAAAACCCCACAAAAATCTGATCAAAATGTCACTTTTTTTTTTTTTTCCTCACCAAAACAAAATTTTAAAGCATCTCATTTCTCTGCCCCAATGAAACCTTTCAAGTGCCCTATAGGAAATATGTTCTACCTCAGTCTCCCCTGAGAGAACCAAAGGACAGGAAGGGGTAAATGTTCTCAAAAGATCAACAGCTTCTGCCTGTCCCCTGTTCAATAAAAGCCCTGCCAGGAAAGGGAAATGCAGATTTACTTTCCCCTCTCTCTGGAGAAAAAAAGAGTTGTGTCTTCACTCCTAAGCAAACATTTCCTCACAACAAGGACTTTGTCAGTGACTTCTTGGAAAATCTCACCCCCAGTTTTTCTCCCTAGCAAATTTAAATGGCATTTACAGAGACAGATGTCAAAATTCAGTTAATATTAACCCAAACCCAACAGGAATCCTATTTCATGGTACTGAAGGGAAATGACAACATGGGTGGCTTTGCCTACACCATCTCTGAAAAGTGAATATCAGATCCTATTAAAGAAAGTATTTTGTATTTTTCATCTTAACGTTGGAAGTTTTGTCAGAAACAATTCCCTAAATTCATAGACAGTTCCAATTCCTCTCAACTCAGAACATTCCTAGAGTATTTTCATGCTGGATCTGGAGACAAGTCATAGGTCTGTAGGTATTTTCATTCTTGGATCATTTACAGTCTGAATTTAACCTAAAGCAGCAAGTCTGAGGCAAGGAGAGGAGGTCCTTGATTTGCTCTCTGGGGTACAGAGAGGTTCCAGTGTTTCTGAAGATTCCAGTTCTGACTTCCAGCTCTGCATTTTTACCCCTAAGTCCCTTATTTGACAAAACTATTTTCTCATATCTCTCTGCAGCCCATTTATTATCCTCACTATTAATAAACCCTCCTTCCCTGATGAATCACTGCAATTTATCATTAAATTAGAAGATGAAATGGGTCTTTTTTTCTTTAAACAAGGAGATTAACTACTATCAACAGGCAATTTCTTCATTATAAAATTTCATCTTCCTCACCAAATGCAGGAGTATCTTTGTTTGAAGCAGCCCAAAGGTGATGCAGGGAGGGAGGTTCAATCAGAGAGGTGACATCCTGCAATATAAACATATGGATCAAGCTAAAAATGACTGTGGAAGACAATACATGACATTATGACCATGATTCACTCTGGAGTTTTCTAATTGTACAACTATGAAAAGAAAAATGTTTAACTTGTCCGTAGACGAGACTGCCAGGAACTGATATGACAAAACACAGTCTAGACAACAAAACCCATCTGTGCATGCATAGCCCAGGGATTAATCACACCCCAAAAGGTCACTCAGGAGAAGAATTCAGCTAAACATGAAGCTACCTTCTGCTGGAAGCCCATGCCTGCCCCTCTCATCCTTTTGTATCTGCAGCTCCTGGGAGCTGCCCCTCAGCAGACTGCTCCACTTTAGCAGCAGCACAAACACAGAATGTACCCCAGCTCCTCTGGGGCCAGGACAGCAGGTTTGAGCCTTGTGAGCTTCTCTGCATCATTTCACCCCCCTGACACATCTGTCTGTGAGACTACAACTGCATTTACTGCGATGGCTTGGATGTGAAGAGCTGTATGAGGGGGGTGGCACAGCCTCTGTGTTTTCTGAGGTCTCTTTCTGTCCCTCAGGTGGTGCCAGCAAGAGGCAGATCAAGATGTGAGAGGGATGGAGGCCCAGCACACCCCGTGCTCCTCTCTAGGAAACCACTCCACTGCAAGAGCTGCCCTTGGCTGGTGGCTTTTGCTGCAAAAGTCAGCCTTGGGAAGTGTAACAAAAGTCAGTCAGGCACCAGAGAAAACAAAAAAAGTCCAGTATCATTCCCTAACAATCTCCAGATCCAATCCCTTCATGCACCTGGTAATTTGATTTCTATCTCCAGAATTTCAGAAGTTGTTTTATTTTATTCTTGGATGTTAAGGAGGTAATCTGTCTTCTGCCTTCACAGGCCTGGCAGTACAGAGGGAAGATGGAATTAGGATTTTATGCCACTGTCACTGTTTGTCTGTGATGGGATTTCTCCTATAATGAACAGGGGCTTATCAGGGCAGAGACAGCCCTGCCAAGGACCCTTCCTGTGTGTCAGTGTGCTCCTCTCTCCAGATGTGATCTGTCCTGGATCAGCACACTCTGCCTGGGCTATCCACAGGCCTGTGTCAGCTTTTTGCATTGAAGGAATCTATTAATTCCAAGTAGGGGCTCATTCTCAAAAGAGCTGCTGATGAAATGGAACTGATAAAATGGAGGTAATTTAAAGGTCAGATGAAATCCAGCTCATGTTCATCCTGCTTGTAATGGAACATCACCAAGAAGCTTCATCGCCAAAGGGGCATTTATATGTATTTTTAGTTTTTAAGAGACATTTCTTATCTGTAACAGAGACTCTAAACATCTGATAAGAAAACCTCCCACATTAATTTAACCAACAGCTGGCATCCTCCTGCCTGCCTGGGTGTCCCTTTCTGGAAATTAAATCTCCTATCATCTTTTTATCACACTTTGGAGGGAAGAAATGGGAGCCAAACTCAGTGCTCAGATGAGCAGCAGAAGCAAGAGCTGAAGCTGATAAAGCTGCATTAATTCAGGCATGCAAGAAAATCACTGCTGCCCTCAGAACATCCCTCCCCCTTTGCTCTCCACCCACAACGCCCAGGTACAAATTTTGGAGGTGAACTCCTCAGAGAGATGGAAGGTCCCTTTCCTTGGCCAGGTTGTAGGTGTTGAGGTACTCTAGAGCCCAGGTGAGCAGGGATTTCAGTGCAATGAAATCCACTCCACATTTCCTCATTTTACACACCCTGCCTGAACTCAGCCGTGTCCAACGAGTGCATCAGAGGAACGGGGTCTGTCTGCAACACATGAAACTTCTTTGCTGCCAGCAGAATTCAATTGGTAGTTGCCACAGATAAGCCTTCCTTCACTGATAGAAAAAACAGAGTTCATCTGTCTGCTCTGTTTCCTAGTGCAGGAAAAAACTCTTGCAATGGGATCTCTCCTTCCCTCCGGTCTATTCTCTGCCTCCATCCTTCACATGCTCCTCCCCCAATCCCTATAATTAATATTAAACGTTACAGTTTTGTCCTATTAGCACAAATTGGCCTTTCCAGAGGCAGATTAAAGAGTTTCCACTGGGGATTTCTTCTCTCCTTTACAATTTGCCTTCTCTGATCAGTGCTGTCTATGTCTTTCACTAGCTCCTAAGGGGAAAGGAGTGGGAGGGAAAGAGAAGACAAACACTTATTAGCTACTCCTTTGAAGAGCTGGAGATTGGGAATTAAACTGATTATTAACTCTCATCATACCAAAAAGGCAAGTTTCCCTTTTCTCCCTCCTTCTGCTCCTCCTCTGGGAATGGTAATTGGTAACCACACAAGTCGTGTGCATAAAGTTTCACCTAAATCATTTACAGGGCACCATAAACCAACAGACTCTCTCTTCATTTCTTTGGGAAAAAGGTTTCTTTTTGTGCACAGTGATAAACACAGGCACACGAAATAGACATAGTCATGCAGACTTTCATAGACATGCAAGTGTGAGGTGTTGGCACATTTCCAATTGCACGACCCTTCCAGTTTGGTGCTTGGAACGGGAAAGACCCACACGTGTTGGCCCTGAGGCAGCTCTAGCTCCCTTCCCAAATGGGTCCTCAGTGATATTTTAGTCCTGAATCCTTAAGGGGCACCTAGGGACAGACCTGACTCATCAGACTTGTGTCACTTGCACTCACCATCACCAGGGCTGGCAGAAGTACCACACTCACAGCACCACACACAAACCCAGCCACCACCACAGCCAAACTTCCCCAAACCCTCACTCTGACTCCTCAGCAACATGAGTCCAAGGGAGGAAGAGGTGTTCAAAACCTTTGGGCACCTCCAAATGTGGTAATCTGTCAAATACACTCCACACCCTCACCACATGTGCCTTTCCCAGAGATTCCTCATCCTCAGAGCACCAGCTCCATGGGGCAGCTTGGCCAGCTGATGCACCAAGGGCTTTGGACATGAAGTAAAACATCTTTGAGCCTGTCAAGCCAAGTGAAAATGAGCACAAATGTTATCTCGCTTATTAAAACATTTCATAAGTAAATGACTATTTCTGGGTCTGTGGTGGTAAATGGATAACTGAATTTAGTCACAACAACACCAAGAAAGCCTGGCCAAAGACAATTCACTGTGACAGCTCTCTGTACTAATTAAGAAACAGTAGCATAATGAGATGTACAATCTATTAAATAAGATGTGTGTTTACAGTGAATAAGCTATTTATAATCAAGTTGCATTTATTTAGTGTACAGCAAGCCCCTTATAAAATCTGAATTAAATGCAGAACTACCTGTAGACGCGTAGCATTTATTTAAAATGTTTCAGGATGCAGTAGCTTTTTCAGCAAAGAGAACTTAATCAGTCCCTGGAGCTTTCCCTTCCTGTGCTAGGACAAGGCAAGAGCAGCTGTATTGATTTCTAGCATCCAGCACTGCCACGTGAGCCAATTTATTGGGCCAACAAACTGTTTAACAGAAAAGGTCCCAGAAGGCCCAGGTTTTATCCAGGAGTATAGGCACACCCTCTATGGATAGCTGGTGTAATGTTAACTGGAATTTATTCAACAATAAATGCATCACATCATAAATACATCAATAAATACATCACCATCACAGGAGGAGCCTGCGTGTCAGGCTGCCCACTGTAACACCTCGTTTCATTTAGTATTTTGTCCACCTTCTGTTATGGCAATTTCACACTGGATTCCTCCTCAGGCTCCCACCAAAATAGTGCAGATTTTTTGAGGAGAATATGGTGTTTTACCAATGTTTAAAAAAAGCATCTTGTGCATTATTTCTGTTGGCACTAACCTGCTCCCAGCTATTCTGAGTGAAGAGGTAGATCCAGAAGGCTGGGAGACATCTCCCTTACACTTCCCAGTGAGACCTGTCCAACTTCAGCCAAGCTGTGGGTCCTTGGAAAGCCTCAGTTCCCCTAAGTTCACAGAAATGCTCAGAACTTTCTTCTCCCCTGCAATTGGACAATTGCTTGAGCACATCCTTGGGAGAACAAAGACTACCCCAGGTGTAATTGACACACTATTCAATTCTCCTATCCAAGATTTTGGAGCTTTTTGAAATGCTGAGACTTGTAAGAGACTTTTCCAGGATTCCCTGGGTTTTTGAGGAACATCAGCTAAGTGAGAAGTGGCCCAGCTCCAGGATCTGGAGATTATTTGAATGTGGGATAAAGATAAAGTAATCACCCTGGCAGATCAGCTCTGGAAGCCCTGAAGTGGTTCAAATCTCAATGTCAGTTCCTTATCCAAAGAGTTGCCCAGAGGAATTCAATAAGTTGGACAGAGCTCCAATGCACAGACTTTAGAAAAGGAGTATTTTCCTGTTTAAAAGTCCAAGATCCATGAAGTTTTTCTAAAGAGATGGTTGTCACTTTTATGTGGGAAAAAGAGACTTTGGAAGTTCTTTGATATTCCTGGGAATGAATATGAATATCCTCGAGGCAGGACATGTGGCACAGCTCAGATTTAGAGGCACTTTCCCTGTGAGTCTCCAGAAAATAGCTTGGAGGTACAAAAATATATGTATATATGTGTGTGTGTATATATATATGTATATACACAAATGTAGTTTTATATATATGTTATAATAGTTTGGTGATTCCTTCACAGACAATTCAGCCCCCTCTCAAATCCAAGAGAAGTATATCAGAATAGCTCATGCCCATGCAATAAAGCTCTTCAAAATTTATTTCAGTAATCAGGCTCTGGCTTTCTGATAGAGTTTTTCCACTTAAAATACTATGAGTACAAAGAGTGCAATATCAGCAATATCTCCAGTGCTTTTGTCCACACAGGAGTCAGGTGATTGTCTCCAAAGTTCTGCCTAATATTGAATTAAACTGCTTCAAACCAAGACTACTCCCTCCTTTTCTCTCCCTATCACAGCCCACAATGTCAAACAAAATCCTCTACCCATTGAAGGGATTGCTTTTCCCATGGACGAGTCATCTGGGAGGAGAATGGAAGATTTATTTCCATGACAAGTCTCCCTTGACCATGATGACAAGATATGAAGAGTAAAAAAATTGAGTTATATTTGCACTTCAGCGTGCATGAAGAAATGTGCAGGGACAGGTTTTGGTGTCTGCTACGTTCAGACAATGAGCCAAAGGAGAGCATGGCTTCACAAGCTCCTCCAGTCCCCTTTGAAAGCTGCCCATTGCTTTGATTTACTGCTTTTTGTTTCCAGACAGCAGCTTCATAGACTCGGTAATCAGGCAGCAAATGCAAAGTGAGGCCAGTCTGGTCATAGGCATGGAGATTTAATGAGAGGATTGTCATTCCCATGTCTCAGCCAAGCTGTTTCTCACCCCCCATGTTTCCATGTCCTCCCTGAAATCTAACAAAGCCTTTTCTCTTTGCACAGACTACATAAATCACTTCTGTTCACTTCAGTAGCCTTGGCAGAGAACTATTTTCATGGGGAGGGAAAGCTATAGAGGACAAAAATGCCAATGTGGTGCAACATGATGAAGAGGCTGAAGTTTCTTTTCTCTGATTTGTCCAAAGAAAAAATTCATGGTAACACTCCGATTTTTTTTACTACAAAGAATTGTATTGATGCTTGGGAAAAAAAAAAAAAATCAGAGCTAGTGCATTTTAAAAAAAAAAAAATAAAATCTGTTCAGTTTATACCCTGAGTTTTTTGCATTCATTCCTTTCAATAAATATAGGCCACTGATGCTTGCAGGGATTTGCAAAAGCTTTACAACGTTGGGCTTTGCCAGCACACAGCATATAAAGGCAGCCACAGAGCAATGCTACAAAACTTGCAAGCAGTAGCATTCTGGTTTTGTGTCAGCTGAAGTGTAGACACAGAAGCTGTCTGCCTGGAGAGTCACTAGGACCTATCGTGATTTTTGTATTTTGAAGAGAGAAGAGAATTTTGGTTCTGGCAGAAAAATCAGTCTTGCAGTTAGAGCAGAAAGAATTGTGCTCTAAGATTCTCCAACATGCACCTGTAAGAATACTCACTGTGAAAGAGGAAGTCAATCACCAGGATCTAGGAAAATCAAGGAATTCCATTCATTAATGTCATTTAGAGGAGGAGCTTTGTCAAGTGCGGTGATCAAGCAGAGCTTTGATGCAGGAATGCCACGATGAGAAGCAACAGAGATGACAGAGCCAGAGAGAGAGGAGAAAAAGAGGAGTTTACTTTTTTGATTTCACCTTATATACATTTCACAGAAATGGACCACATTTGAAGACAGAGGTTCAACCTCTTCAATTCCACTGGTCTGAAAAGGTGTCTATCAATTGTCCCTCCTAACTGGAGGAATGTAAACAATAGTATTCTTTATAGAAAATGTGTAAGAATCTGACTCCTAAGTATGTAAACAATCAGAAGGCTAAAAGAACAGAAAAGAACAGGGCAACAGAGCTTGATCACAGAGGAGCATTCCCTCCATTCATATTTGGCAGAGGACAACTCAGTGTTGAGGGCTGCCAAATTCCCTTTGCAGAACCCAATGAGTGGCCCATGCTGATCCCCTCCTCCAGCTGTTGTATCAGACAAAATATTGGAAACAGAGCTCACTGAAGAAACTTTGCAGCCCCCCTGGGGGTGGCAGGGGGGGAATTTTGTCCAAGCCCTGGGCGAACACTGGGCTGAGGGAGGGCATGAAAGAGGCCTTGTACCTGCCACAGGGTTTAGCTCAGCAAGCTGCAAAGAAATAGGTAGCCCAAGGCAGTAACAAGCAACTTAGCAAATGTGTTAAATTCTCTGTTCTCTGCCTTTCACCTGAGGCACAAGATTCTGCACCTGAGGCAAGGATTTTAGGTGAGGTAAGCATCTCAACTCACACAGCTCAGCTGAGATTTTCAAATGGCACCTTTCACCTCTAGGACTTTCAGAAACAGTTATCAGTAAATCCACTGCAGAGGTGTCCTTACTAACCCAGCCCTACATCAGTGCTCTGTGCCTAAGATACAGGGGAAAAAGCAAGATGCTGTGAAGGCCAAAGAAATAACCTAAGTCAGGGATGCTCAGGGAAATTTCTGCAAATCCACAAGGCCACAGTTTTAAACAATAAAACAAAATAAAGCTGGGTAATAAATCCTTTACCAAATGACCTCTCAAAATCCCTGCTTACCCCACTAGGGATGGCAGGATTGCTTTGGATGTCAATGAAACAGTCCCACACGAGCAAAATAATTAACCTGGGCAAATCAAGAGGACTCTGACACTGAAGAAAGAATCACATTCTACCAGAGGGAAGTCTCTACTGATACACAACCCCTCAGCAGGGCTATCAATCCTGGAGGCACCTCACATGGGTGAAAAGCCCTTTCTTTTGCTAATGCAATGTGAATCCCAGCCTATCACCAACCCTTTTAGCAACTGAGATCCTGAACAAGAGCTGTTCCATACCTCTCCCTCAAACCCAAAAGGCTTCATTAAAACAGATGGAGGATCAACCCCTTTGCAATGTTTAAAGGAGAAGAGATCCTACAAGGATTCTTTTCATCCTTTAGATGTCTGACATGTAAATATTTCTATTGTCAAAAGCTTAAAATAATAATAATAATCATAATCAAAAATGCAGATGATTTCTTTCACTCCAGAAGATAAATTTTGCTGCTTGGTGCTGTGAGTGAATTGGAGCATGTAAGAAGATGCTCGCTAAAAGAAGCATTTGGACACTTCAGCATCACTGGTTGTTTCTCAATTTCCTTTCCAAGCCTGTCATTTGCAGTCAAACTTTTCCTTTAAAGGGTTCCACTTTTGGAGTTTCCCACATACAATCTATAGAATTCAATGTTTACTTGTCCTTCTATATATTTTTCATTTGGGACTTTTTTTTTTTTTTTTTTTTTTTTTTTTTTTTTTTTTTTTGAGAGGTAAGGTGTTTTGTTAATTGAGTGATTATTATTTTGCTTGTTTTTATTCCAAGATAACAGGAATGAAGAGGGTAATGTGAATAGCTCTATGTCTGCCCCTGTAGCCTTCTACACCTCTGCAAAACCTGGCGCCTGGTCACGTCAAAATTGAGAGAGGGTTTCTATCATTTAAAAGCAAAATGAAGGGTAGAAAAGTTCAGGAGCAGCTAAGGCAGGAGCAAGGGGCTTCACAACACTAAAATCTAAGAGAATATTTCCAACAACTGCAGGATGCTCAACACCCAACAAGTTCTGACAAGACTAGCTGTGAAAGTAGCTTTGGCTTCCTTTTCACTCACACAGTAATGTAACAAAAAAAAAAAAAAGTTTTATTGGTCAAGATTTTTGAAATAAATAGTACTTATGGATTTTCAGAAATAACCTAGCAATTGTTCTGTACAGGTCAGAAACAATTAACCTAAATCCTGCAAGCTTCTAGTGGGAGTGTAATTTTATTTTAGGATTGCACTGTAATTCTAGCAGTGTGATTTCTGCAGGGCTACAAGGTCCTTGCTGCTTTCTTACTGCAAGGCACTACATAAATTGTAACCATGACAAGCTTGTGATACTCAGCAAGACTACTCACAGCTCAAGTGTCATTATGTGACATATGAGACATGGATATTTATTAATAACTCAGCGCTCCTAGGGGGAAACAACCATCCATTCTTTTTTATTTCCTCTTCCTCAGGGATTACTGCCTTAACCTGGACATGGGAGGACAAACACACATTCAAACCATGTTGCACTCAAGTGAGATCTTTGCTTGACCTCCTGAAAACTTTTAGTGTGTCATGAAGTCACCCTAGCCCAGGGCTCCACTCCCATTCCAAAGAGTCTGATCACAGCCTGGATCCCCCCAGGCTCATGGGCCCCATGTTTCCAATGATGATAAATCAGTTCCTACCCTACTTGTCAAGAAATAAAGTGCCCAGGAGTGGGAAGGTCAAGGACAATCCATGGAACTGCTCTGTCTACAGAGGAAGTTGTTGAACTAAACCTCAAATACAGCTGGACCTGTAATTTTAAAAACATGTGGGGTAATAGGCCATCAAACAGTAATGTTTGTTCTGAATTCCAGTCAAAAATATCAATCACCTACACCACAAATCCCTCATCTCTATCCTTTGTAGCCTTCCAGTCTTGGGCTGCTGAATTTCCCATCACCAGTGGTTGTTTTCCAAAGGGTGAATGCATATCAAAAGAAAGTTTATCAAACATTTTATCAGTGTTCAATTCCAAAAATATTTTTAGACTACAAATACTTCCAAAAGTAGTGGAAGATGGACCTTTACATTAGTTCCAGTGAACTCTTTCATCTGTACATCTTTTAAATAAAGAATCTTATTCTGCACTTTATAAATTATAAAGTTATTGCAGAAACAATTTATGGTGTTATTTTACCAGCAAGTACTTTCTTTAAAAAAAAAAAAAAATCCAGGTTCTCAGGTTTCTAAGTAAATTGTATTTACTTGAATCATCTTGCAGAGAAATAGCTTACTCGACATGGAAATTAGCTGAATACGAAATTACTTTTTAGAACCTTCTGTAAAATTCTGTGAACTTAACTCTAATTTAAAATTTGTTTTTCATTTTTTCAGTGTCAAAAAGGCAAGTAGTGCTGCTGTAGCAATTTGAATCTCTGCCTTGGGAAGCACAATCCAAGTTCTTGGGGCACTGTTTCCTCATTAGCCATTCTCCAAAGAACAAACTGACAATAATGGATTTAGTATTCCCAAGATAATGCTGAGTGTACTTTACTGCTGTGCTGGCCACCTCTTCACCAAAAATCCTGTCATTAATCTGGAGAAGGAAGGCAGTACATGGTCAACTTGAAAGTGTTTATCACTATGATGAATTTATTATCAGATTTTGAGTTCTAAAAAGCAAGCAGAAGAACTAAAACAGAACTAAAACCTGCTATAAAATCCAGAGATGGAAAACAGATCAGGAATGAAATCACCTTGAAGTTGTGAATGAATCTTTGGGTTAATTCTCAGCATAGATTGCATGCTCATCTCATTACAGAGTGATTTCCAAAGCCTTCTGTTTTATCATTGTCTTTAAGAAATTCTGTCAGCCATCAAAAACAAAATAAAGCCACAGCCTACCAGGAATAGTTTTCTTCACAGAGAAGAATTTCATATGCATTGTTCAGAGGGAAAGGGTCAGGGAGGAGACACATAAAGGAAACCAGAGAAACAGATATTCCCTGGCTTTTATCAGTCCTGATGCACACCCTTCCGAGCAGATGTCCCCAAGTTTTGGTTCAGTGCTGAAAAACAGATTAAAACCATTATCTTTGTGGTGTCTTATATTGAAGAGAATCCATCACTCACACCCCAGAGAGATGACAAAGAATCTTCCCAGACAATTTCACCTACAAGCGAGTTTTACAAGACCCATCTACTTTGAAACTAAAAACAAGAACAAGATGAACACGCAGCAGGTAATTCTAATTTTAAGGGCCTCATTTGACATAATGATACGTTATCTTCAACTCTGTAATTTGTACAAATGCCACCAGAGAAAGACAAATGCCTTTCAAAACCATTTGGACTCTGCTTGAAAAGCAGCAGACCTGGCAAGTGAACCTTTCCCCTAAAAAGCAGTTTTGTGACCCTTCAACAGTAACAGCCAAGAAGACTCTTTATCCTATATACACACAGATTTATCTGGTTTTTGATACTAAGCACAGCCCCCTGCTCCCCTGGCCCAAGAGAGTGCAAGGACAGCAAGTGGGGACAAGAGGAGACAAGCCCAGATACCTTTGGTATAAAGATCAAACTTGCAAGGAAGGGAAATACCACAGGAGACATTCCTATCTCCTACAGAGTCCATTTCCATTTCTAAGGGAACAAGAAGGCTGACAGCCTCTACAATTAACCCACAGATGTCAAGAGATGATTCTGCTTCCTGCTAGTTGTGCTGCTTCCCAGTAAAAAGAAACAGGGAACGACCATTTCTTTCTTGCTGTGTGGGTCTGGTTAACACTCAGTCTGGAGCTCCTCCTCTGGTCTGTCAGCACACAGGGGCTGGAAAAGCACAGTGGCAGAGGCTCATCCATGTGGGGATAAATGTCAGGGGAGAAGGGACAGCAAGGAGCCAGCAAGCAGCAGGCAGGAAATGCTGCATGGAATCACGTCCCCAGGAATCTCCACGAGGTGAAATCAGAGCCTGTTATTAATCTATCCAGACACCGAGACCCAGGAGCTGGAGTAAATCCGATTAAATTCCCACTGTACCAGTGGCTAGAAGCCAAGCAGGTCTTTCTTTTCTTTTGAATGGTGACCCAAAGGATATTTCTGTCTGCTTCACTACATAAATACACTGCTTTAAAACAAAACAAAAAGAACAAAAATAAACAAAAACAAACAAAACCCAAACCAGAACAAAAGAAAGCAGAAGATCAAAAACATCAGGTGAATTTTAGTATGGTAGTACGGTCCTTTGAGATATAACCCAAAGGGAGGAGAAAAACATAGTTATTTCCTAGCCTGAAGTGGCTATAATAGTGGTGGAGAAAGCAGTCCTTCCCCACCCTTCAGCATGGGATAGGAAGAGTCCTGGAACAGATTAAAGACAGCTAAACAGGGGTTAAAAGCAAATCTTTGCCGTGGGGAGTTCTGCAAAGCACAGGACAAGTAAACAAAACAGAACCTAAAGAAGAATAATCCCATTACAGCGGGACAATAGAGAAGAAAAAAGAAATAATCCTGGATTATTTAGGAGAGCTAAGTTTTTCAATTTTCAGAAGTTGATAGAAGCCGAGCTGAGTGACACTGCCAAAGTGACCAAGAAGCCCAATCCTCCCCACCCCAACCACCAGCTCAGCACCCTGCAAGCACAGCTGGAGCTGTGATAAAAACTACTGAATGCTCCTTACCTGCCCTGGCCTTGATGGCTCTGGTGTTTGCCAAAGCTCTTTGAAAAACCAAATGCAAATGACCAAAAAAAAAAAAAAAAAAAAAGAGAGAGAGAGAAAAGGGAAAAAAGTAATAAATCAAAGCTAAACAATGAAAGAAACACAACGCAGAGATATTCCTTAAAAGTCAACAGCAACACATATCAGCTGCCAGCCAAGCAGATCTTCCACGGGATGGAGATTTAAGGCACGTTTTGCTTGCCCTGTCAAGGGAGACGATTTCAGAGACTTCTTAAAAAGACAGCAATTCATGTTAAAAAATTGAAATAAACGAAAACGTATCAGCGCCTTAAAGGTTAACGGCCTCTGCTGAACAACATGCGTTTATCCAACCACATCCTAGAGTAGTTTTTTCAGCCCCGAGACCAATGAGCACAGCTAAGAGGAGGGCCTTGGGATGGTGGAGAGGCTGAGTTACCCCCTCCCCTCTGCCTTCCCTCTCTCCACCTCCCCCTCCTTTCTTTTCCTTCTTTTCTTTCTTTCTTTTTTTTTTTTTTTAGTTTAGTAAATTAATGCAGCAAGAAACTCCTAAGATCTGCGAGTCCTAGCAGGGGAGCGAGGGCAGAGGGGAGATGAGATGCATTAGGAGGACACTAAGCCACTTTCTTTCCCAGCACAATGGAAGTGCTTCCCAAGAAACTTCCCCTTCGTTCCCCTCCGCTCTAGCCCTGAGCAATGGGACACCTTCCCTACAGCAGCAATAACTTATTCGGGAGGAAAACAGCCCAGGAAGCAGGAATCAACAGCGGCCGAACGGCAGGCAGGAAAGCGACACAACCGGGACTGCAGCACGGCTCCACACCGACAAATTCCTGTGGATGTAATTCGNGCGGGGCCCCGGCGGAGGAGGGACGAGCCCAGGCAGCGGCGGAGCGGAGCTGTCCGCGGTGCTCGCTGGAGCTGTCCGTGGTGCTCGCCGGAGCTGTCCGCCGTGCTAGCCGGAGCTGTCCGCCGGGCTGAGCGGGGCGCACCCGGAGCTTTCCGCGGTGCTCACTGGAGCTGTCCGCGGTGCTGAGCGGAGCTGTCCGCGGCGCTGAGCGGGGCGCTCCCGGAGCTGTCCGGGTGCTGAACGGAGCTTCCCACCCGTGCCCCAGCCGCGCCAGGGTTGTTTCGCTCTCCCCACCGCTTCTCCCCAAGTGCCCGGGTACTTTATTGGCCAACCCCACCGGCCCACCCCTCACGGAGTACAAAAAAAAAAAAAAAAAAAAAAAAAAAAAAAAAAAAAAAAAAAAAAAAAAAAAAAAAAAAAAAAAAAAAAAAAAAAAAAAAAAAAAAAAAAAAAAAA
>WEIU01010819.1:140384-209782 GCA_013389925.1 Aegithalos caudatus | reverse complement strand
CCTGGGTTGTTGAGGGTCGTCGTCCCCCCCCTCCCACCTCACCGCCGGCACCCTGATGGCAAACCTACACCGGCTGCGTCCGCCCCTGTCGCCAGCCTGATGTCCGGAGCGACATCCCGCTGAAGGGAGGGTTCCGTGCGGGCAGCCCGGAGCCCCGGCCCCGAGCAGCACTGCAGTNAAAAAAACCCAAAAACCAAAACAACAGCGAGAGCTGGAAAAATGTGCAACGTCAACGCGCTCGGAGTCTACGTGTGGGAGACGATCGTTTTCTTCAGGTAAGGCTCGGCTGTACGGGAGGATAGCATCCAGGATGAGCGCTGTGCCCACCACAGCTCGGGGCACAGCCCCTGGGCATGGCAGCTGTCCCCTGCCCCGAGCTGCCCTTTGCCTCCCCTGGGTGCCCTGGGCTTGCTGTGGCACAGCCCCAGGCTCGGGACGTTCCGCGGCTCGGGGAGTTACTCTGTTTAATTAGCACCGCAATCTCGCTAACCGCAGTGCTGAAAACACTGACCCCGGCTGCTTGCAAAGTGACAGCTAGTGGCGGCCGGCAATGCTGCACTTGAATTTGCCCGGGTAAATATTCCCACCTCGCCCCCTCCCCATCCTCAGGCTGCAGGTGAGTTCCGTGGGATGCTTTCAGTGCCTGTCTCTGAGGGCTCACCCTCTATCCTTAGCTGGCTGTGTTTAAAATCACTAAAAGAAAATAATTATCTCCTTCCTTCCTAACTTTTTTTTTTTTCTTTCATGTTTTTTTGAATATTCTTTCTTTGCAGAATCTGAATGAAAGCCAAAGGGGATGGGGGGAGCTTTTTCCCATTGTGTGCCCATTATCACCCAGCTGTATTTGGACTATGCCTTTGATGTGTTCAGTTATTCATTAAGGCTAAGACTGAAGGAACAGCTTTAGTCTTAAAGAATTGCTTCTTGTCCATCTATCCTTGCAGTGCTTTTATAAAATGGATAAAATGTATGGATGGTAGAAGCTTCTATATTTCAATGAAAAATGCAGCCTGCTGTGGCAGGCGAGAAACACCAGATACAGGCAATTGGAGAAAAAAAAAACCTGTTTCACGACCTGAACTTGCTCATCAGTCTCAGCCTTCAATTCAGTTGCATGGCTCTTACTTCTGTGTTTTGCCAAAGTCTCATCTTGTAGTTTAATGTGAAAACACACACATCATTTGCATAAAATCATTGGCATAATACTTATTATTTTATGGATGATGGTAGCAGACCTGCTGATACTGGCCAGACTTTGAGCTAGCGTTCTCTTTCTTTTTGAACACAGAAGTTTTTCTAGGTATAAATAATGGAATATCCCCACTTTTTCCTGTAATTCCATGGAAATTCAGAGGCAGCAAGATTGTCTCATGAACTCAAAGCAGTAAATGTTTTTAGTTATTTCTAGCACTCTTGTTTTACCTAACACAATCACCAATCTCTGAGAAGCTGTCCCCAACAATCAACACTTCAGAGCCATCCTTTCTCATCTTAGTCACAAGTGTATTGCAGCCCTGCACGGCACAGTGGGATGGGCTGACAGGGAGCAAACGGATGTGTAATAAAGTCTTAGCTCAACAGTGGAGAAGTATTGGGTTAAAAAAACCCATACAAACAAAACAAGACTAAACAACACGAATACCAGAAAGCAAAAGGAAAATCACGTAACTTTTAAAAGGCAGTGTTTCCAGGCTTGTATTTGCTATGTTCTTGGTACTGAAGCCACTGCCTGGGTCTCCTCTGAAGTGCCAGAACAGTCAAACTGATGCACATTCTTCCTGCAGATCCCGCTCACAATTGTGCTTCACACCACACATGTGAGCACTGACAGGTTTCCAGCACATCGATCACAGTTACGGGCATTCAAACCCCTGGTAAACCAGTCACTTCAGATTCTAATGCAAAGATTTGTTATGTTATAAATTATACACAGACACATGTTGTATTACATCAGCTTGCATTCAAAAGGTATTTCTGGAACTTTAATTTCCCCAAAATCAACATTTAAGAATATTTGAAAATGTTTTCATTCAATTACAGGGAAGTGATGAAATCAAATTGGTTTACATACTGCCTTCATTTTTGAAATGTATTAAAAAACAAACAAACAAAAAACTAATCAGTAATTCCAGATCAGAACTGACTCTACTCAATGTTTTTCCTTTTTTCTATCCCACTTCGTGTTATGTGTTCCCTTTATTACAGGCCAAAAATCTACCAGCCTTTCTAGTTCAGGAATTGCTTTGCTATTTCTGTTTCAGTAAGAGAAGTTTATTAATTAACAGTCATTCATAAATTTAGTGTGCCAATTACTCCTGCACTCAGTCATACATGATGTTTAACAAACCCAAAGCTGATAATCCAATAATCCATAAGAGAAGTATGCATTGCTTTGAATTACAAAATGCACCACGCTTTATTGTCAGTCTGTCAAAAATACTCTAGAAAGAGAATCCATTATATGTTAGCACATATAATACACAAATATTAAAAAAAAATAATAAGAAGAAAATCTAACATTGCAAGGAAAATTATACACAGCCAATATAGGATATAAGCCAATATAGAAATTAAGGCTAGATTTATTGCTTCAAAAAATGTCCTCCACCAGCCTTTTAAAAAACAAGACCCCATGGGAAAGAGAAACAACTAACAGCTGGTGTGTGAATGCAAACATTATGGTATTGCAAATATACTATTTGTTTCTGTTCCACTTGAGGTGTTTTAGAAGGAATTTGTGATATGTGGCTTATTCTGACATGCCTTCCTTTATGGAAGAGCACTTCCCATCCTTCTACCTGCCTCCTCAGACTGCAGTCACTTAGCTGTGACTCAGGCTTTTACTGGGAACCTGGGCAGGGGCAGGGATGGGAACTGCGTTGGGATGGGAGAGGAAGACAGCTTGTTTGACCAAGCTTTCCTTACAGGTATCTGTGTAAAGCAAAGTTCTAGTTCTTTAAAATAAATGGGACAGTTTGGGGCAATATTGGACATTTGGGATTTCCAGATGTCCTGCTTATATCTGTGGAGACATTTACAATCAATCATTCTCCCAAAGTCTAACTACACACCCTGAACGTTCAGTTATGAATTCCTTCATGCAGAACAAAATGGTCCCTTATCCTGTGGTGATCCTGCCTGGAATTTCTGTGGTACCATTAAATTTTAGTAGCTGAAATTGTTCAGAAACACCTCTGTGTAAGCTGGAGGTAGGAATGCCCCTTATCAAATTAAGAGAGAAAAGAAGCCCTAGAACTGACGCCTTACCCAAATAGACACAGTCCTGTGAGGCTTTGAAAAACCTCTGGGCCTGATTTTGGTCTTAATATCAGGAATCAGCAGCACGACTTTTGTGACTCAAGATCAGGGTTGGCCCCTTCTGAACAGTAATCTGTCAGCTAGCAGGAGTGATTCAAGGCAACTGCTCCAAATGAGTCACAGGCTAAAAGTTGCTGCCAGCCTCAGTCCCTATTGGATTGCTTCAAACTGGTGTGTTTATATCCCCTCCTGTCAGTAACAGAGCTCCTCATTGCCAGTTTTTAAAACAACAAGAAGGTGCCACTGTGAATATGAAGCCTCAAGTTTGTGGGGAGGAAAAAAACAACAAAACTTGAACACACTTCTCCTAAAATTCTCTTGGCAAGTAAAGGGGATGATTGGAGACCTCCTGGTTTCATCTCCTTGAAAATATCCCAAAAGGCAGGGGAAGAGTGAGAAGAATAACCTGCACTGTATCTCTAAGGCTCCTGCTATAGCTCTGCAGGGAGAGGTAACATTACAGAGTGAAGCCCTAACCAGAGATTTCCAGAGCCACAAGATAAATGATGTAACAGATATTCTCAATAGTCACAGATTTTTTTTTCCCTGTGCTGATATCTACTAGAAGTTGTGTCTTATGACCTGTTGTGCCTCTGCAGAGTGCCTCATCTCCATGAAATAAAAATGATTTAGCAAAGCCTTGGACCAAATGGTTCTAAGGATACTCTTTAGCTGCTATGCTCTGCAACCTTTAATAACCCCATTAGAGACCCTGCTAAAAGGGTTACAGAGCCAAAGTTTGAAAATGTAATGATGTAGACAATTCTAGAAACCTTTATAAATCATTCTGTAAAGAAAGATTAATTTGGTGTCATTGCATGAAAAGCACAAAATGTCTGGAAACCCACCTTCTGCAGGAACTTTGATCCATCCATCCTGACTCTTGCATTTAAGACAAATCAACGTAAACTACACAAAACATTTTCTAACAGCCTAATCTTAACCTTCTTCTTAGCCAAACAACTCCCTTAAACAACTCCAGATCTGCCCTGTGGATGGTTCAGAGCAAAAGACAGGCTCCAAAAATATTTGTGAAAAAAAAAAAAAACCAAACAAAACCAAACATTTTCTCCCTCTACCTTAGGTTCTTAGGTTGGGTACAAAGAGCAGGAAAACTCTAAATAACCAACTTGCTTATCAAAACCATTACAACAAATGCTACAGTTTCCCATGTGGACTAAAAGAACGCCCTTGGTCTCTGAGGCACTGGTGCTGTGCAGATTTTAGGAAATGTAGGCTGGCTGTCCACCTTGGCTCACTCTGAACTCCACACTGCAGTCAGTCCCACTGGCAGAACAGAGATTTACTGTTCAAATACCTGAGGGAACTACTTCTGAAAAGAGATCAAAATGTGGAGGGAATGGTCAGACCCTGTCCCTACATGCAAAGGCACTACAGAGACTCCCTTCAAAAACAAGAATTTAGGCATGGGAATTGTTATTCTCTTTCTCCTGTAAGAGGTGTTGGAGACCCTTAGGTCTGAAGCAAGTCAGCAGCCCTCTGACTCGGAGTGTCCCAGGTTTAACAGCACAGGAAAAGGCTCAGGAATTCACCCTGCTGCTGACCAAGTGATTCCAGCCAGAAAGGAAAGAAACAGCACAGGGCAGCTCCCCCTGGTCCTGGGCAAACACATCCCGTGTGAGCTTAAGAAATTCATCTCACCAAACCCTCATGAGCTGACCTGGATAGAAAAGGATCTCAACATCTGAATTAAGAAGTTAATCAATGTCCAGAATTAAATTACTTTATTATTCCAGCACTGAGCAGCAATCATTCATCTGCAATAGGAAACCAGCAGACAGGCCTGTTCTCATTTCATACCAGCATGCAGGTTAAAAGGACTCTTCAAATTCCAGTATCAAGAACAAGATGTCAGACCACCTAATGAACATAATTGCTATTTAGGTACTGATGGAAGACCAGGGTGTTGAAAAAAATAAATCATGCTTTAAAAATCACACAAACTCACAACATTTAATTATGTCAAATCACATAACCTATTCTCACTTGCTTATTTTCTATAACCTGAAGGTTTTCTGAGATCTCAAAGTGATCAGTGTTAAGACAACAGATAGGTTGTTTACAAATTATGACTTCCATATGTTTTATTTGCCAGTATCAGCTCTCACTGTTGTGGCAAATTAAATCAGTGTTTCAGTATTTCCAGTAAATTACCCTTTTGCTCTCATTACCTGGCATGTTTCTACTTATCTATCAGCAAGAGCATAAATCATTGGGTTTTTTATGAACTATGGTTGCACTTGTGCACCCTCACACCTTCCAAGAGAAAGGATTCATCATAAGCTTTCAAAAGCTAAAAATGTAATTCCAGCACATCCTCCTCACCCACCATAGTTTAATTCAATTTTTTTGATAGGGAAAAAAAGAAAAGTAATTTCAAAAACTTTTGATAACTTTAGTTTTGAAAAAAAAAATCCAACAAAATTATGAAACCTCAAACCAGCAACACACCAAAACTTAACATCAGCTTGGGATACAGGAAGCAAAAAGAAAGGAGTGAGAGATGCAGGAATTCCTCCTGCAAGGCACTGGAAGGATCATTAGCAGCCATGACCAGAAAACTCAACACCAGGCTGCTGGCTTCCAGACCTACCTGCTCAGCCCAGGAAAGAGCAAATTGTGCATTGCATCTGGCATAATAAACTATTGCTAGTTCAACAGGTCAGTACCCTTTAAAAAGACAAAAAAAATAAATCACCGATTTCTCTCACCCTTCCCCCAAAGTATCCAACAATTTACATTTGTGTTTACAAAGGCAGACAGAACAAAAACCATTTCCCTCCAGAGGAGGTGGTTTGCATTGGGATTTCTTAGCCAAGATTGGTGCAAAATGTTCCAGTTCCCTTCTCCACTTGGGAAAGTGCTGATACAGTCCACCTGATCTGGTGCTATCGATCACAAACACATCCCCAAGCTGCTCTTAAATCTCTCTGATGTTTCAAGAGACTAATGCACAAAAACTGAAAAAATCCAGAAATACAGTATTTGTCCTCCCCTCAGCAAGGCCAAAGCCCAGAGGGGGCCTGCAGAGAGCAGAAATAGATGGAGGCAGATGCATCCATTGTCCACAGGAGCTGAGCTTTTCCCATTACGCAGACAATTAGTCCATCCATACAATGCACCTCAGTGAGCTCCTGACTTGGGGACTGCACCACATCTGGCTGGCACATGGGCACCACTGGCATCCTGTAAATACATCTCTGCTGGGTATGAGTGCCAGCAAGAAGAGCAGGAAAAATATTAACTTACTAAGCCTCACAGAATTTAGATTTTGAGGAGGGCAAAACAAAAGAAAACACTTTAGCACCCCTGCTTTCCTTTTGATTTCTCCCTCTTCGCTCTTCCATTGAGGTTCAAAACCNAAAAAAAAAAGAAAGACAAAAAACCCAAGTGCCTCAGCAGACAGGGAACCCTCTTGTGTTTATCAGTGCCTCTTTGTGGGGTGGGTGAAGAGGGAACAGAGCACCGGGGGTTGCCAAGCCCAGGAGTGTCGCATGGCTGGAACAGCAGGGCTTGCAGTGCCATCAATCATCCCCGGGCTGCCTTCAGAGCTGAGCTGCCGACAGCAGCTCCCTCTCCCTGCCAGCCGCGCCTGCCACCACTCGCCCAGAATGCAAATCCTGTCCCCCAGCCCCGGCAGGGCCGGAGCAAACACACAAATCAATTAAACAGCAGCACAAGTGGGATCCGGGTGGATCTCGCCACTGCCGCGCTCGCCTGGCTCAGCAGCAAAACGCAGCTGAGCCAGGAATCCTGCAGGAAATCCAAACAAAATCATGTTTTGCTCACCTTTACTTGATATCTTCCAAATTTGTTTTTATTCTTTTATTTCAGCTGATGCCAGTAAAAAGCCTCAAGCAGAGCCCCCCTCCCCACTTTTATGGGGGGAGTTATAAAAAGCTTGCAAGGGCCAGCTGTTATCAGCACCCCTTAAAAAAACCCTGGCCCCAAATGTCTTTGCTGGTGCCAACAGTGCCTGTGCAATGTTGGTTCAGTCCCCCATTACAGCAGGATATGTTCACTGCAGGTATTAGCTCAGTGAGGAGTGGAAAACCTCTGGTTTGCTGGGTGAGGGAATCTTTCCTTATAAGAATGTGAAGAAAGGCTGTGGAGAAAAAGTGACTTTCTGAGGGGTATGTTTGCTATCCTGTCTCTGTTTGCTCCCAGAGCTTTCACCCTCTGGAAGCATTGCTGACCAGGGTAATAATTGCTGGCACACACACCATAGAATTCTTTCCTGCACCAGGTCTCCCAAGATCTCATTTACAACCCAAAATATGTGTATCCCACCTCTCCTGCCACCCCACGGGCCTGGGAATTGCAAGCATTGTCCAGATTCCAGCTCCATCCATCACACCCTGACACAGAGCTGTGGACTTTGAAATCATCTCCCAGCGGTGGGGCTGACAAAGCAGCAGCCTCATCAAACACAACTTGCTCTCCCTGCACCAGGGCTGAAAAGATGGAGTTTGGTTTCTTCAGTTCCCTGACAAAACAAAGTCAGAGGTCACCTGGAACGAGGAGGAGAAAATCCCTCCTGGGCAGCGGACCCAGGGTTCAGCCATACATTCCAGAAGTTACACTTCATTATTGCTCAGGAATAAACTGATGAATTACACCAGGAATCACAGATGGCACAGAGGGAACATTCAAGTCTAGCAGGGTATTTGTGTTGCAATGACAGTGATCAATTCCATCAGAAAATATCAACATGAGTGCTCTCATCACACAACTCATTTTGCACAGCACAAAATTCATCAGAGCGCCCTGGTTTTACCTCAGGACCCACAGTTTTGTAGGTGGGTTACACAGCTTAGCTCAGCAGACCTCTTCAAAGGATCTGCAGCAAAAAGTTCCATTTCAGAAGATAAAATCCACCAGCACTCAGAACTACGTGTCACATCTCTTAAAAGAATTCTATTCATACCACTTCTGATTTAGAAAAGAAACCGTACAACACACCCTTACGTGATCTTAATGAGCAGCATGAATCCTTAAACTAAAACTAATTTTTAAGAAGCTGCTGTAGTGAGCTATTTGAACTGATGAGAACACGCCCGAGAGCACGGCTGCAGAGCTATAGATAGAAGAGCATCCACGACTTCTCGTAATTCCCTGACACTTGTCTGGGCTGTGATCTAAAACCCTCTGACGTCAATTGAGGTTCCCATTGCAGCTCTCCATCCAAACACCAAATCAGGAGCACATTAGCAAAGAGAATATTCTTACCTAGATGATGAAGTTTCATCTTGTTAAGACATTTTCCCCCTTTTCTTACTGCCTTCAGGAGGGCTGTTTATGCATGGCTTTGAATATCTGACTAGCCCTCCTGACTTTAAAAGGAATATTCAGCGTGTGTGTGTGAAGCTACAGACACATGCTTTTGTCTTTGCAAGGATGTTTTCCCCTTTGTTTTTCAACAAAAAACAAAAAGCAATTATGACTTTATTTCTTTTGTAAGCCTCTCATTATAGGTAAGAGTCAATGCTGGTGTGTGCTGGATTTATCTCACAAGTAGGTAAAACCTGAGCTGTGACTTGTGCTTCTGTGTTGTTTGAAATGTTTTCAAACCTATCTCAGGCTTAGGATCATACATCACCAGAAAGTCACTGCATGGGTTCCAAGAGCTGCAGATCCTTCTGGAAGAGGGGATTGTTGAGAAAGTCATTAGACATAATGCCTGTGGCTCAAAGATTAATTTAACAAACACTTTTTAGTATGTGATAAGCAAGAGCAACCACAAAACAACAATCCTTGTGAGGAGCAGAGGCCCAGCAGAAAACTGAGCATTATTTCCATACAATTTATTGGTCTCCCTGTACTATTCCCAACTATATACAACATTCAGATTTCTCCTCCCCCCCAGCAAATTGTGTAGTCATTTATTATTTTCTTACTGCTCTGTCCAGGCAGCGTCAGCAAATGTTCCAAGTGCTGGTGTCTTTCCATAGAGTTAATCAGTGTAATTGGGATGGTTTATAGTTCTGGACAGAGTGTTTTGCCATATGGCAGAGGAGCCATGGGCTGCAGGAACGTGGCAACAGAGCACAGAGACACCAGAATGCTGCAGTCTGAAGAGATTTTTCTCACTCCAGTAAAGTTGTTACAGCTTTCCCTGGATGGGAATGATCACAGAGGGTTAATCCCCTGAGGTTCACAAAAAAGTGCCTCCCAGCTCCTCTCCTCATGGACAGCCACAGGGACCAGGGACAACATGGGTTGTGCAGGGCCTTTGAGAGTGTTTTGGGATCCTTTGGGTTAAAACTTTAACTGATTACCTCCTGTGACTACTGCAATGCAGTTACTTGTGGTGCAAGAGCTAGAACTGGTTTAAAGAGCTCACAGCAACTGAGCAGAGCCATCCAGGACAGAAACATTTAACAAGCCTACTCTTTCTTTCCTGTCCCCATCCTCCTGCCACTAATGGTGACAAATCATAGCTCATTGCCCATTTCTTTCTCAGAGTGAAATCTCTCCACAGGTTCTCAATTTCTGTATTTCTCCAGTCCCACTGGACACATCTACTTTGCTATCCTGTTCCCCTATCCATGCCTGCTCCCTTCCTCTCCTGCATAAACTCTGAGCTGAATTAAGAAAACAACCATGTCCAAATTCCCTTCCCACCTGTGAGAATTAACTTTAAAATTCACCCCTGAGTACACCCCACACCCCAGGGGCTGTGACACCCCAGCAGCTCAGCACGATTGAGATCACTCCTGTGCAACCAGCACATCTGTAACACTCACAGCTCCTTCTACTCAGCACCAGGACAGCCCAAAAATTCAGCATTGGGGCTCTCTTCTCCCACTATTCCATCTCCTTTCCACCTTTAATGCTGCAGGCCAGAAATTCAGACAAGGTGAGGGAGAAAAAACACGCAGGCAATGAGTTTCATCCTATTTAATTGAATTGCATATCAATATTGATTGTGCTATTAATTTTGATAGTAAATCTAATCATTAAAATAAAAAGTCTGCTTGCAGTCTCTGCCAAGCCTTCCCAGCAAGGGTCTGGCAGCATTCCTCTCCAGAAAACATGTTGGTATGCAGTCAGAAATAAATGTCTGGGTGCAGAGTTTAGGGCTGCCCCTTTTTCTTTTCTCCAGGACAATCTGTCCTTCCTGCTGCAGAGGAGAAGAGAGAGACAGGCAGCTCCAGCATCCTCTGAATGCAGGCTGGGCTCTGCTGAGCTCCAGGAGCTGCTCAGGGGCCTCTGTGCCCAGGGAGAGGAAGAAGAGAGTTACCCTGGGCTGCACTTGTTAATCATGGGCAGCACGATGCCTTTCTGTGCTATCTGATGTTCTGTGTGCAGCTGCACCTCTCAGAGCCTGCTGGAGTCAATAAAAGGAAGCTGATGAATCCTCCTGTGTCCCCAAGCCCCAGCACAGCCCTAGCCTGGCTCTGAAGGTAAAGGGGAAGCAGTTATCCCTCACGCCTCAGCCTGCCTCAGACCTGAGGGATATTCCCTTCCCCTGGGACATCTACTAAAGAACATGTCACACTTGAAGGACAAATGTGTGAGGCAGCTCACCTGAACACTATTCCCAAAATATCCCTGCCAAGGTTTCTGGTTTGCTGTCTTGCAAAAATAACATTAAAAAACCCCGAAAAAACCACTCCAGAAACATTTGCTGAGCAGCACAGAACCAGGATAGGGGGTCAGGTATCTTCTATCTCCCCAGCCTGCAGAGATCCCATTTCTCTGGAGCCACTGATGTGGCACCACTTCACCTTCACAGGGACCTGAGCCTTCCACACTTTGCAGAGAGATATTTCATCTGCAAACACTTGTTTTGCAACAGTTTGTTTCTGCTGCCAGACATGATTTTTTTTACACTCAGAATTAATGATTAACAATTAAATTATTTGACAAGGGAATAGAGGCCCTGTGCTAATTAAATTCCTTCATCACTCCTCTTTAAAAAAAAAAAAAAAAAAAAAAAAAAAAAAAAAAAAAGAAGAAAAATATATTTCTCAGTATCAGCATTCAGCCAGAACAGGGCATTTTGTGATGTTGGATTTAATTAGATGGACAGCCATGGCCACAGCCAAAATGATATGAAAATATTGCTCAAGGATCATGAAAATGGGAGGAGGAAAAGGAAACAGCTGACTGGGGAGCCAGGAATCAAGTGAACAGACACATCCAGACTGCAGAAGAGCCACTTTCTAAACCAAATAATTGTTTATAAAAATATATCATCTTTTCAGCTGAAACAAAACGATGCAGACAAAGTAAACAATGCCTGTATAGGCTGGGAAATAAACCAGCAATAGGTGTCCTGCAAAGCTTGACTGCTCTGCATTAAGGGATGCAATCCTGAGCTGCTGGGCTGCTCCTCTCCACCACTTCCACACCCTGCTCCTGGGCTGGACCTCCCGGGGGCTCGCTGGTGTCTGCTTACAAGCCAGCATTAATATCACAAAAGATTATGCTAGTTCATCGACCCTTTGAAGAGATCCTTCCCATTGTAGCTGCTGTGATGATTGCCTGATGGCACTTTCTCAGCCAGATCCACTAGGGATTACAGCAGCATAAATAAGATAAGCCTCTGTCTGACTGCTATTAAAATGCGCCGAGATGCTCGGCTCAGACAACTCTTACACCAGTGCAAACTCCATCCTCCTTGGGTTTGTTACAGCCTCTGCCTCCCTTTGTTTATTCACAGAATAAATCTTCTCTCCCAGCAACACAAAAACCCACACTAAGTTTCCAACTCTCTTGCATTGCCAATAATTTTCAAATCACTTGGCAACTTCCCTCTCCTTGTCTCTGCTGAGCCAGGAGACAAACAGTCCTGTGGGACTTTCGAGGGTGTTCTGGAAGGACTGAGGGATGGAGAAAATCCCAGAAAGCTCCAAAGGCAGCACATAAACCACTAGCCCAGACAGACCTGGAAGACAGAGAAGCTGGCAGATTTTTTTGGGTGCTGTCTGAGCTAAGCTGCCAATGCAAAGTTCAGCTGTCACAACCAGAGTGGAGACTTTGGGGCTCTGTTAGAATCCATCCACCTAAAGCAGTGGGGTGGATCAGCCTCTCTGTTGCTCCCAGTGGTGTTTTCTGCCATTATTTCTAAGATAGAGACTCAGCTGCCTGCTTCTAAAAAGGCTTTGCTGCTCCCTCTGCACTGCTTTCTTGTCTTTTCTTGTTACATCCAGGGGGAGTCGAGTTTTAGGAAAGCACCTCATAACCAAACAGAAACTGGAGGGAACTCAAAACTCACCATTCCCAGGTCAACACCCCACAGCAGCCAGACAGATTTTAAAACATGCATCAAGACACTGAAGCCTGATGTGACAGTTTCAGCACATCCCCAAAGGTGCTCCCAGGGACTCATCGTAGGGATGGGTGTGAAGCTGCACAAACAGTGGGGCTGTGAGAGGGTGGTCCTCTCCCAGAGGTTTCTGAGCTTCAGTTACCCAAATATTTATTTCCATGCAGGACGTGAGCCCATGAAATTAATTTCTTTGCAATTTTGATGCAGACAGGATCAGAAAATGGCACCCAAGAAATACAGACCAATTCATTGGAAGTGGGGTGAATATATTGAGTAGAGGCTTTCACACTGAATTTACAGGAAAGATGGGCACCGATTTCTGTGCTTTTCCACCTCATTTTTTAAAACAAATGCCAGGGGAATTGCAGTTTCTAATTATCTTTTTCCACTTAAAGATTATTAGATGCTTATTAGGTTTGTATTGCCTCTCCCCTCCCACACACATTCTCCATTTACATATACTTCATCCAGTCTACAGTTAATGAGAAGAAATCAGTGTATTGCACTGTCTGGCATCCTGCTGAAGTGGCAGAAGTCTTTGGTTACCAAGTCATTTGCTGCTTAATTGAAATCTTTTCTCTGGACTCATTGCCATGCAGACACTCCATTGGAATGCAGTAGTCAAGCCCAGTATTGATTGTCCTCCCACTCCAGCTTTCTTCTGCATTTGCAAATCAATTGCACCCTGTTGCTTTCCTACTAAAAACAAATTAAATTTTAAGAAGTCACCCATTCCACAACCCCCATTTTACCCCAAAACACATTGGTTCTGCTTTGCATATTTTCTTGGGGCAGAGATGGGGCCAAGATAAGAAAAGGCACATGGTTGTAGCAAGAGCAAGATCCACACCTTGTCAGGGCACCACCGAGAAAACTGCAGCAGTCTGTTCAGATATTGTCCAGTGTGGGAGTGGATTGGGAGCACACAAAGGAGTGAATAAAATCCTGGGTTAAGGCTCTCACTGGAAGTGATCTGGAATTAATCTCCCCTCTTCACTGCAAATTAAATTATTTTTAACAGTTAAAAATCCAGCAATCAGAGAACTCTGTTGCATCTTGCAAAAGGAGCCAGACTGCAGTTGTGAGTTTGCAGGATTGAAAACCAAGGCTTGGCAAGCCATCACTGCTGACACTAGAAAAGAAAGTCAATGCAATGCAGGTTACCAGATTCCTGATTTTGAAATTATGCACCCAAGAACTGTTGAAACCCCTTTGATTTTTTAAAGTTCTGAGGAATCGAATGGTTCAAAATGCCCTTATCAAGGCTTTGTGAAGATAACGTGTCTCTTGGGGGCTTCAGCTCAAACTTGCATTGGAAGATCTCATCTTAAGGGGTGGGATCACATTAATACCATGCATTACAGTCCCAAATTCTTCCCAAAAGATCATGTATCAGTACTTAGCACTACTCCTGCAGGTTTGTCTACTGCAAAACTTCCCAAGGTGAGGGCCTCATGCTGTCAGAGGGCTCTGGTCTCATTTGTGAGGACACTGCAGCCAAAGAGCTTCTGCCTGTTGTAAACTTCCTTGAACCTCCCATCTGCTCTGCCAGGGGCTCCTCACCGTTCTTACACAGCCTTTGTACTTAAAAAAATTAAAATTCAGGAGTTTTGCAGAGTGTGAAGCAATGTCCTGAATTCCTCCTGAGCAGCCTCCTTTGGCTCATTGTGCATTTGCATTGCAATGCTGCCTGCAGGCTTTACCCAAAACCTGAACCCACAGGTTCACCCCAAGCACATGGCATAGGTGATTTGGGGGATTTTTTGGATAATCTAGGCAATTTTACTCAAAAGTTGCAGCCTTGGTGTTCAAGTAGAAGCCATACAAGCAGAGGGAAGGTACTGAACAGTGTCTGGTCCTGTCTAGGAAGTCAAACCTTCCTGCAAAGCTGAGACTCAGCACCTAATACCAAGTGTCACTTGTGTGATGACAACAACAGATTTCCTGAGCCCAAATCATCACCCTGCAGATCTTGCAGCCTCCATTGACTCAGAAGGTACATTGCCAGCCATAGGTTTCTGTCTTCTACAGATGAAATTGTGATTCCACTCTTTCTGTCCTGGAGTCTGTCCAAGTCCCAGAAAGATTCCATTTCCTTTCATCTTCAACCCAAGATGAGTAAAATTTCAGCCTCACACTCCAGACACTCCAGTTCTGTGTCGAACTCAGACCCTGCATTGCAGGTACCAAGAGCAAAGGCTGGGCTGATCAGCAAAACCTCCCCTCTCCCCAACAGTCCCAAAGGCTCTGCACAAGCTGGGCCATCACGTGGTGCTCATTTAAACCTCAAACTCCAGATTTCTCTGATCCTACCTGCCTTATGGAAAATCATACTGTCAGTACTGAATATGCTCCTTGCTATTTGCCCTGTAATTAAGCAGTAATTGCTGCCCAAGGCTAATCTCAGAGTGTATTTTACCTGTGGAGCTCAGCTTCAGAGTTCACATTTGTAATTTAGTGGCACACCAAGAAGCTATACCTAAACTCACAAAAGGATTTTCACTGCTCATCATCTCTCTTCTACTCTGGTGGCAGCTGGGATTCTGTATTTGGAGATGTTTGGGCTGGGCAAACAAATTAGCTGAGACCAGGCTCATTAGGAATTCACATGGGTACCCATCCTGCCTCAGCAGGAATAAGATGCTGACTGCTCTGTTTCTGGACCCCAAGCCCTCCCCAGCATGGGATACACACTGAAACCTCCTTTTATTTCTACTTGCACAGCCTGGCAGCCTCCAAGGAAGCTGAAGCAGCAGCTAGATCTGCCCCCAAACCCATGTCTCCTTCCGATTTCCTGGATAAGTTGATGGGGAGAACTTCAGGATACGACGCCAGGATCAGACCAAATTTTAAAGGTATGCAAAAAAAACTGCCTTTTTTTTTTTTTTTTCACTTTGGGACTGAAAACTGCATGCAACCCTCATTAATATATTCCTAATGCTATAGGAAATATGAATATTTATTTTCTTATGAAGTATGTATTATAACGATACTTGGCACACGGATCCTTGTAGATGTCTGGAAAGACATCAACAAATGTCTGCTCAGAGTGGAAACAGCCTTGTAAAAACTTCACACACTGTAAATATAGGGCTCCCCAATCCCTGCTTCAATTTAGGGATCTGTCAAACCAAGCAGTGGCAGGCAGGGAGTTGAACAACTTTAGAGGTTAAGATAAAATCCCCAAATTTCATTTCCCCTGAAGTCACTGCCCACTGCTAATGGCAGGCAATGTTTCCCCCTTCCAGCCACTGCAGCCAGGATCAGCCTCTCCCATCAGCTCCAAAGAAATCCCACAAGATGCCAGGGCAGCCCAAACCCATCCCTGTCCCCCACAGTAAAGGAGCTCTTAAGCCCAACACTGCTCTGTTTTTCCCACCCAGTTTTCCAGTCTACCCCATATTCCATGGCAGCCAAGCAGCAGTGAATCAGGCCATGGAAGAGGCAAGAAAACCTCTTTTCTCCTCCTCAAAACATCTCTTCTAGGGGTTTTGCCATGGGCTCTTTGGATGGCTTTTCCAACCTGGAAGATGTCCCTGCACATGGCAGAGAGGATGGGACTGGAGGGTCTCTAAGGACCCTTCCAATTCAAACCATTCTATGAATTTTTGTTTTCCTTTCCTTTTAACTGAGCTCACTTTATCAGGGCTCTTTGGCCCCAGAGGTGAAGCAGGACCTGTCCCTCTCAGCCACTGCCCAGCCATCTCCAAAGCTCATTTTGTTCACTTCTTTTGCTTCCTGCAAACAGTTGCCTCTCCCCTGGAGCCACTGGCAGGGCTGACAGGACTCCCAGGATCCATTAATCACTGGTGATAGCACCTGGCACCCAGCTTTGAACAATAAACTCTGTACTGGGCTTTTACACCCAAAGAAAGGTGGGAACCCTGTGCCCCAGTCACCAACCAGTCAACAGAGGACACTGCTGTTCTTATCCAAATATCAAGGAGTTAAAATACCACCATGTAAACCTGCCTACCTCTAAATTATGCACACACACAAATTAAACTTTAATATTTAATGAAATGTATACATTCACTTCCTGCTGAAGGCAGCTGTATTGCATTTTTATTTGAGATAATTTAATTTCAGTTTTATTTCAATGAACTACACCTTCCCCTCAGGGCAGTTTTGCTGGTTTAGCCTCCCACACATAAATCAGACTCCAATTTATATGGGAAGCATAGGAGGTGTTTCACAGAGCCTGGGGTTGTAGCTCTCAAAGCACATCATTTAAATTAACTGCAGTAACTCATAAGGACGTTTTAATTGCTTAGATCTAAATGCAAATAATACCAAAGATCCATATCAGATTGATTTTTGGGGAGGGGAAGATTAACAAAAAGAAGATTGCAGCTTTTCTGTAAATGCTGTAAAGTCTGGACTTAGCTGTGGATTCACATTCTGAGAACAAATAAGTAGAATTTGGGTTTTGATTTAAGTTGGAGAATGAAGTCAGGAACTGGAGCAGGGACAGAGAGGAATGTGGCAGGCTTTGGGCAGGGGACCTCTCACCCAGGCTGTGCCCTTATCCCTGCTGCTGGAAAGCTCCATTCCCTCACAGCTGCATCCCAGCATGGAGGAGGAATATTTCAGTGGCAGGCAGGGAATTGTCCAGAGCCTCTCACAGGCTAAAAAATACCAAAAATCACCAAACCCTGCAGGGAGCTCATGGCTCACCTTGGACACACTGAGAAGAGCTCAGTGCCCCAACAAGAGCTGGGCTGCCCCAAGGAGCCTTCACATGCAGGGGCCAAACCCACCCCACACTCAGCTCCATGTCAGCACTGGATCAGGAACAGGGGGACCAAAATATTCCACACCTGTCAGAGTCATGAGCATGTGAAGTCATCCAGGAGATCAACTCCCTGTTTTCCATATACTGTGCTCTATGGGAGGGGAATCTCATGTTCAAGGACCTTTTTTGTGGTTCATGAATGGATCCAGAACAGAAAAAAAACAATGCCCCTGAGCTCAACAGAAGGGATGAAACAAGCACTAAAGCCTGATAACTGTGTGCTTATGGATAAACTTCTGGATAAGAGGGGTTGTGAAGGCAAGGGGGAGAAAAAAATGGTACAATTTTTGTGTCTGGCAGCTCAACCCGTGCCAGTGTTTAACAGTGTGGAGGAAGCTGCACAGACTGAAGAGTCTGAGATGCTGCTGAGCTGGCAGGGCTGTCTGGGGGCTGGTTAGACAGCAGCCTGCTCAGACTGCCTGGACTCACACCAAGAAAACCCCAGCAGAGAGCACCACGGCAGGGGACAGCACAGACTTTCAGAGGAGGCTGAAGTAGGAGAGGGGGAAAGGGAAATTAAGAGGAGAAAACCAAGCTCCAAATGTTCCTCAGCAATCAGGAAAATCCATTAATTTCCACACAGGAGGAAGTTTGCACTGATTAGAGGCACAAGGCTCTCTTAAAAGCCAAATGTTAAAGCCATTCCTCCCTCCCAGTATTTCATGCTGCAGCAATGACTGCAGATGTGACCTTAACAGGAACAACACTCCCCCAGCAGGCTGAGCCACCAGGCAGGGTTTGAAATGCAGACACCATCCCTGACTCCATAAAAAATGAGGGAATAATCTGAAAATCCATGCTCTCTACTTTCATAGATCTTATCTTCCCAGGAGCACCTGTCACAGGGCTGATAGGAGATAACTCTGGTGTAAAAGGGGACCTTGGTCCCTGGGGCAGTGTTTCTGCTCTCTGCCTTGGCTGCCTTTCCCCACCACATCCTGGGCAGTGCCCACAGCAGCCTTTGGCAGCCCCCAGAGCAGAGAGCCCTTTTGTTTTAACCCTCTACAAAAAAATCCTCTTATTATGCATGGGCAAACCAGGGGTTTGCCAGGTATGCCCTGGTTCCAAAATATTCCCCAGCTTTTTGCTTTGAGCTGAACTGCAGCTCTTGGCATCTTCCTCTGTGTAAATGCAGCATTCCCACCTCAGATTTTCCTGGCAATGTTGTAAAACACTTCCAATCACACCTTTGGGCACCAGTGCCACACAAACAGACTGACCCCCATGCCCCCAATCCACAATCTTTTCATCCCTCAACTCCCACTCCTTTCCTTTGGTGACCCCTTAACTTCTCCAGGATGAGCAGGGTAAGCAAAGCTTTGCTCTGAAAGCAAACCAAGCCCAGGAGAGGCATAGCCCAGAGACCAGGATTACATTCTGCCCAAAGAGCACAGCCAGAGAATTCCTGCTGGCAGAGCCCTGAATTCTCCTGCCCACCTCTGAGCCCTAACAGACTGCATCAGGATCATCAGCTGGGCTTTGGGGTTTGCAGGCAATTCTGCCTGGAAACACCACCAGCAGCACAAGAAACACAGGTACTGAAAAACCTAAAAAGGAGATCTCAAGGCATTGGAAATGTCTTTGGGATTTACTCTGCTGAGCAGCCAGTCCTTCCCTGCTGTTTGAGGATGCAGGGGGTGAAGCAGGCAGTGTCAGCACCCCAACACCACCATCATCCTGTGGGGTATTTGCTGCTTTAGCCAGCCTGACCCTACAGCTCACTCTGCTGCACTGCCTTTGATGGGAGCACATCATCCTAGTCCAGGAACAGTGGGTATTTCACAAGTATAGCTCTAAATAAAAGTCATTGTCGCTCAGCTCCTCGCTATCACGTTCAAGGTGAGATTGCCACCCATATAGCCAGGTCAGGACACCTAGAACCTGTCCTGGCTGGCTCTGATCTATCCCTGTTCATCTGAACAGTTCCCAGCAGAGATCTACAAACACTCCCCAAGCAGGGGAGCAGAGGCAGAGCACGAGCACTGTCTGGTGTCAAACTGGTGTTAGAACCAAGACCAGACCTGGCTGGGTCACCCAGGCCTTGCTCCCTGCTCACCCCTCAGTCACTCCATTCCCACAGCAGGGTTTAACTCCCCAGAGTGGAAATCCTCAGTTTCATGAGCACACAGTGAACTGCTGTTCCCATCTGTGTTTGTCATGCAGGCCCACCAGTGAACGTCAGCTGCAACATTTTCATCAACAGCTTTGGTTCGATTGCAGAAACAACCATGGTAAGTAAAAAATCACAGCACAGCTGCTCAGCTACTGCCTCAGCCTCACTGCACTCCCAGAAAATGCAGTATCACCCTTCTCCTCAGAGTGACCAGGGAAAAACACTCCATGCTCCCAAGCTGACTCAAAGTTTGAGTAAATTAATGGTCAACACAGAGGACTCATTCCATGTAGCTGAAGATCACACAGTCCCCATCTGCATCTTATAAAAACACTCCATGGGCAAAGGACAAGGGTCAGAAAGGAAGACAATGTTTTTCTGAAGATTTGCCCAAGGCTCCAAGCTCAGTGACAGTTACAGATATTTTGTGTTTAAGTGGGCATAAATCCAAAATTAATCTGGATTCAAAGAGAAGGGAGATCAGCTGAACTCAAATCCAGCTTCCACCAGGACTTCAGGTTCCCAAAGATTAGGAGAATTATTAGATTAAAGACTAAGATGATTGTTTTCTTGGAGACATATCTCTGGTAGACAATGATTTTTTTGTAGAAAATCAAACCCAATATTTCTGAGTTAAGGCTCAATTCATACAAAATTAGTGAGCATGGCTAAAGGCTGTATCTAATTGGCAAGGCACTGGGAGCAGAGGATCACTAGAACAGGAGATAATTGCTCCATCTGAAAACTATTAAAGATTGGTTGTGACATAACCAGTGAACAGCAAAGGAAAACTCTGGAGGTACAGTGCCTTACTGCTGTGCTAATTAAAGATAATCCAGAAATATGGTGTTTAATTACCCTCTGGTAATTCTTTTTCTAGAAAAATGCTGAATGAAGAATGCAAGGCTCCAGCTTCAGGCATTTTGTGCATTCAGGCAGGAAGTTTTAGGCTTTGCTTATAGATCACACCCCTTGACTTGAACAAATTACTTGGCATGCACACCACTGTCAGAGCAGAGCCACAGCCATGCAGCTCAGGTTATAAAGTCTCTTCTGACACTACATAGTTCTGCTGGAAATATTTGAGTTGGGACAGTTCTGGTAGTGGAGGAGAAAACAAAAGCTGTTATTCTGCCCAAGCACAAGGAAACAATTCTCCTGTCTGGTGTGCAGAATTTGTCAGAGCTCACAGGTGAGGAGAGGAGTGTGGGTTCACTGGTGTATAAAGCAAAAGAGGAGGAACTCCCACAGAAATACACATCTGTTCCTGATTTACTGTTTGTTGGTTACCTCCTCTGGCATTACAGGCAAGAGATGCTGTTCCCACACACCAATCCAGAGTGTGAGGGAGCAGGACTAACCCTCAGAGGATCTGTGCAATGTGCAGATCACATTCCATTGACGTGGTTTTCAGTGCATCTGTCTCACACTGCAAGATGCACTGGAGCAGCCAAAGATGCCACATGATCCCTGTGAGCAGGATGCTCCATAAAATTAGCACAGGCTAGCACAAGGGAGATGCAGTTCACCTCCAAGGCACGCTGCAGGGACTTGCTATCATCTCCAGATGCCACTCACTTCATAGGCAGTCTTCCATGGAGAAAAAAATGTCCCATGGGAAGCCAAGGAGACCCTGTGGGCACCTTGCTTTGTCTGGAAATACCCGAGGCAGCTCTGGCAAGGCAGCCCAGATGTCAGGCTGACGCAGCAGTGCACACAGCCTGAGCTAATGCTCCTGTGTGGGAGCAGCAGTTCTGCTTGTAAACACCAACAGCAACAAGAAACACAGGTACTGAAACAGCTGAGAAGGAGATCTCAGTGAGCTGGAGAGGTCCTGGGGATTTGTAAGCTGGGATTTGCTCTGCAGAGCAGCCAGTCCCTCTCTGCTCTTTGAGGATGCAGCAGGACAAACAGGCAGTGTCAGGTCCCCAAGAAAGCTTCTGAGAAGAACAGACTGTCCTGTCTTGAAGGGCTCTTGAGACAGACCTGACCACTTTGAATTCAAACAAGAGGAACAAGTGGTCAAACATCAGAGGAAGGGGTGGCAGCTTGCAGAATGGAGAGGGGAAAATCAGTGTTTTATCATAAAGAAAACCATAGCCTATTACTGACCCCTGGGACTGATTCCCTCATCTGCTTCACTGGCCAAAAAGAGAAAGAAAATTATGTTTTAAACCCCCATAATTAGGCACTGCAAGCCTGGTCAGGTTCAGGCCTGAGTACTACAGCACCTTATATTCACTACTATGACACTATTACCTGTGGGAGAAGCCACAGAGTTTTATGGGTAACCAACATGCAGTTAGAGAAGGCTTTAAAATATCTCCATAGTGGGCTGATACTTCCTACAGAAAATACCACTGCTCCCTTCTAAGTTTACACTGCCTGGATATCACAAATCAGTGTAAACCACGAGCTCACCAGGCAGAGGATTAGAGAAGTTAGAGGGCGAGTGCTCACTTATGGCTTGAGGCCTCACAGAAGGTAGAGGAAGAGGAGAAAATACAGAAAAATAGAAAAAACCTCAGGCATTTGATGCAGACAGCTGGGTCCATAAAACTCATAGGGAAAGAAAATATGTTGCAGCCAAGAGAAGGCACAAACTCCCCAGAGTGGGCAGAAAGCTTCTATCTGCCCTACAAATCTTAAAATGAATGAGGCAAGAAATGGAGATCTGAAAACTGCTGCAAGGTTAGGGGGAATTTAAAAAAAAAATAAATTAAAAGGCAAAGTCATCCACCTAACTGAATTCCTAAGGCAGAGCTGATCTAGAGCAAGGGAGGTAACTCCTTTAAGCATCCTGCAGAGCTGGAGACCAACATAAAAGCCTCTAGTGGTGCACATAATTGATTGGACATTTATGTTGGATTGCAGCTCAGAGCTTGTATCCAGCCTCACTTGCCTGGAGCTCTAAGGACAAGGGAGGCTGAGACTGGGAACACATCCCTGTGAGCCCAGCCAGTGCTCCAGAGGGAAGGAGAGGAGCAACCCCAACAGCCAGATGAGTGCAGACACCCCTGTCCCAGAGCATCGCTGCAGCACTGCATCCAACAGCCAGGGATTCCCAAGGACAAGGGCAAGATGCAGCCACTCTCTCCAATTGTTTTTATGACAAACACCAAACAACCCCCAAACACAAGCTCTTAAATCACTTTTTGCTGTTCAAAAGCATAAGCAACTCCCCAGACATCCCAGATTGGTAAACCTCTAGCAAATCCAGAAATTCCTCATTCCAAATAAACAGAACTGAAGCACCTTGGGAAGAGGTCCTGGGTTTTAAGTGAATAAACTGCACCAGCTTTGGCTTTTCTTTGGGGCAAGTGATAGGATTATCTGAGCATTTCATTAACAAATTCCCTTCTATATAACAGCAAATTTGAAATTAAGTGATGCCCTTTCTCAGTCTTCCAGTGGCAGCTGCAGTTTTATGACCTTCCACTGGCTCAGGGAGCTGGGAGCATTTTGTATACAGTGGAAGCAGAGGGAGAAGGAATATATTTTTATATCATCACATAACAATGCAGCTGGACTCAGGATGAGCTTTTTCTAGACTCTTCTTTTAAAAAGGACCCACACACAGCAAAGAAGAGACTGAAAAAGAAAGAAAAATCAGAGAAGAACCAGGACAGACTCCCTTAGACACAGTGTAAATATGTAAATTCATTTTTGCTGCTTTCATGCCACAGTTATCTCATCTGAAAAGAGCAAAGCAAATGTGACCTTCCAGCCAGCTGCAGCACAGCCACAACTGGGCTCCCAGCATCTCCTGAGGAGAAGCTGGAGGCTGCAACTGTCCAAATGTTAAGTGCTTGTTCAGAGACATCTGCACATGAGATTTCCAATGAGAAAACAAAGCAGCCTGCAAAACAGACCAAGAAATTCAACCAAGACCCACAAACATCAGTACAGCAGAGATTCTGATGGGGTCACACTTTTAATACTGATCCCACTCACTCCAAAATCAGCAAAAGATATGAGTTTCAATGCACAAAGCCCATAGCAAAAGTTAAGTTTTGAGCAAAATTTCCTGCAGTCAGTCATTCTTAAACCCAACCATCAGTCCCACAGAGATGATAAGCACCTAACAAGTCACACAACACAAAATGAAAAGGTTTTCACCACAGCTCACAGTCTGCTGCCATCTCAGTGCTAGACATGCAGTGTTCCAGCTGTCTGTGATTGAAGTTTGTCTTTACACTAATGCTGGAGGGAGAGGGAAAATAAAAAACAACACAAAGAAGCCATGAAATAGGACTGTGCAACTCAAATACAAGGATGCAAAACCCCCTCAAGCTGAAAATCAAGACCTCAGTACTAAATACTTACATTTGCAATTCTGGATGCTGGTTGCAGCTCACATCCCAGCAGCTCAGGAAGATATATATATATAAAACCCACTTTTTGTAGCAAGACACAGAAAAACTTTCTGGTATGGGTTTCAGCATAAAAATACCCACACTTATTGGGCACCAGGGTACTGGTCCTGCCCCTCACCAGGTGTGTGCAATTCTCTGATTCAGACTCCTCCCACTGCCTTCAGTTTCACACAGGCTTCAAATTGATTACTAACCCTCCTAGGGCTGCTCCTGGTGTGCTGCATTTTCTTTACAGTCTGTTGTAGTGCTCCTTACCAAGGCGGATTCCCTTCAAAATGTTTGTTCTTTCCCATTCTAGAGAATTAACTCAATGCTAATTAAGCCCCTCGTGCTCTGCTGCCCAGGCGGGGTCCCAGAATCCCCTTCTGAGGGAGATCAATCTCTACCCTGTTTTATCCATCAGCAAAATGTAAATTTATCAAAGGGGAAATCTCTCCCCAGAACTGTTCAGTGCAGAGGCTGCTCTGACAGGACCCTTGAGTCAGGAGGGAAAATCTATTGAGTGTCCTGAGAGGCTCCATCCCTTCTGCTCAGCACTGCCTCCAGCCTCCTCTGCCTTCAGCAGGACATGCCAAGGCTGTGGGATCCTGGGAAGGGAAGGTCTCAAATGATCTTCTTGTTTCCTTGTCTCCTTGCGAGGTCACTGAGCAGAATTTCATTTCAGCATTATCAAATTGAACCACTTTGATCACTCCAGTTATTCTCTTCCTGCCTTGTGTCATTTCCCTCTCGGGAGTGAAATGCCTTTGTGCCAAATTGCAAAGCTCCTGAATGCCTTCACTGCACAGAGCTGCTGCTCCCCTCTCCCCAGCCAGCCACAGGAGCAGGCTGCACAAGATAATCAATGCCTGGATGTGATAGGCACACAAATGAGGAACAGGAGGGATAAGAAGGAGATGGAGGAAGAGAATTTTCTTTTTTGCCAAGTTTGTGGCCCCAGTCAAACCTCTTTTTCCTTTTCTTGAAAGTTCACATCAGAAATTGGCCAATGCTGTCCATCATTTAGGAATAACTGTGGCTTCTTGGGGATGCTAATTAAGATCTCCAATAACAGCATCCAGGAGAAATGCTGCATATCTCCAGGTAGCCAAGGAATGAGTGTTGCTTGGCTCATCACCTCTCAGCCTGACTGCAATGCTGAGGACAAAGCTTTCAGCACAGAGGATCCTTAGCTGGTGCAGAGCACTGAAACCCTTCTCTTAGCCTGTGTCACAGCACAGACACACCCTGACTGCTGTCCATGCCTTCTGCTGGCTCCTCAGGCAGTGTCATGTCCAGTTTGCAGTTTTACATTTATGTTCAAATAAGGCTGGACACAAGAGACCTAAAACACTGCTCAGAACTTCCAACACTGCAGTGCAATGACATAAGGGCAAAGGCACCTGGGAGAAAACCACATCCTCAGTGAGCAGGCCAGGACTGTGGAGTAAACTCCCTGAGTAGGAACATCTGCATAAATGCACACACAGAGGTAAAATATTAATGCCTTGAAATGGCAAAGCCAGAGAATTGCATTCAGTGCATGTATCACATTTCTTCGTCCTTGCCTTTTTTTACATCACAACATAAATGCTTTGTTTTCTGCATTCCAAAACAAAAAACACCCACAGCAAACACTTGTCTCCAGAGGAGGAACACTCAGTAACACAAACCAGAGTCACTCCCCACACTGCTGCACATCCCTGGGGTGGAGGTGGTGCAGGCTCACACACCACACACTCACAGTGTGCCCCTGGACAGTTCTCAGCAGGACATGAGGACAGGACACTGTGACCCTGCAGGACATGAGGACAGGACACTGTGACCCTGCAGGACATGAGGACAGGACATTGTGACCCTGCAGGACATGAGGACAGGACACTGACCCTGCAGGACATGAGGACAGGACACTGTGACCCTGCAGGACATGAGGACAGGACACTGTGACCCTGCAGGACGTGAGGACAGGACACTGTGACTCTGGAGGTGACTTAGGAGGGGCCCTCTCACAGCCACCCACTGCAAGAAGTTAAATTTCATTTGGCCCACAAGGATTTAATTAAGATGCCTCCTTATGGTGACAAAGACTATGGCTGTCATTCTTCCTGTGGTCTCTCATGCCTGTTGTGGTGTCAACATAAACCATTTAACACTCCCTGTCTCACCCTTTCCTGTCCTTTTGGCAAGTTTTGGAGCCAAAGAAGTGAATTTACTCCATTTACAAAGCTTACCCACAGTAACTCAGGCTGTTGTAGGGAATTTGGCTCCATTCCCTCCCCCTTCCTACTACTCCATCAGCCTGAGCACACTTCTGGGCAGCTACCACTGAAGTTTCTTCCAAACATGAGTTTAATTTGTGTTGTACATGACAGAAGTCCCAAACTGGAGCTGACCTGCTAGCATCTAGCTTATTTGTCGCTGAATAAGCAAAACAACCTTTTGCTTTCTACCTATTAGGTCAGTGACATTGATTTCCCCTGACTGCAACACACAGAAAAGGGAGAATTGAAAATATACACGTAGTTCTGGGAGCTGCTGCCTGCTGTGGGGAGTGGGAATTCGTGGTTCCTTTCCTTTTCCAGGCTTGTGTGATGGGCTGGGCCTGTGCTGAGCCCCTGGTCCCCAGCTGTCCCCAGCTATTCACATTTCCTCCAGACACATTATCCAGGGTCGACAGGGATGAATAATTAAGTCAGAGGGATGCACTAGGACTTGTGAAGGTGACACTTGGAATATCAGCAGAAGGAAAGAGCGTTGCAACTCTTTTTTTGCGTTCAGAGGTCTGCTCCTTTTAGCATCAAGTCCGTGGTTCATTTGCTGTTGTCACAATCGTTAATGTCATTAGCAGCTTCTGTGCTCTGAGGATGCAGATGGCACCAAGTGGCCTGAAACAGACTCCAGACCATGTGCTGGGCTAGGAAGGGTCCCATCCAAAGCACAGGACACCCAACACAATCCTCCCCAACCCTCCAGTGCCACTGGACACCATGGAGTCGTGTGCTCCTGGACAGGCTGTGGGTTCACAGCCAAGTGAGCTCCTGAGGCAGCAGCATCAGAAAATCTTTCCCTCCAGCTCCAGAGCTGTGTGTTCTCCAGGTGGGAAGAACAGACCTGGTGGCAGAGTGAGGGGGAGCCTCTCACCTGCCTGCAGCAGGTACCAGGCACCAGCAAGCACGTCAGACACCCTCCATTAACTGTCTCCTAATAAAAGTCTTCAAAGTACATTTGTGTCAGAAAGGCAGCAAAGAAACCCTTCATCATGAGAATAACTATTCATTTGGGCCTGGGCAGTGGAATTGGTTTATTATATGGTGCTCTTCAGACACAGTCTGCCTCTATACTTAGAAAATGTCAATTAATTTATGGTTGTGGAGATTTCATCCCTCTCCTGATAGCTGGCACATCCTCTCCCCATTTCAATTTGTTGGCTCACTTTCTTATGTGGAAGTCAGAAGAAAAGGAGCATGCAGATCACCCTGGGAAGCTGTTGGTCAGACAGGGAGAAGAGAAACTGCCTCTAATTTTCCAGTAGTGTCTGAACTCAGCCTCAGCAGCCAGGCTCGACCTGGGGAACTTAGGGGAGCTGTGAGACTCATGGTTATGAAGCAAGCATAATTTTGTATAGTGCTGAGGGACTACCTTCAATTAAGGAAAATGGTCATCCTATAAAATCTGTTTTCTTTATGGCACTTTGACTTTAGAGAGGGGAACCCAGAACAGTCAGGATTACAAGAGCAGATTTCAAGCATATCCCTCTCCTGTTCATAAACTCTAACCAAAGGCAGCTGTTCCCATCAGCTCACCCGAGTTATCCTTATATTAGCAGACACACAGGGAATTTTTCTTTCATACACAACCTATCTCACTGTGCATTTTCCTTTCCCAGTGCTGGGGAAACCACAGATAGTCACAATATGGGACAGTTCAGCACTGAAAGGAAGCTGGTTTCAGTTTCTTTCTCCACTTTAATCCTCTGGAACATCCTCCTGCTGAGAGTGGCCATTCTGACCTCCACAACTGCTCATTGCCTCTGCAGCCCCAGGCTGCAGACAGAGAGGTCCTGACACTTCCCACACAGCTGACAATTGCTGTGACAGAGGGATGCAGGGACAGGCAGCTGCTCATGCTACGACATAACTTACAAAGCCAAAAATTAATAACCGTCCCTTGAGGAATAAAACCAAAAAACACTTGGCATAGCTTGAGAACCTTAGGCCTGGACAGGACCTGGCTCATTTTAGGAGTGTTTCAGTGCGTGCTCCCCACTGCCAGCCCCTTGGGGCAGCCCTGAGCTCTGTGTGTGTGTGTGTGTGCAGGATTACAGGGTGAACATCTTCCTGCGGCAGCAGTGGAACGACCCCCGGCTGGCCTACAACGAGTACCCCGACGACTCCCTGGACCTGGACCCCTCCATGCTGGACTCCATCTGGAAGCCTGACCTGTTCTTTGCTAATGAGAAAGGGGCTCATTTCCATGAGATTACCACGGACAACAAGCTGCTGAGGATCTCCCGGAACGGCAACGTCCTCTACAGCATCAGGTGAGGTGACTCCACGAAGGTGGGCTGGGGGGGTTTTATCTTCCTTCCTTCTGCTGGGCTGTGGGTTTGTTTTTGTTGTTTTTTTTTTAAATTTTATTTCCTTCTGTTAGAGCCAGGATTTATGCACAGGAAACACAGTTTTCTTGTGTTCAGACTCAGTTGTTTATTAATTCTTATCTACAGCACAGTCTCACAAGTTGTGAGTTCCAGCCAACAAGGAAGAAAGTGGCTCCATCTCTAACTCTTTCCAAGGTTATTTAAGTGCTAATTATCCAATAATGAGATGACACCCATATTATTTATACTTTTAACCCAATAACTAACCACCTGAGATCCACAGTGCAGAAACTTTCACCCAATTAGAAAAAAACCACCCAAAACCACAAAGAAGAAGGTGAAAGAAGAACTTAGCCAAGGCCCTAAATCCTCCATATTGCCCCATATATATTACTATATACTAAAACCTTAAATCCTAAGTCTTCCACTCTGTGATATCACACAATTCTATTCAAACCACACACCCACAACCCCAGTGCTATCACCCAGCCTTGGAAGCCTGTTCCATGGCCACAGGTCAAATGTAGTGCTTGTTTGAGGGTCAGTGCCTTTTAGCCCAGAAATCCTGAAATTCTCAGTTTCCAGGGTTCCAGCAGTGGGGAAGGGCACAGCTGAACCCCTCTGTTCAAGCCTAGACTTTAAGCATGCTGTTGGAAAAGAGAAATTCAGGCATTTTTAAGATGGGAGATCATACAATTAGCAGTGTTGAAGAAGCAATGGGGTGGGAAGGGACCTCTGCTAAAGCATATTGAGACAGAGGCTTGGTCTGGGATGGAATTTAACTCATCTTTACCTCTTTCAGTTCAAGGACTTCTGCTCCTTGGTAGTAGATTCCTTAACATGTAAAATTACTTCAGCTATTTTATGTTAGCACAAGCCTAAAACCAGCTGTGCTGTGTGAAAACCAATAGAAGCTCATGAACACTCTGTTTTCAAAGCTCCAACATTTCCTGACCAAAAAAAACAAAGTAAAAATCAGGGAAGGTGCTAAGTAGAGCCCCATGGCTATGTCTCAGACTAGTTTTTCCCAGTTACACCTTTATTGCTAGATCCAAGGATCCATCAGCAAAACTGAACTAATTGCACTGAATTTCCCACAGGAGATCAACCTTAGCCCCCACCTTCACTTCCAACCCCATTCACACTTTATTTTAAACCAATGAAATTAAGATCAAACTTCACAGGCTGAGACTGGGAAAGCTGAACTCTATATTGAATAGTTATTCACCTCATGTATAATGTGAATTTGCCTATGGAGTGCACACCCCACCTCACACTGCAGCTCCCAGTGGCAGCTATGGGAAGGAAAAGCAGTGTGGAGATGTAAAATGGGAAATAAATAGCTTAATGCTGCAAAGTAGATGGCCTCCATCAAACACCAAAGTGCTTCCAGCCCAAGGACCAGCAACCTGATGGCCAAAACAATAAGAGAATTGCCACGTGTGTTGGCTGAATGGGGAAACCTCACTTCTTAATTTTAAAACACAGTCAGGGAGCAAAATTAACAGCAGCAACTTGGTAGGGAGCATGGTACAGAGTCCTGGTGCAGGAGGGTCTGCAGGGGCACAGAGGGGGAATGCAAACCCAGCCCTGGCATTGCTCTGCCAAACAGAGCAGTGACTCAGCAGGGAACATGAAAAATCACAATTTTCAAGGCAAAAACTTGAAAATATTTCAGTTCTTGTTTAAAAAGAACAACTTTGCTATCTCACTCATCTCCGAATGAAAATGTAGGTTTCTTTATAAGTATATTTTCCTGTGAAAATTAAAAAGAAAGAGGGCATTCCTTAAGAAGAGCACAATGTAACTGCAAAGAATTTCCAGGAGAAATAGTCATTCCCTGAAAAAAAACCTCTATAAGGTACTCTGTCATTTCTATGTGGTTCTTTGCTACTACTATTTGCAATAATCAAACTCTAGGCAAGGCATTTACAAGAAGGTGGACTTTGTCACATCTTCTGTCCCAACATGCCTCTAAACTCAAGCTGAGAATTTCTAACAACATAAGATTTTAAATTAAAGTATCTTTCCCTCCTGATAAGTTTCTTGTAGGTCTGATGATAGGAAAATTCAATTTCTGTCCCCTGGGTAATTCTGTTATTTCTACATCAAGGCAAAAAGCTGAAAACCCTAAACACTTCAGGGAACAACATTTTCAACATTATCAAACCAAATAACTCAAGTCTAACTATCTGGAGCAAATAATTTAGTGTCAGCTTGTTGAACCAACCAAACATTTTAAGCATAGATCATGGTACAGAGCAGCACAGCAATATAACACAGCAAATGCAGCCTGCACCCAGTGGAAAATTGAGACAGAAACAGAGATCTCAAGAGCTCTGCAGAAATTTGGGAAGATACAGGAGTTCATATTGGCTTAGCACAAGGCATTTTTCCTGCAGAAAATCCCACTGAAGTCTTTCTTTCCCCACACACACACATATGATTTCGATCAAACTTCTTTTTTGGTGTTTTTCTGTTATGACACAGAAATGTTCTGTTCAGAGATTTACAAACAGTGCCAGCCTCTAGAAATACACCTGGGGGTTCCAGAGAGTGGCCTTGTGCTTTCTGCTCACCCAGCCTGCTGTGAAGCTGAGGCACAGCAGGAGAACCCAGGCAGCAGAAGTGTCTGGTGAGGGAGCTCTTTGTTACACACAGCTCCAGCAGCCCTGCAAGGGAGCTGCACCTGCAGCAGGGAATGGTGGCACAGACCCAAATGTTCAGCATTTCTGTTCTTCCCAGCACCAGGGTGAGAGCAGAGGCAGGGAGGTGATGGATGAGCAGTGGTTGCCCCAGCTGGGTGCTGCCCAGTGTTTGGCATTCCCTGTGCTCTCTCCTCAGGATCACGCTGACTCTGGCCTGCCCCATGGACCTGAAGAACTTCCCCATGGATGTGCAGACGTGCATCATGCAGTTAGAAAGCTGTGAGTCCTGTGTACATGCCCATTTTGGAGAGGAGACCACCTCTTTTCCCTGCTGCTCTCCCCTGTCATCTCCTTTCCCAGCTGCATTCCCAGCCCAGCCTTCACTGGAGCTTTGCACGAGAACATCTTGTTTAGGATTTTCCATTCATTTAGAGCATGTGACATTTGCTGGAGAAGCCAAACCTCAAAAGATCCCATGGGAGGAGCCCTGGCTTGCTTGTGTTTACATTGGCCTTTCCCTTTGCAGGAGGGAAGTGAAAGTGCTTTCAGCTGCAAGTGGGATTTTTTCTCTCTGGATGAACATCTGCCACTTGTACATGTTGCTTATCCCAAAGGAGGGAAAGATGATGAGCTTCTTCCAGAGAAAGAGGTCAAGTTGGAAATAGTAGAAAACAGTTCAGCAAGCCAAATTCAAGAAAAAAAACCCGTTATTTGTTGCAAAAAATCCATTGCAGCTCCAGTGGAGGTCATTGGCCTGGCTCTCACCACATGAACAAGCAGTTTTCCTTCAACCCAAATCCCATTCATGACTGCACTGTCAAGGAAGGCCAGGATGCACCCCTGCCTCCAAGCCCCCTTCCCCAACTCTGTCCCTTTCCAGAGCAGTATTTAATCTGATTCACATGACATTTGTCCCTTCCTCTCAACAGTTGGCTACACAATGAATGATCTCATATTTGAGTGGCAAGAAAAAGGAGCAGTGCAAGTTGCTGACGGGCTGACATTGCCTCAGTTTATCCTCAAAGAAGAAAAAGATTTGAGATACTGCACAAAGCACTACAACACAGGTCAGTGCTGTTAACCCTTAACTGAGGGGTTCAGTAGAGAGGAAATCAGAATTGTGCATTTGCCAGAGTCTCTTGCTCTATCTGATGGCACTCTGGCCTTGTCCTACACTTCCAGAGAGAACAGACATGTAGAAACATGTGTAGCAAATGAAAAGCTAATGGACATAAATGTGCAAAACCCTCTTGTCCCCAGTAACAACTGCATCAATTCAATGGTGTTTCATTAGGATCTTCTCTCCTAGAACCTTCTTTTGTCTTTGAAATTTAAGTGACAAAGGACATACTGCCAAAGGGCTTTCTTTGCCACGTTAATGTTCATAGGATCCTAGAATGTTTTGGGTTGGAAGGGACCTTAAAGACCATATTGCTCCAACCCCCTGCCATGGGCAGGGACTCTTTTCACTGGACCAGGTTGCTCCAAGCCCTGTCCAGCCTGGCCATTTCTAGGAATGGGGCAGCCACAGCTTCTTTGGGCAACCTGTGCCAGGGCCTCCCCACCCTCACAGGGAGGAATTTCTTCCTAACATCTCTTCTAAACCTTCTCTCTTTCAGTTTGAAGCCATTCCCCTTTGTCCTATCACTACATGCCCAGGACAAGAGCTGTTCATTTCCTCCCCTAACAAGACCCTGATTTAGGCAATGCAAGGAAAATCCCCAGACACTGGCTGAAAACAGGAGGCTCACTGTTCCTTACCAATAACCTTCCATGTATCTCCCATCCTCCTCAGGCAAGTTCACCTGTATAGAAGCTCGTTTCCACCTGGAGAGGCAGATGGGCTATTACCTGATCCAGATGTACATCCCCAGCCTTCTCATTGTCATTCTGTCCTGGATCTCCTTCTGGATCAATATGGATGCAGCACCTGCTCGTGTGGGCCTGGGGATCACCACCGTGCTCACCATGACCACGCAGAGCTCTGGCTCCCGAGCATCTCTGCCCAAGGTAGGGAACACCCCTGTCTCCACCAGGGAAATCCTGCTCCTTTTGGGGCAGCACCTAAGTAAATCCCTACGCAGATCCTCCTGCTGCCTTTGCACAATTTGAGCTTAAGGGCAAACTGAACAAATTCCAAATCCTGTCCTGAAAACAATTTAAATTCTTTGTGACTAGCAGAAAAATTTCCCCTAGGATTCAGCACCCACCACAGCTCCCAGTAAGTAAGAGCTCTGTGCTTTACAAACTCCTGCAACAACTACACATGGATGTGCACTCTACATTTTAGCTTTTTAGTCACTTGACCCTCCTACTTTTATAATAGTACTGAATTTCCCTTTACTAAGGGCTTCTGGTATGGAGGATTACTGTTTTCCATGCATATAAACAATCACAGTCAAGGCCTGAATAAATTAAAAGCTGTGGAATTATGGCTACTTAAGAGCCTGTGAGGGGTTTCAGTGACCTGACAACACATTCACATTAAATGAGCAAGATTCTGATAACCAGGAACAGATGTCAACCATGTCAAACACCAAGTAAAAATGCATTTGGGTGAGGAAGCCACCCCATTTCTGTCTTTCTCTGACTCTAGGTGTCCTATGTGAAGGCCATAGACATCTGGATGGCTGTGTGCCTGCTGTTTGTGTTCTCTGCACTCCTGGAATACGCAGCCGTCAACTTTGTGTCTCGGCAGCACAAAGAGCTGCTCAGGTTCAGAAGGAAGAGGAGGCACCATAAGGTAATACATAAAGCATGAAGGACACAGCTGAAATCTGTCCCAGCAGAACACCATGGGCAACTGAGCCAAGCCACTAGCCCCCAGGGAAGTCCCCAGTATGTGCTCAGATGTTCAGGAGGCTCATGCCCCAAAATCAAGGGCTGCCTCAGTGATCTGGGTCTGTTCTAACAGCCTGCTGAGCCCTGGAGCCCAGCAAGCTGGGCTTTGCTAGCTAGCCAAGCAGCCTCAGCCAAAAGGGTTGTTTCCAACAGGACAATTTTCACACAGCAATGTCCTGGTGTGAGTTCTCCTCCCCAGAAGCTGCAGCCAGGGCTGTGGGGAGCAGGCAGGGAGGTGTGAGGGGTGTCTGTCAGAGAGCAGCACCCCCAGCACCACAGCCTACAGAGCCAGAGGTAAGTGACACCTCCTTTGTCTCTGCCATCTCCGTGTTCAAAGGCATCTGCTTCTCAAACTGACTGCAAATTCCTCCTGGAAAGAAAGAGCTTTATTGTCAGCCTTAGCCTGCTCCATGCTTACCTGCCATGGCTGATCCCAATCCCAATCCAAGCATGCATGCAGCTCCAGCAGTTCCCCAGCCTGGGCTCCAGCAGCTTTTAGGCTGAGGTGCCACAGCAAAGATTTCTCCTCACAGATCACATTAAAAGAAACAAAAGGTGTCTGTGATCACAAGGACAAAGGCACTTAAAAAATGTCCCTATTTAACTGGTAGAATCAGGAAAGGGGTTAGGGAATTTTCAGCACCAGGCCTGAGAGGCTGCCCTCGGGAGAGCATTAAAACCCAATACGTTTGCTAGGAAACAAAAACCAGACAATTTTGCTGATGAAAATCTCAAGCAAGCTGTAGGTTTACCACCAAGGTCTGCCTTAAATACTCCTCATAGGTATTTGTCTACTTTCCATGATCCATCCCATCCAGAAACCCACCCCCATTCCATTGTTCCACTGTCCCAGCCAGTAAAGGTCCTTCCCAGGATCTAAGCTGTATTGCAGCAGTTCATGGTGTGTGCTTGTAGAACTGCTGTCCTTCCAGGACAAAGTGGGGGCTGAGGAAGCAGGAATCCCTGTGTTCTTTTCTAGATTTGTCTCTGCTTCAGTCCTCCTATCTGCAAATCAGGAGATCATTGTTCATTTGTGCTCAACCCAGTCAGGACCAGGGATGAAAAGTGTTGGACAAATGCAAGGGAAAAGAAGTAACAGATGAGACCCCCAGCACAAACTGATTTTGTCTGACAAGAGCAGGGCTCTGCCATCCCAAAATCAACAAAGCTTTGGTTCAGAAGATGCAGCCTGCTGAATAGAGGCAGAGCTAACCTCACCCACATGGGTGCCTCCATAAGTGCATTTATCCCTTCACCTGGATTCAGGCATCCTGTCTCTGGATCTGTGCTGTTGTATGCAGATCAGTCTGTTGATAAAACAATAAGAAGGGGGAAAAAAGCCACTAATACACAGATGAGTTTAAGAGATATTTGTCAAAGCTGTTCCACTGAACACAAGGCTGTTAGTACAGTCCCTGCCCAATCTCACAGATATTTAATTGGAGCAAAGCATAAACAAAAACACTTGCAAAATCTAAATGAACAAGGTTTGCAGGCTCATCAGAAAACTAAGCTGACTGCTAATATGCAAATGGGTTCATGCAGCTGCCAAAGGCACTAATTGCTCTGATGTCCTGATGTCCTGACTTGTCTGGGTAGCTCTGACTGGTTTAGGCATGACACACCAGCCTAAAAAAATGTGAGATGTTGCAGTGGCATGGACCAGTCTGGTTAACATGACATGATCATCAGTGTGATGTGCACATGGAGCAACTTGCAAACACTTCCCAGTGTGCCTGGTGATGTCTTTGCCTTTCCCTTTGACATGGCACCTTGAGAAAGGAACTATTGTCTTCTCTAACCCCAATACAGCATTCACCAAAACAAAGCCACAGTGGCCAAAACAAAGTCACAGCCAGCAGCCCCTCAGCAATGAAAAGATTAAAAAATCCAGTAAATTAAGGATTGAGTGGTTTAGGTTAATCCAGACATGTGCCAGTGTTTGTTTGTGCAATGGGAAAAGAGGAGAAGCAGTTTTACCTGAGCCCCTGCATTACAGACATGATGAGAAGGTCCATAAGCTCTGGGTATCACAGAAAGCCAGAACTGGATTTTATTTGGGTGGTTTTGTTTTGCTCAGAAATGGCAGTGTCCTCTGTGCCCTGCTCCTCCATCCCATGCAGCTGCCCAAGGGAAGCAGGGGCCATGCAGACAAGACACCCTTCAAAGGACAGGGGAAGGGGCAGCAGGGCACAGTGGGCAGGCAGCTACAAGGGAGGGGGCTGCTAGGTCAGTGTTGGGGGACACAGCCTGGGTCAGCCTCTGTTAATGATTCATTAGTGCCACAATTAGCCTTGGTGATCTGTGGTCAAGAGACTTTGAATTCTGACTCTGCCTCTGCAACTCACTGCTTGAATTACTTGGGCTAAACTTAGTTTTCCCTGTCATTACATCCCTGTGTTCAATAAAACAGGGCTAAATCATTCTGGGATTGCAGAAAAGCTTACCAAAAAAAAAACAAAAAACCAACAAACAAAACAAACAAACAAACAAACAAAAAAACCCACAAACCAGTAACACCATTTGCCTTTAGATTGGAACACAAATTTTACTTTTTCTTCTATAAACTGTCATTACCACAAGCAGCCATGTCTTACCATTGACCCACAGAAGGGCACTTCAGCTCCTCACCTAAAAGTTGGCTGGTGGGGATGGCTGTGGGGTGCCCTGGGCAGGCGAGTGAGGGCTGGTTGCACGCTGCCTGCAGAGCTCCTGTCCTGGACAGCTCCTGGCTCCTGCACATCCATGTAACTCTGTAGGAAGCAGCTGCAGCTTTGGCTACATGAGTTACATGGAGCCCACTCCTTCTGGGCAAGCTGAAACCGCACAGGCAAAGCAAAGAAGGTGCTGATAGGAGGTGGGGGGGTGGGTTAGGGAGAGGCAGAAGCAAAACAGGGGATGCAACTGGAAAAATGAAAGCGGTGCCACAAACCCTTCGATATGTCCAAGACCTCAACAGGGTGGAAGTCAGTGCTGTCCTCCACGGGGTGCCTGGATCCCCTGATTTGCATCTGTGCATCACACAGCTGGCACCCCTCTATAAGGCTGTTCTCCCAAGAGCAGGGGGTTGCCCAGGGGTGCACCCTTCCCGTGCAGAGCAGGACGCTGTCAGCGGAGAGCCTTATAGCGAGGGTGCACGGTCTATATCTCATTTTAAGTAGAGCCCCATGCTCAATCTGTTCCAGGAGGACGAAGCTGGCGAAGGCAGGTTCAACTTCACCGCCTATGGGATGGGGCCAGCCTGCCTGCAAGCCAAGGATGGCATCTCTGTCAAGGGAGCCAACAACAACAACACGGCCAACCCGGTGCCGCCACCGTCCCGCTCCCCCGAGGAGATGAGGAAGCTCTTCATCCAGAGAGCCAAGAAAATCGACAAGATCTCCCGCATCGGCTTCCCCATGGCCTTCCTCATCTTCAACATCTTCTACTGGATCATCTACAAGATTGTCCGCAGAGAGGATGTGCACAACCAGTGAGGGGAGGGGAGCGGCCGGGAGGGAGCGAGCAATCCTTTATATATGTGCAATAGCAATGCAGCAATGCATGAGTTTAAGAATGCGGCAATATATACTAAAAATTATAAAAAAAAAAAAAACACAACAAAAAAAAATAGGGGGGAGGGGGTCTGGGAGGGACTTTTAATCATGTGAACACTGAGGGTAACTGGCACAGGGAGGAGAAAAGAAGCTCTTGATCTGGGGAGCGCAGGGTGGGAGTTAAGTTTTACAGCATAGGAAGATGTGGATTGCTCCTGCAATCCAAGCAGTGTAATATAGTAATATATATTCATGCTTAATTATAATGCAAAAAGAAAACAAAAGGAAAAACAAAAAACAACAAAAAAAAAATCCTTTTTTTAGCCTATTAACAGCTTAGATTCTCAAGTCACTGGAATGATTCATGACTCCATGTGCAGAAACTACTGCAATTACGCTTTATCTGACTTTTGCTATAGAAAGGCCATTCCAGTCAAGCACGTGGGGGAAAAAGCCCTAAAAAAAGGGGAAAAACACCTCAAGAAATCATTCTGTGCTTCTCTAGGTTTTGCACTTTGAAAACTGGATAGATGGGGAAACTTAAGAAAGAGGCTGTGGATTGCTGTTTATTTTATATGTTTACTTTTTTTAGTCACGGGTTTGCCAATCAAACACTTTGTGACTTTTGCATAGAGGAAAGCAAATACATTATCTCTCTCATCCCCACCAGAGAGCATCCAAAGGAAACCCAAGAAGGACATCAGGGCCTTCATCAGAAATCACAGGTACCTTCTGTCCTTTTAAACAGCCTGGCAGGGTTCGAGTCCCAGGAGGCAGAAATATTATTCAGAACACTAGAAATGATGAAGGATTTTTTAAATAGTTTTGTTTATTTATTTGCTCTTTTTTTTTCCAAACTCCCTTTCTGCCATGTTTGTTTACAATGGGGAGATGGAAGCAATTGTATTTAAAATATAGAGAAAACAGGCATCTTGATGCCTTGTTTTGACAGGACCGGGCGTGTGGCAATACTGTCAGTAAGGGGGGTGGGGGGCAGGTGTGTACAGAGAGAGCAGCTTTTATTTTCTGACATTTCATAGCAGTTATATTAATAGTGAAGCTGGGCCCATGGACCCAAAATTCTATTTTTGTATCTATTTTGGTGCTGCATTTACCTTTAACACAGATGGGAAGATGGAGCAGGCTGCTTTGCCTGGCAGGGATACGGGGGAGGCTGGCACAGCTTGGTGGGGATGGGGAAAAGGGGGAGAGGGAGGTGGGAAGGGGTGAGCAAAGGGGTTTCTCTTTGCCCAAGTGGTAGCACAGGTTTGCATTGGTGTTTGGGGTGAGGACAAATGTGCCAAACACCTCTAGGGTGTTACTTGAAAGCCTGGCTTGGGGCCTGTGGGCAAGCCAAGGGCTTGGTGTCCCACTTGTCCCTCTGGGCCCCTGGGTGTGAGCTGGCTGCAGCACCCAGGGTGACTCTGCTGTGTTCGTTTGCACTTTAGGGAGAGAGGTGAAAGAGAGCATGAAGGAAGAGACAATCAGTCTGCACTGAAGCACTTGGGGTCAGGTCTGGCTTAGGCACCAAAAGAAGGCAGAGAGAAAAGTGGCACCCACGGGGTGCATCCACTCTCCTCCCTCTCCTGCTCAGGAGGGGAGCTGGGCTGTGGATCTGCTGCTTGCTGTGGGAGCAGACAGGCTCCCTCCTGCAGAGGCTGGAATAGCTCACAGAATGAGAGTCCAGGCTGGCCCAGGTCAGCAGCATCCATGTCTGGGATGGGAGGCTAAAGTCATGCTCAGCCATGGGGGTCCCAGCCAGCACAGAAAGAAGCAGGTGAAAGGACAGGAGAGCCTGGGATCTGCCAGCTGAACTGCAAAGGGATGATGCCAGGAGGAAATACCAGGGATTGCTGGGGCTGGGTAGAGGGACATCCATCTACAAGGCTGCAAATTCAGCACCTTTCACCAGCACTAGACACACTTTAGTTTAAGAGCAAAAAAAGAAACAAAACAAACAAACAAAAAAGAAACAAACAAACAAAGGACAGGAATAGAGAGAGGGGAAAAGGGAGAAAAAAGATTAAAACCACAGTGGTCACTGGGTGGACTAGGGCAAATGTTCTGGCAAAGGCCACCCAGTTTTTTGAGTCCCTTTGTGCTGCTGAGACAGGGAAAGGTCACAAGGTCACACAGTGGGAGCATGAACCAGCACATCAGCTCTTCCCTCCACTGGAGCAGCAGAAAACCTGTGGGCTGAGGATTTCTCCTTCCCCTGGCAGACAGTGCTTTCCCAAGAAGGGAGATCTCAAGCAGAGGCGTTATTTGATGCTGGGACAACGTCCCAAGCCTTGGCTGGAGCCCAAGCCTGCTGCTGGCTCTGGGTTTTTTTGCTGAATTATTGAACTCTCCCTGCGTGCGCCAGGGCCGGCTGTGCCAGCTGCGGTTTGCGATGGCTTCAAACGGAGCGTCCTTGTCTGAGATGAAAGGCAAATCCAGGGAATTTCCCTCCCTGCCCAGCAGCACAGCAGAGGCTTCAAACCCACATATCACAGCTCCTTCCTTCTGCAGGTGAATGATCTCAAATTGCTGTTATTTGGGGAAAAATATCCTGTCCCCATGCCTGGACCTTGCAGTTTGGAGTGGGGCACTCTGGCTGTGGTTCACACACCTCCCATCCCTCCAGGACAGAGCAGGGCTGCAGCTTTCCTTCCTAAAGGAGCTGCTTGCAGATCAACAAATCCCATGCACCATCTTCCCACCTAGCTGAGTTTTGGTCCTACATCAAACCCAAACACTGAGGGCAGGAGCAGAACAAGGAGGAGGAAGAGATTTCCGCCTCACTTTGCTCTGTTCCAGCTGCACATGGAAGAATCCCGTGTCCATCCTAGACCTCCTGGAGGCAGATGCAGTTATGTCACAGCCACTGCTGCACTAGAGCTCCACTGCCACTTCTGGGCACAGAATAAGGCTGGAGGAAGACATGTAGTGACTAAAAATCATCAGAAGGGTGCTGATGTGTTCTTGCCCACACTGAAGCACTTCAGCTGCCAGTGGAGCCCATGGAAGTTTAGGGACTGAAACAAGAATCACACCCTTACCAGCCTCTCTTGGCTTCCAGTTCAGCTTTGCCAAGCTCTGGGCACATTTGATGCCCACCACAAGCAGTGTTATTTTCCTTAAGCAGCCAGTTTCCATTTGGGCCATTTTGCAGCCCCAGGGCTGCCTGCAGTGAGCAGCACTCACATCCCAACAGGAAACACACGGGAATCTCGGTGGAGGTGTGACAGTGCTGAGATAACTGTCCCAGAGATGTTCTGCCAGAGAGTTTCACCACCTAGACAAGACTTTAGACTGTCCTATGAGCCCCTGGCAGGTCTGGATAGTTTTCAAAATCAAAGGTTTTTCTCCATCTGTACCAGGTTGTGTTTAGTCTCTGTATTGCAAAAGAACTAATTTTGATAACTTATCTCATCTTTAAAGCAGGCTGTTTTAATAGTGCCAGCAATTATATTTATTAGTAATAATGCACAGGGTTTGATATTGAAGGGTAACTTCCAGGAATATTGATGGAATTTAACTCCATAATTATTATCTCTTCTTAAGAACAAGGCCCAGAAGAAAAACCTCTGAATAAAACAGCAGTTGTCTGACAGCAAAGAGAGAAAATTGGGTCCTAATTCTCTTGGGAAAAGAGAGCTTTATCCCAAATATTATTTCTAGATGATGCTGAAGAGATCATGTTTTGTGAGCAGGAATTCTTTTTCCTTACACATAAATAAAATTGACCAGAATAAAAAGCCAGCAGCTTACTATACTTCAATCAGGTAGAAGAGTTTTTCCCACTTTAATACCTGCTCCATCTGGGATCCCAGTGCCATGGAAATCAGAGAGGTGCTGAAGAGGGTCCAGGACAGAGCAGTGAGCACGTGGGCTGCTGCAGACTGCAGAGCTCAGCCTTGGCCTTGGCCAAGCACCAGCTGCCTGGGAGCACTCAGGTCATTCCCTCCATGGCTCCAGTGGTGCCCTAATTCTCCTGTCCTAGAAGCCTTTGCTTGTCAGGCCTGGGAGACTGCTCCTAAAATCATCAAACAATTTCAAACCCTGAATATTCTCAGATCCTCCAAACAGGAATTTTTTTTCCTCTTTGTTTTCCTCATACTTTTCTGGAAGCTTTTTTCTTATTCTTCTGAAGATCTTTCATTTTAAAGCAAAGCCAAGACAATTCAAATTACACTGTTGGCTGCCCTTTATCTTGATTGTGATTTAAAGACTTTGCTTCATTTCCCAATGCTGGTAGAAAAAAGGTTAGAAGAATTTACAATGTATATTTATTAAAAGAAAGGAACATAGAAAAGAAGAAAAGCCTGTTTTCAGTGGTGCCATATTTTTCACAGATTGTATACAATCATATTTTTGTACTGTACTGCCATTACTTAATAAAACATAGTTCTTATCCATGTGCCAAAGACAGACAATCTCCTTCAATATCCCATTCCTTACTCCAAAGTCTTGATACTGGCAGCATTGGAGAACACAATGTGGACCCCAGTACCTCAGACCCCAATCCAATCCTGCTGCAGCATCCCACAGAATTCAGCTCAGCAAAGGAATTATCTTACCCATTCCCAACTTGGAAGCACCCACACATTCCTGTCTTCTTCTCAAAAGGAGCTGGATGGAAGGGGCATCTTGTGCTGCTGCTGCATAAATAGATTTCCATGATTTGCATGGACAAAGTGTACTAGTTAAGTAGGAAATTGAGATATTTGATTGTTCTTCAGGGTGCTAGGATGAGCACCAAAGCAGAAGCTAACAGTCATTAATTTCAGCATCTTAAATTACTTCAGGTTGTTTAAGTCTTCCCATTCCCTTCTCTCTTCATCCTTAACAATTATTTCTTAAGGGCAGTTGCACATCTCTTGCTCAAATGAACCTACACAAGTCTCTCACTTCATTTCAGTCTAATGCACTTTTCTGTGTTCATCCCCTTTTCTTCATTCCTGTGGGGCTCAGTTCCTCAGCACTGCAAACTTTGAAGGGCCTGGGATCAGTGTCTTGGGAAAAAGGGCAAAATATGGCCCTAAAACCATTCCCCAAGGCAGGCACAGTGACAGCTCCCAGGGAAGTGCTCTCACAGCCAGCCAGGCATGGGGAGGACTCCTGGGAAATGCCAAGGTGGCCACTAAGGGCGTTTTTGATTGTGCTCTGTGAAAGCAAAGCAGCAAAAGTTAGAGGGAATTCAGTGTCTGGCTGTTATTCCTATAGAGCTCCCTGTTCTACACTGATCCAGCTATACAGCAGGTGCCTATAGGAAATGAGGTCCTTGCATGCTCAGTCTCCTATGGTGGTGTGGAGCAGAGGGCCCCACAAGAAATCAGCTGCTGTGAGCCAGGCAGGATGGAAGGAGCTGCTGCACTTTGAGCAGAGCATCCACTCAGAGCTGCTCCAGCTCTGCCTGCAGGTGTTTGCAGTGGGTGAGACTTTCTCCTCTGAGAGCTGCTGGGATGAGCGGCCCTGGGTGCTGCCCTCGGGTGATTCCAGGCTGCAGGAGCACTGAAGGGCACAGCCCAGGTCAGAGATAGCAGATCCAGAGGGAATCCCAACCTGAGAGCCCCCAAGCCCAGGAACAATGACCTCTCTGTTTGCAGCTTTCCTGGTTCAGCTCTTCCCTCACCCAATCATTTTGTCACAGCACCACTCTGCCTCTAACACTGGAAAGGACACAAACCACAGGGCAGGAGACAAGAATAAGGATGATTTCAGCCCCCAGCTGAGGAAATTACTGGTTAAATTGTCAAATGAGGATCCTGGCAAAGAGTGGCAGAGAAGGGGAAGGAAAAGCACTAGGAGAGTTTAGTTTGCATGCCACATCAGTCCTGCCATCCAAGGCCAACAGTGCCAACAAGTGTGGTGCAAGGCAGCAGGAATTATATGATTGTATTAAAATAAGACCATCAAGTCTGGCAAACTTAAGCTGCAGTCCTTGTGCACTTCACTGCCAGGTTTCTGGGCAGAAATGATAAGGGACTCTAATGTTTGTGATGTTCCTTCTCCTGGGTCTGTTAGATAGTGCTGAAGCCCATCCTGGGTCCCAGCAGTGCTGGAGCTGGGGCAGCCGTGGTTTGAGCCAGACCATGCACAGGGAGAGGGAACAGATGGAACAAATCCAGCACAGGCTGATGTTGCCACTCTGGGGAAAGGCAGGGGGATTGCTGTGTGTTGGTTTAACAATCCCTGCCTCAAAAAGCACAAGGGAGAGGGAGCAGCAGCTCCCTGACAGGAACAGTTCCAGCCAGGAGAGGGGACACAAACCCTGTCCCCAGGCTGAGGGTCAAGTATGTCAGCGCTTCCAGTACAAAATCAGCCACGTTTTCCTGGGCAGAGGATGATACCAGCATAAATAAGCCATCAGCACAGTTTGAATTTAGCTTTTATTTACAAATTTGCCACTTGAATTGCATAAGTAGCTTAAGTCAAACAAGGACATCCTCCTCACCTATCCAGGAAACTGGGGCACGAGGTATCAGCAGTAACCACGTGCCCAGGCTGTGAGCATGGCACTGCTGTGGCAGATGAGGCAAGTTTGGCACAAGCAGGGGCAGGCAGAGCTGCCTGGAGCTGCCAGGTCTGAGGGACACAGAGCTCACAGGCAAAACTTTTGCTGCTAAGGTTTTTGGGAAGCTGGGCCCAGGACTGTTAGCACTGTAGCAAGCCAAAATCCCCTTCCCCAGAGGGTCTGTGGGAGGACATCTGCCTTATCCAGGCACTTGGTGATACTGCAGCACTGCTGGATTACCTGTCTGACAAAACCATGAATCAGGCTTTAGGCTGCAAACCAGCTGAGCCAGCTGGCCTGGGTTAAACACACCACAGAATTTGGACACTAAATTACAGGTCCAGGTTGAAACCTGAACCACCTTTGCAGTGATGACACCATCACAGCCACAATTACAGTGGAGGCCTGGTAACTGCTAAAAGCAGCATTGCCCTGTCAGAGCCCTGCAGACAATAACAGAACTGGGGCCTGGGCTCCAGTGTTTCTTGCTTGACACCAATCCCCAAACACTGACCTTTACTGAATGAAAACTATGCAATATTGAAGATTGTGCCACGGGTGGTGCCTTAGCCACCTCTCCTGGGTATGCACTGACATTTTCAGAAGCATCCTCACCACAGTCACTTGTGCTGGGGTGAGGAACCAATGAGTTCCTGAGGAGCAGGCTCAGCTCTGGAGCTTGTGATGCATCACAAGCCTGCTGTGACCACAGCCTCTGCTGAGGCTGCACTGTTAGAAAGCAGAAGAGTCCTGAGAGTTTGGCTCCCCAGCTGAGAGCAGAATGAAGGCAGGGATCCAAAAAGAGAAAGGAAAAGCAGATCAAGGATGGAGGCAGAGGAACTCTGTAGCACTCACTCCCTCCTGTAGCTAAGTGCAGTCACTGCAACCAATATGGTCTTCCTGGGAGTCAAGGCTTTAAATACAGCTGCTTATTCCTTGAGGGACTGGAAAGAGAACTCATGAGGCTGGACTTGCCCCATGGAAGAGACATGGGACAGCATGGACAGAGTCACCTCTAAAAACAGGGCTTGAGAAACCAGCAAGGAAAGGAAGTGGAGAGGGGGCAGCCTCTGTTATGTGAGAATGGTGCTGGGAACACATCTTGCTGCATGCCAAGGTGAGGGACACAGGTACATCCTTCACAGGCAGGAGTGTAACTATCCTGGCAAGTCCTTGGTCAGATGCATGCCTCCACTTGCCATCAGTCCTAATTTTGATCAGGATAACTAGAATAATTTTAAAAAATCTCACTAATGAGTTATGCTGTTGCTACATTCTCCTTACCATTTTAAGGACTGTGGCCAGTCCCTTTGGTCACAGCAGTAGAGCTCAGCTGTACAAAGAGATGCTCAGCTAGAGGCTGACCCAACAAAATATTAGCACAAGGGACCAGAAGTTCCTTTACCTTGTGCTTATCTAGGCCAGGAAAACAACTAAAGCAGAGCTTGAAACACTCTGTCCTGCCTACACTGAATTTGTGCTTTTCCTTTCTATTCCAATCTTCCCACATCTGCTATGTTTTTGTCCAAAACACTGTCATTCTTCCAATTCCAGGGTTAGATCAGAAGAGAAAATAAGCTCAGAAACAGGGTGGGCCAAGCTGACAAATCCACAGGTTAACCTACTCAGAGAGGAGAATTGTAAAAACAGCACCTGCACACCCAGACTGATGTCCCACCCCAGCCCTCCAGCCCTGATCAGTGCCACTTAACCTGACAGGGCATTTAAAAGACACATTTCAGAACCATAATTGATACATCCATCCTTAAATCAGGTCACAACAGCAGGTTAATCTGGGGATCTGTCAGCTTCGGGAGTGTTCAAATTGTAACTTTTGGGAAACAAACATTAAGATCCAGTGATGTTACGTGAGAATTTGAGAGGCAGGTAAGCAATTAACCTTCCCTTGCTGGGGAAGTGTGACCTGTTGTGCCTGAACTCTGCCTCCGAGCTCCTTCTCACTGCACAACCAGCCTGGTGCTCCCTGTGAGCAGGGCAGGGGTCAGGGGACACTGGCAGCTCCAGAGGTACACAAGGCACAGGGGCCAAGGGACTTATCCTCACCACATCCATGTGGAATGAACAGTTCTGGAAAATGCACCTGAAGTGTCTCAAGCCTACTGTGAAATGGAATTCCTAAACAAAAAGTTTGTGTGGTTCCTGAGTCTGGTCATGACACAGTGACAGCACTAACCATGGCCAGAGCTCACCTCTTCTCTCATGGACTTATGGAGCTGCAGCAAAGGTTTGACTGTTTCAAAAGAACTGAAATAGGAGGTAACTGTGCTAAAAGCCATTCACACTTGTGGGTGTGGGTGTGGGTGTGTGAGAGAGAGAGAGATACAGCAAAACTTCAGTGGATTGAGACTGAGAGATTTAAGGACAAAGCAACACAGAGAGGACTTCACCTAGGAATGGCCTGACGTGCAAAGGTCACTGCATTTCACTGCAGTTTGCCATCCTGCAGCATTGGTGACACCACTCTGGAAGCAGCCTTGGAACCCTGGAGATGCACAAGCCTGTCCCTAGCAGTTGTTTGTCACCACCCAGCTGAGATCAAACCACAGCCATGAGCAGGCTAAACATCGTGGACAGTGACATTTTATGGACTGTGTTGTCTCTCACCATCTACCACAGTGTACAGCATATCATGCTTGCTATATTACAACTAAGGAGTAATGAAAAACTTACACTTAAGTGACATAAAAAAAAAGGGGGGGAAGGACCCAGCAATTTCCCCCATCCAACTATAAACGCACACCCATTTACATTGTTTTGTAAATGAATTTAGAAGAAAAATAAAAATATTAACATATTTCTCTTCAGGACAACCATTGCAGATTTGGTTTTGCTTTGGAGGGGAGATACAAACACACAGCAGGAATACCTTCCAATTGAAAATATGCAAAACAAATTGAAGTGGGAACAGTTCAGCACCTAGACAGCATTTTCCTTGTGTCCTTGATAAACATTATCTCAGTGTCCCTCAGCATTTACTTCACTAGTCAAACCCTCAAAAATCTGGTATCTGGGAAGAAAACCTCACAAAAAACTTCTGAAAAAAGCCTATTAAGCAGTGGCATGGCACTGCCCCATTTTCTGTATCTCTCCCATCTGCAAGCCATTTGTATGAAGAAAACCTTTGTTTCCAAAGCTTGGCTTACTAAAGCTCATTTGTTCCCAAACACAACAGCTCCTTGATGCTGTTTACAGCAGGGGCAGCCAAAGGCTGGGCTGGTTCAGCAGCAGCAGTGGGAGATGTTACAGGGTGTCCCATCCCTGGGCCAGCACTCCCTGTCCCTCGGGAGGGCAATGCCAGTCACCCTCACTCAGGGGAGGAATGGGGGGTTTGCCAACACACAACCAAACCTTGGCTGTAGGAAAGATCCTCTTGACAATCTTTTTAAGTACTAAATCCAGATTTGGGCTATTTATTGGGGTTTCCATGTGGAGAAAAAAAAAAAAATGGTGTTTTCCTAAGCTTGTTCATCAAGAGGAAAGGATGGCAACAAGGTCAGAATGTTTTCCTTCTTCAAGCTTATCAAGATCTGAAAAGCAGTAACATTAAACTGGCTCAACTTTTCAGCATAGGAAAAAGGAGCAGCTGCTCTTAACAGGACAAAACTCATCTCCCTTTAACTTTGCATGCATATTTAAAACAGACAATGAAAGAGCTGCACATGCAGCTGGTTTCATTTTCTTCTTTGCAAGGTGGGTCCTGAAACATCCGCATCTCACAGGAGATGATGAGAAAAATATTGAGAGTAAGAATGCCTGGAGTTAATGTAAGAAGGATGAAAGAAGTGGGCAATGCAAGTGCTCTGAGTACCTCTACTGGTTCGTTTACACAAGTTGAAAAAAGAATGGCAAAGTCAATGCTTTTTAGTTTTCATGTTACTCTCCCTTCAAGAACAAAGGAGGCACATGAGAAATACAAAATATAAAGTGCAGTCGTGTTTAAAACATAACATCTAAAACTCTTCAAAAGGAATAAATCAGCTTAATCATTAAGTACTTACATGTCTTCTCCCTACCAACCTTAATGGATGTCCCCATATTTTCTGTATGAATTTACTATATATACATATGTATAAGTCAACACGTACACAAAATTTGGTATGGCCTTACACTCCATTAAAGGATATTTTGCTACATTGGTCAGAGTGCAAAGCAATTGCTTCCTTCAAATCAGTATTTTTACATCATGAAGACAAACAACTGTAACTTAGACAATTTGCATGACCACACAGCCACAGTGGCAAATTATTTTTCTGGCTTGTAAAAAAAAAAATAATTTTAAAACAGAAGTTCTATTTCAGCAGTTTGAAGATGGAATGTAAAGTTTCTGCTGTTAAATGTATATAAAATATATTTATTGAATCATACATTCATGCTGATTCCAATAAAAAAAAGATTTTTCTGAAACTTCTCTATGGATTTTTACTGCTGGAGGTTCCACAGAGCAGCTGGAAACACAATTAAAAAGGTATTTCTTGTACTACTTTGCAAGCTAGGACATTATTTATACATAGTTTTAAAAACTTTTGGTAGATGGAGTGACCTTGGTGCCAACACCCAAAATGACATTTCAGAATGCAGGAAGACTGCCTCTCACACTGAATCACAAAGATGGTCACAATAAAGTATTTTTCCTTCCACTGTCAGGTGCTTTGTCAAGTTTGAAATATCACCAGGGGGACAGCAGATCCCTCTTGGCTTGGCAAATGGCATTTTGTGACAGAAAATAGAAGGGCAGCATCCTGCCCTTCAATTCTATTCTGAGAACATGCCATTACTCTAAAACTCTTTAAGTAATGATTGAGTTTGAAAGAATTTTACTCAGTTTCATGTCTCATAACCCAAAAAAGTATTAATGGTCCACCTTGCTCCATCCTTCCATATAACATGTAAATAAGGATAAAGATACTACTGTTGGAAAATTAAATCATCAATATCTGCATTCTCAAACACCAAGATCTCAGTTCAGCTTTACAAAACAGCCCCACACAGGTTTGCTGGTACATCCCAGTACTCCATAAAATGTTTCTCTGTGCTCAAGGGGTAACCAAACCTTTTTAATTGTGTAATGCTCTTGAAGAAAAGGCAGTAGAGCATGGCTTCCAGTTCTGGTTTGGGTGCTACTAAACACCCCCACAAGTGAAATGCCCTTATTTATTTCTATTTGTTTTATTAAGATCAGCCAGAGGAGGCCAGATCACACCAGTCACACACAAAACACTCTCTGTACTCACAGGAAGGCAGATCAAGGTATCTTGTGGAGGTTGTTCCAAATCTGTCCATGTGGCTGCTATGGGTGCAAAGGTCTGACAGCTCTAGCCAGCTTTTCTTCACTTCCTCCCTGCAGAGCAACGGGACACCAAGAGCACTTCAGTACCACCACCTCCTCCTCCTCTTGACTGGAGGCACTAGAAAGGAGACACATACAGAGTCTGACTCATTTCAGACTGTGGCACTTGGTTCCTAGAAAGAGCTGGACTACTTTGGGTATTAGAGGTCAGCTTTCTTGGAGCTCGTGCAGCCCACTGCAGCCAGCTGAGGCAAATCAAATCCTGGGTTCTTCACAGTCATCTTCAAGAATGTATGCAAAGCACAGGAGGCCTTAGACAAAGAGATACTGAGGCTTTAAAACAGAACAGCAAGGCAGAAACCAGAAGGGTTGGAGGCCACAGAAAGACTAAACATTTGCAGGAGGTCTCTTCAGAGGACTTTGTTATTAATGAGTCACAGAGCCACCAAAATGCAAATAACCAGGAGTCACTCTACAACATAACTTGATTTTGAAAAGTATTTCCTTATAAGACGTTCCAACAGAATTTTATGTAAATACTTTATTTTGCCTGTCATCTTGGGACAAGAACATGACTTTCTGGGTCAACATATTGAGTATGATTCATATGAGAACAAGCACACACTTCACCATTTTAAGTTCTTTACTGACACTCCTCTTTCAAATCAGACAGCAATGAGCCAGAACTGTCCAGCTCCCACTACAGAAATGGGGGTTCAAGCTTACGGATGCTTTTGCAGATTTGGTTAAGAGCTATAAAAGCTTCTATTAAAAGCACTTTGCTAAGTCTGAAGTGCAACCTGTTACTGCAGTCTTCGGATTTAACGTCAAGAACAGTAGAAACCCAACAGAGGGGAAAAAATCGTATCACAAACAACAAGGACAGGGTTCAGTGAAAGATCTCCATTGCATACTTTCATCTCCCAGGCATTCCTGATAGGAACAATGCAGACAGCTTTTGTTGGTTTTTTTTTTTAAATACCAGTTACCACCACAAGAGGAAGCAGCAGAATTTCCCCAAATGCTGGCTGTGAGAGCACACCACAGCTCACACTCTCCCCCAGTTCACTAAGGTATCCAATCTCCAGGTACAGATGGTAAGCAGGCCAAGCCCAGACACATTTGTAAGGAGGGAAGGGACAAACAGTATAACAAATGCAAAGAGGAAAATAAAACAGAAACCAACATTTTAGCAACACTTAGTACAACCAGTATGGCTGGCAAGGAAAAGGCAAAACATGACTGTGGGGGACAGGTAATACCAAGGGCAGCTCTGCTCCAGAGCTTACAGCAAGCACAGGTCAAGAGATGATACACTGCATATGCACAGTCATTATAGGCATAATAAACCAAGGAACATGGAAACAGAGACACCTGGCACAGATTAGCAAACTTCCTACACACATCTACTGTGCTGCCAGGAGACCTGGAGGTCTGCTGTAGATACAATTCCACCACTTTTATCCAGATGTTTAACACAGGCATTACAGAAGCACTGCTTTGTGCAGCACCACCTTACAGGATCTCTTGGGTTGAAATTAGCCAGTTTTGTATTTAATTTTCAGTTTCATCTTCTTTCAGAGGCAGTGGAGAGCATTCAACATCTTAACACCAGGACAGACAAGCACCTTCCATACTTCTCACAAAAATTCCTTCTTATCCACTTCAGGTCTGAAGCAAGGAATGAAGTACTGCAAAAATAACTCTTACAGCAGTTGGATCTGTAAAACATGTGACACAGGTACTTCTGCTTTGCTTGTACTTTTGCAATAGTTACAACAGAACCAGCTTCAAGTTCAAGTTATTAACTTCTGCATCCAAAAAGTGTTCTCAGTAATTTAAGTGCAGCCAAAGTGATGCACAAAAGATATAAAAAGCTTTAGCTACAACCACCTCTACCTTGTAAACCTAGTGACTGAAGAGCCTCTTTCCCTTGGAAAAACTCCAACATACTCTTGACTTGATAAAGCAAATCTAGACCTTTTTTATTATTTTTTAAACAATTTGCCAAAACTGGAATGAGAGATAAATAGAAGGCACAACAATTTTGCTTTTTTTTATACAAATACAAACTAAACATGAAAAAAACTCCCTATTTCAATAAAAAATTTCACAAGTTCAGGAAAAGTGTTTGAAGAGTCAAGTTCTAGACATTTAAAACCTAGCCCACAATCCAAAATTTCAAAGTGGTAAAACAGTAGTTCGAATTCTTTGCTGTGATCATGTATCAAAAGGAAAAGAGATTCTACGGATACCCATAATTCCACTTTTACAGCGCCACAGAGAGAAAGGTGAAAGTCAATTTTTCATGTGGCAATGTCTCCAGACCAGAGGATGTTCGTATGACCTCAAAGAAACACCAAGAGTTTTGCTTTTCTGCCCTTGGAATACTTGCCAAGAACTATGTTTTCCTACAGGCTCTTGAACGCATGCACGTGAAATATTATTCCACTGACTGCACCCAAATTCAGTAGAAAGAGGGGAAGGAAAAAAAAAAAAAAAGAAAAAAGAAAGACATTCCTTTAGGAAAAACCACTGGTACCAAAAAAAAAACCAAAAATCAGTCCATAAGTTTGAGGTGAACAAGAAAATTCAGTTCTTTTCTTTTTTAAAATCCACTTTTCCTAAAACGTTGTTCCACAAAGCTGGAATCTGGGACAAGGACTAGAAAAAAAAAAAAAAAAAAAAATCACAGAACCATAACACAAACAAAAAGGGGCCAAAATAGTATCAAACGTAGCAGTCTATAACAGGCTAGGGCCACATTCCAAGATACCCAAGGCTGAAATTCACAAATCTGCAGGAAAAAGGGTTTGCGCCACCGTGTCGACATCCGCGATGAATTCACTGGCGTTGCCCGATCCCCCTTCCAGCTCCAAATCCTGGCTTCTGGGACATTCCTCCACGTGGAGGCCCTCGAATCCCACCTCCCAGCCCCCCACGAGTGCCTCCAGGTCCACGCGGTCTGTTATCTCGGCGGTCACCCTCCCTGGCAGCTCGTGTTTTCTTCTCCTCCACGTTCAGGCGCACCTCTCCCCTGAACATGATGGGCTGCAACAGAAGCAGAGAGGGTCCTGTCATTGATGGGTCAACCAGGAGTTCTTCAAGGTCGAGCAGATTCCTGCAAATTTGTCTCATAGCCTCCTCTCCACGTAAGACTGAAGGGTCTTAGGATTATTCCCTAAACAATGGTAATAGCCAAACCATGCAGCCAGTCTTGAAGCTTTACTGGAGAAAATAAAGATGTGAAGGAGTGACCCTTGAAAAGCCATCTCAGGCTTAACACTGAACACCCTGATGTGCTTTAGGAAAGAGCTGGGCTGTAAGCAAGCTCACTGCATGGCTGTGAAGGTGCATCCAGAGTCCCTGCTTCCACAGCAGGCTGGCATGGGCACACATTCTGCATCAGCAGTCACTGCTGACAGGCTGAACAGGTACCTCCCTGCCTCTGTTAGCAAAATTCTTTTCAGCGTGCACACCAATACAGCCTCTTCCTTTCAGCTCTGACAAACAAGATTCTACTTGTCCATAGAATCAGACTCTCTCTACCTTGTCTTCCTGAAAGCTATTTATACACTTCCTGTGTTCAGCAACCTCCTACTAGAAAAAGGCTCTGTAACGAGCTGCTACAACAAGCTACTTCAATGACAAAAGGCTGCACAAATCTTGGTAATAGGAGGGAAAAACATCACACCTACTTTAATATGCTCAAAAAAGCCTAAAGGGACCAAGTACAACCTCTTCCTGTTAAGATGAAAAATGCTGTCTGTTGTCAACAGACTAAAACCCACTGATTTATTTACCCTGTTGCTAAGGATCTTCTGAACTGGCTCAGGATCATCAAACACCACAAACCCAAAATTAGGGAGCTTGCCACCACTGTTGATGCGGAGTTCAACAACATTGCCATAGCCTGCAAGAGAAAAGCCAAGTTCTTGGGTCATACATTAGAATGCTCTGTTGACCCCGCCCATGGCTGCAACCCCCAACCCCTCAGAGGACAGCAAAGAAATCAACTTACTTTGGAAAAAGTCTTTAAGTTCAGATTTATCCACATCATGGGGAAGGTTCCCAACAAACAGCTGATGGCTGTCGGGGTATCTCACAATCCGCCTGGTTTCCACATCGCCTTGTTCACCCTCGCGAACTTGAGCAAAAAAACAAAACTGATTTTAGGAAAGTCAGTCCCCACAACAAAAAGAAAAACAAGCCAGGGTCAGAATTATCACCATTAGAAAGAATCAATTCACACTGTCTATCCATTCATATATGAAAAAAGGAAAGCATTCTACAGTAGCAAGTGTGTAACTATTTGCTTTTTATCAGGTGGCTAGGCCAAGCTTGAATTTTCACTTGAGTAAAAATTGTTTGCTTACTGACAAAAATAATGAGATTTAAAAACCTTTAATTATCACACTGTTCCCCCAAAACCTTTAAGCAACACGAAACAGCTTCTCTTACTTGGCCTAGGACCCCGCTGTGGTGGGATGCTGGTTCTCTGCTCCCTCACTCGCTGATCCCTCTGAGGTCTCTGAGGGGGGGTCTGAGACTCAGGCTTTGCCTCAGGGCGGGGCTGCAGCAATGCAAAAAGGAGTGAACAGTTCAGAGTCAGACAGGAGTACCCCAGGTTCAGTTTTCAAGAGCTCACTGTCAAATTGGTAATAAAAATACAGGAAAAGGTAACAGTTTTTTCCACCTGTGACTAAAATACATGTTAGCTCATGTTGGCTTATTTGCTAAACGCGAGCAGCATTCACATGTTTTCCTCCATGAGAAAATTAATTCTCAACACAAAAACCAAGGAATAACATCTTAATAAAGTCTATCAGGAATCACAGAATGCTGAAGTCTCTGGGGCCTGGGAAGTCAAATCAGAAGCAGGAAGATTTCGCTCTCTTTTTCCCCTATCAGCCAGTTTAGCACTTAAACTTCCCCAGGTGCTGGATGCCTACCTGCGAGACCGGTACTTTCACAACATGAGGTGGTATTCCTGATACTGGGACAGCCCCGCTGGGAGGAAGGTTCTTGCTGGTTACTGATGCCCAGGAAAATGTCTTTAAAAAAAAAAAAACAAAAACAATGAATAACTTAACTACATCTCCTTCTGAAATATATTACTGATAGGACAGCTAACAGACACAGGATAACAGGAAAAAAATTTAACTTGTACGTGAAAATCAGGAGCCAGCCAATAGCAGTTTCCCCACAATTTCCTTTAAATTATTTAAATTCAAAAGACTCGGTGTAATGACAATGGAGTCACACTCCCACTCTATTTCTGAATTCCAGAGTTGAAACAAGACACACCAGTGGCCCAACACCAAGTATCACATCAAAGTTAAGCAAAGTCTTGGATTCCTGAGTTCCTATCTGGCCACTTTTACCTTCCTTAACACTGAAGTGACAAAAAAACCCCAGGTAAAAAAAAAGCTCTTTAAATAGACAGGAGAGCCATATTGATGAAAACACATCAGAGAGAAGAGAGACCCACTGTCATTACCCTGGAATCCTCTTGCACTGCAGGGGCTGGATCTGCAGGAGCTGGAGAAGGACTCTTTTCCACAGTCTCTTCTGGAGCAGATTCCTCTAATGCTGGCTCAGACTTTTCTTCCTGCACCTCTGGTTCAGGTTCCTGTTCAGGTTCTGCCTCTGGCTCAGGCTCTGCCTCTGCAGCTGTCTCTTCCAGGTGTTCCTCAATGTCATTGCTATTACACAGCACAAAAAAACAGGAAAAAGAGGTGGTATTGTATTTATTCTATTACTGGTGATAAACAGTGCTACTTATCAGATACAGAAGTCAGGCAACATGACATCTGAGAGAAGGACAAGGCCAAGTAAGGCCACATTGCAGAGGGATGCAAATTTTGCACTGGTACACTATAAAGCAGGGAAAAAAAAATTCCAGAGTCTCCATCATTCAGCCTAACAGCATTTTGATTTCAGCTGATCAATAAACAAATTTTGACTGTCAGAAGAAAACTATTAATAGAAATAAATTCACGTGACCTGTTCTACAAGCGGCCTGTCTCACACAACAATTGACTTCATCTATAAATATATTACCTGACAGCCTGCTCATAATAAGCACCACTATCATCAGGAACAGCCTCAGGTGTCTGCTGTCTTTCCTCAGGTTCCTCCCCTTCCTCCTCTGATTCTAAACAATGTTAGAAAAGAAAAAAAAAAGTAACACACATCTTTAGTATGAGGCTCAAACACAAGGCACCTACCACAAAATACAGGTGAAGTTTCTATCAAAGAGCACAGAGGAATCACTTTTGAGATGTGACATGAAACAGACAATTTTTTATACTTCCACTATCACTTTAGTTACTCAGTTTTGACCAAGGTTAAGAAACATGTCCCAAACACTTCAGAGAACCAGATTTATAACCTACAGATCTGACTGCAACTGCAAAAAAAAGTCCTACAGTTCTTGTAATAGAAACAGATTATGCAGAAAAATAATCATCTGGATATCACAACTGTAAAGAACTACAGGCAATGAAAAAACCTACAAGCACACGAAATTTAACATTGATCTGTCTTCTCCATCAAGAAGATCTCCTTTGATCCAGGAACAGAATGTTGATATAGATCCAGAACCAAACACCAACAGAACCATCCAAAAATTTCTGCTACTTACCCTCTGGTGGCTCAGTATCAGAGTCCCCAAAAACCTCATCCTGGTAGCGGAAGATATCATTGTGGACATAAAACTTGTTTGCAACAGAGCCCTAAAAGCAAATCAAAGGGAAAAACTGAAGCAACTACAACATCCAGTAGTGTAAAAATTGAAATAATGTGAAAATGAGAAAGGTTGGAGCAAATCATTCTTCCCACAAGACTAATCCAAATTTGCCTCTTTTAAGAAAATAATGGTATTTGGGGCAGGAAAGCAAGAGAAAAAAAGAGATCACTCCAAACAAGTCAAGTATGGATGGAACAAAGGAAAAAAAATTGCTGAAGTTCTTTTAATTCCAATAGCTCACAACACTGAGGAAGCATGAGTGACAACTTCCTGGTGTCTAAAGTATCAATTCTTATCTCCAAGTCATATTGGAAAATAGAGTGATCTTGCAACATTCCTTTTTCATTATCATTTTCATTTCTGTGAACTGCTTTGTTTTAAAAAGTCTATCTAAAAATGCCATTTCAAATGCTAAGTCAGCACTTTGTGAACAAGAAAATCTGGAACCCATATTTTCAAGTGACAGGAAGCATTTCCCTCTTTCTATTCTTTTTCAGTAAAAAGACCAGTTGCTAGGACAGCAAATCAAAGAGAACATGATTTTAGTATGCTTTAGACAAAAATGTGTTGCACTATCCTAGGAGTCCGACGTCAGGATATTTATAACCGATTTCAATATCCAAGGCTAACGTACAATCACAGAGAAGCAGCGTCACTCCCAAAGGAACTTTCAGAACCTAACTGCCGGATTTTGTGACAAGCTCCCTTCCCACTCTAAGCCCTCAGTGCAGCCCTGAGGCAGGCAGAGCTCAGGGATGCTGTCAGAACCCACCTCAGGAGCCAGCACGAAGGTCTGCATGAACCTGCGCACGGGCTGCATGTTGTTGGAGAGCTCCCCCATCACCTGCACCACCACGCCGTCGTTGAGGGTGGCGTGGGCGTCCACGTGGCGGATCTTGGTGTGGCAATCCTTGAAGTTTAGTGACAGCACCTTCTTGTGGATGTCCTAGGAAGGAATGGTACACACGTGGGTTATGCTGCAGGAGTCGTTTCTGCCAAGTTAGCAGCTTGGAGAGAAAGCAAAAGCATAAAAAAAATGGTTTGAGATACATTGCCTAACTGGAGAGAAAGCTTGGCAGGATGATTGTTAAGTTTGCTTTGCAAGCAATTTTACATTATAAGCTTTCTGTAAAGGAAGCACATTTTGCCTGTTGCTGCCTACAGTTGAGAGGGTTTCTTTCCTCCCCATTTTTTCTTTTACAGAAAGCACTTGAACAGGGTGGGAGGGAATCACAGCTGGACACATTTCTCAATAATAAAGGTGACAAAACAGAAGGGAGGAACAGCTTGCTTTTTTAAAGTTCTTACAGATTGCCCATAGACTGCATCAGCTGGTTTTCCATTCGAATCCAAGCCACCGTGGACATAGGAAGAGTTCTTTCCATAAAACCTGTTGGAAAGAAATATTTCAATACCAAGCTTTGCTGTGTAAGAACATTGAGCCTCTACATTAGAGTGCAGTATGAATAGTACACTTTTAAGTAAGATTCCTGTTTGAATCATTAGAATAAAACCACAAAATCTCATAATCCTGTTACCAATCTGGGGGTGGGGGAAAAAACGAAGTTTTGCCATTTAAACTGTAGCATTCAGGTTTGTCAGAGACCCAGGCACCAACAGCCAAAGTCTCATGGGAGCTCAAGATCCAATCCCATTATCCCCTTTCTGCCAAGCATCCCCAAAGCAACACCCTGAACATCCAGGATGCTGAAGGCTCTCCCCCTCAAGTTCTGATTTCAAGCTTGAGCAAGGAGCAGTGGGACTGTTTTGCTCTTCTACATTAAAAAAAAAAATATTGCAGGTAAATCTTCCTTTCTGTAACTGAGAGGTTACCAGCTGAAATGCCCTAAGCACCATGGTACAGCACTTGCCAGCAGATAAAAGACTGGAATGGATTCCATGGCACAGAGTCAACTGTCCTCTAACCCAAAGGGAGAAATACTCTGAGTAAGTGTTCCTGAGCCTGGAGGAGGGAAGACTTCAGAAACTTTATCTGGCTCCTCAAAACACAGCAAAACAAAAAGTGTGTCTTCATAAACAAGACAGGTCTTGGGAAGGATACCTGTCAAAACAAACAGGACCCATTTGTTTAGATAATGGGTTATGGTTTGCTGCATATCCATGATTTCCTGACTTTCCTTTAAGAAAGGGCTGGTGTTTGCACCAGCAAACTCCCAAAGAGACCAGTACACAAGCACACAACTTATTCAATATTTCCTCTAAGTCAAGGGGCATGTTATCAAGCCAAAACACACAAAAATGCTTACCTAAGTGGTATTTCTCCAACTTCCATTTATACTGATTACAAGCAGAAGTGGTAAGTAGCATTTCAGTTAGAAACAGAACTCAAGATATTCAAAGAACTCCTGTAATCTTTATTATCCATCTTAACCCATCTGATCAAAACCAAAAATAAACACCACTCAGCATCTCGAATAAAACAGTTGCTTAAGTGACCAAATTCAGCAAGCTAAGACACAGTAATAAAATCATTCATCAGCTTTAGCATAGAAGTTAAGAAATCCACAGAGAAAACCAGCTCCAAGTGCAGCAGAGCTTTACCTGTGCAAATAGTCAGGTGCTTGGTTCAGCAGGGTATAGTACTGCCTCACGAATTCCCGCCCGACCAGCAGGGGACTTGGCTTCTCCATCACCATTTCTTTGGTCAACTGAAAACTGGGAAAAAAAAAGAACAAAAAGCTCCATAAAGCACCAGCATTTCAAATGGCTGTTCACATCCTGATTGCATAAGCCACCTAATCACAGCACCAGCACTGTTTCACCCCTGTAAGCAGTTTAAGCAGTGTGTTTTCAGAGTCATCAGAGTTTTGGTGCCAGGGAGAGGATTCCTGGGTACCAAACCAGAGGTGGGAGAGGCTGCAAGGCCGAGGGAGGTCACCTCCTAACCTGCCAGTAGTTAAACATCCCACATATCCTCAGTAAAAAGCAGGTGGCGAGCAAGTAGGGTTCCTCAAGAGGATTTGCTAAGTGGCTAAGACATTTACAGTCAATCCAAATTCTACTTACCTCACTTGACTTCACAATCAGAATTAAAAGTCAGATGTTCTCAGGCAAAGCCTGTGCTACTGTATTAGGGGCATTTTTAGAAGGTCAGAATAAGTCCAATCTATTTTTATCAGCAGCACAGCACCACTTGCTGTGACTGTCAAGCGCTCTGGAGGAATATTAGATTCTATTAAAATTATTATGCTACAAACAAGCACATACTGCTCTTCCTCTGCTTCCACCAATGTCAGAAAGTCACTTCTCACTTGAATTCAGACCACCAGTCAAGTAAACAGCACCACCCACACCCAGGGAGAAACCCATCTGGGTGCCTTCTACCTATGTCCATGGATCCATAAGTTACAAAAATAAAGTCTTTGCAGGTAGGTTACACAATACACAGATCTTCAGGACAGGCCAGCACAAACCAAAGCATATTCCCACACTTCCTTATCATTAAATACTCAAACACTGTTCAAACTCATTCAAAAGAGTTTCAAACTCACAGGGATAAACACCAATAGCAGGGCATGTTCTTGGTACCAAATACAGAACCAACAGCAGATTTTCTGCTTCACACTCAGTTGTGCCAATCATTAGAGAATGGAGCCTTAGCAAACAGTTTTGCTGCTGAAAGAATTTCTTCTTCACCACTGACCCCCAGTCTCCTCCACTACCCAGCCCTTTTCCTAAACACAAGGTATTCAAATTCCATATGCACCTTCTCCAGGTGTGATGTGCAAGTCAAAACTGACACAATTCAGCTGAGCCCTCTAAAAGGCCATTCAGGAATCATCAATTACTTATCAGCTTTTATTTACTACTGATAACTATAAATAGTGATAAGAAATGGGGGCATCAAAAACTGGGGGAAAACCCAGACTGGGTCACAGCTGGAACACAGAATGGGGGGGGAAAAGGAAGCTAAATTCAGTCTTTTAGCATAGACTAATCCAGATGGAGCCTGCAAATGCCCATGCCAAGCCAGGTATGTCTTAGGACAAGCTTTCTCTTGTCACTATACCCAAGAGCATCCCATATCCTGGAATAACTGAGCTGCCCACAACACATCCTTCAAACATAGCAAAAGGCAAAGAAAGAGACTGGCTTTCTCATCTGTTTGTACCAGTTCATCCAAGGATCTTAAACATGTGATACTCACTGTATTTAATCAATTTCAGAGAACTCGTCCTTTACACACCAAGACCTGACAACAGAGCAGACCTTCAGAAGACACAGGAGATGAGGTTGCTATTAGTGCAGTGACAATTTCAAACACACAACGTACACAGGGCTGTAAAGGAAGGCACAGCCACGCTGCTGGATGGACCAGGAAAGCAAAACAGGAGCTTTAAGCCTCAAAGAGATGAATGTTATTTAAGAAGATGCCATGGAAGCTGGTACTTTGGGTGAAGCTAAGCCCAGTGAACCTGGCAAATTCCATATATCTCAATCAATGGTCAAACACCCAATACAAGATAATCAAGGGACAAGGCAATGTTTAGCCACACTGTCAGAACATCCAGGTAAGAGATCTGAGGATGTGGTCACACCCAAACTCCCAGCAGTGCAGAATGCTCTGCATCCAGCTTTGCTGGAGGAATGCAGCCAGATTCAAGCCAGAAGACATAACAGCAGAGCTATAATTTTGTATACATTGCTGTGTTTTGCTCTGCTTTCAATACTATCACACTTTATCATCTTTTTAAGCCTAGAATAAATGAGAAGTCTTCCCATTCTACTTCAAAACATACTTTTTTCTAGGTTTAAACACATGGAAAAAGATCTGCTGGGCTCCAGATGTGCCCATTAACTCCCTCTCCTCCAGCAGGATGTGCTGTCTATCACCACCACACAAAGAAATGATACCTACATGATAACATCCATAAAAACAAAGACTAAATATGACCTAGAATTTTAAGAGGCTTTTCAAAACATTCAGAAGCTTTCAGACGTTTGAGGATATTTTTAAGAGCTAAACACACAGAAAGGAAGAAATATTCCACGGCTGGATATGGCCTGCAGGAAATGCTCAGATTCTGCAAACCACTTTCATTTCAGGAAGGTTTTGCAGAAGCCTTTGAACTCTAAGTGTAATGTATTACAGATACAGATGGTTAACACCCAGCACAGGCTGAGGTGACAGAAACCTCCAAGAGGTGAACTCTTGCCTTATACTCCATGTTAAATGAGATCCCCATAGAATATTATCAGACAGTAAGAAAACACAGCAAAGGTAAAGTACAGCTAAGTAAGTGGTGGCTACCACTGCTGACTTCCTCACCCCACTTTATTTCCTCTTCAGTACTTGGGAAGCTCTAGAAGAAGCAGGCCAACCCTAAAGCAGTGGGAGCAGAAATGGCAGAGAGGACCTGCACCTTTAGCTCCAGTCACCTTAACTGACAACACATTTATTTGCTCCACAACAGTTTAAAAAATCCCTTCTGTGCTGTCAGTTTACAGCCAGGAAGCCAGTCCTACCATATACCAAGGTCACCATTTGGAGAATGACAAGAGGTACACTTAATTTCCTTGCGAAGATACAGTTTCCCTGGAATTCAAGCATACTCCTACAGATGTAAATACGCAGGTTTTCTATTCAGTTCTGATAAATGATGAATTGGGCTCTTCAGAGAATTATTTTCAAGTGCTTCCTAGAACACCAATGTACAAAGCCTGACATTCTCACATTATAGCAAAACCTTCCTGTAGCACTCAAATCTCAACAGCTGATTCACCAAGAGCTCTTTCAGATGGCTGCTCTGCAGTGAAAGCCCTCACCTGCATTAATCCACATGCACATCATCTTCCATGGTGGTCTCAAGAAATATTGGAAGTGAAGTGGTTTGATTAGGTCTGTCATACTCACATGCCTAAAAGTAAAAGAACTTTCCTCCTGCTAAGGATGAAAAATCTATCAGAACTAACTCCTAACACGAGAAGAGGAATTGAGGAGTGCCCAGTTGTTCCCAATCAGATCTGAAAAGAAATGGGAAAAACCTCTACATGACCTAATCAGAGGACAACAATCTGTTTTTACTGCTGCTGCACCTGCTGCTACGTTGCCAGCTGCCATCTGTTCTTGTTCTCCAGCCAGCACAACCTGAATGGTGGAAGCCAAGCATCTCCTCAGAGTATTTGCTCCCTACCACTCATGAGCAATTTACTACTCCACTATTCCCTGATCCAAGAAAAACTGCAAATACTTTACAGTACATTTTCATTGCACAGCACATAATAGCACCAAATGTTTGAACTGTCACTACGCTACTCCTGATAAAAGCTTATCCACACATTTTCCTGTCAATTGACATAATGATGAAAGGGTGAAAATTGACAGGAAAAGCTGAAAATCTGATTATTTAAGATTCATTCATAATCATGCATTCACATTATCCCATATGTAAAACAAATTGGATAAATCAAATTATAACAAGTACACCATAACAATTCTGCAGCATAACTGAGCCCCTTCCTTAAGCCAAGGACTTAGGGGAAGACAAATACCTCCTTTACAGTGGTTATCACCTGGCTGGTGGAAAATTCCACCATCTGTTACAATGCTCCCACTTGGCAGAAAATCAATGTCAGGCACTGAATTTCTAAAATGCTGTTATGTAAATTAGAGCCATTTATGTAAATTCTGCATTAGCAAATTCAGATTTAGGTCCACAAAACCTATTAGTATATTAGTGTTCAGAAAAATGGACTCAGCAATCACAGCTAGCATTGATTATTATTTTCTTGCCAAACTGCAACATGGTGAAAGCAAACTAATCTAAAAGCAAACTAAAAGCAAATTGAGCGTCCCAACTCAATTTGTTTGGGGTTTTTGCTGATTTGGGTTGTTTTTACATTTTTGAATCAGACTAGTTTAACCTGAATGTTGTTTCTACTGGACTTCCTACACAACAGGAGTGTCTTATGCACATCACAGGATGTTTGGGCTCTCAGGACACCCAGTCCCAAGACTCAGGCAAAAAGCCTGATAAAATAAGCCAAAGGACCAAACCCCAAATTTCACTTCCCAAAGAGTGTGGCAACTTTAAACATCTTCTGTCAAGAAAAACCTTAGAACTAACAACAAAAGTTAAAATTGAACCATAATCTCAACAGGCTCTGGTGTGTTTTTAACATTAGCCTCATTTCTTTGTTCTCTGCCATCTTTAATTACATTTTTTAGACCTGCATTACAATCCAAGGAACCTTCTCAAGAAACCCCAAGTTCCTACAAGATATTCTAGTCCTGACAGGAATATTACACAGCTCTCCCCTTCTCCTTTGGCTACTCAAGCACTTGGAAGTGACCATCTGAACTCACTCCTTCCATCTCTACAGACTGGTGGAGTTTACAGGGTGCCAAAACAGCCTTTCAGAATGTCAGACTTTTCACACAACTCCACTCCCTCATTTTGCTATCAGTGAATTCCTTAATTTAAAAAGGCTTTTTGGAAACAAGAAACAGCAGGAGAAGCTCACATGGAAAAGAGGTGTCTGTATCCAAGCACAACACACCACAAATGTGGCAAATGGCAATTTTCCTGGAAATTAAAGGTCTGGTCAATAGTTAATAGGATTGCATAATTAAGTGTCATTTGGGATTTCTCCAAGTTGCTTAGCAACAGGTGAGCATGGTCAAAGCTACAAACCAGTTATCTAGATGGAATAACCAGCTCTAGAAGCAATTACTGCTGCTGTTATGGACCAAAAAAACCCAAAAAAAAAGCAATGAAGAAAATGCCCCGTTGGCCTCTAAGAGGCATGATATAGACTGAAAGTTTAACAACAAAATAAATACAGTTAATTCCAACTCTGCATACATTTTACACAACTAGCATCTGCTCTGCTACAAGAAAAAACCCCAAAAACATGAGGCTGGTACCTGTGTGAACCATGCTACAAAACATTAAAGTGAACAATGGAACACAAGCTAAACTTGCACCCCGTGGCAAATCCCAGGGCCCATCTCAGCTAGGGATTTGTATCATCACATCAGCTTGCTCTCATGTAGCAAGAGTGATGTTAAGTAAATGTGTATTCAAAACACAAAGACTGCAGATACACTGAGATAACCTTATTTTAATATAGCCTGAACTATCCAAGAGGAACAAAGAAACCCAAAACAATCCAGTTGTTGACCTGAGCCTGAATTATAGAGAGCTGCAAATGCCCCTCAAATAAGCAGGCAAATGAAATCCCAAAACACTAATCTGCTTTAAAAGAGAGGTTTCATTACTTGCCTCCCAGTGGATGCAGAGACAGACAATGTCCCTGGGACAGTGTCCCAGCAGCACAGCCTCTATTTCAGACACAAGCCATTCCAGCTGCCCACCTGTCACCAGCTCATCTTTTCTGCCTTTTCACAGATCCAGAGGAAAAGTATTCAGCCTGGAAGTTACCTGAAGTCAGCACTATTCTAGGAGGCAAGAAGCTTGGTAACCATGGTCAATGGAAGTTCAATGATGGGATAAGTTATGCAATAAATAAATATTTGAGGATCAAACTGGGACAAGTTGTGAAGTTGCCAGCATTCAATTCTTACTAGCATCTCCAGGAAACATTGAGATCGTCTGGAAGATGAATGTGGTCACCAGAGCTTCCAGAAGTTGGCACTTCAGAGCAGAGTGAATGAAGACATATCATGCAGACAGAGGAGCTTTTAATAATCTTCCAGACTAACACCTAATAAAACACAGATCTAGACTTAGCACAGCTATTTCTCCTTTCACTTGTGACTCATCTCCACTGTATGACCCACACAACCTACAAAGACAGGCAGTGCCTATGTTCATAAGATACTTGAGGTGTTACAGGGAACTAGATCCTAAAAAAATAATCACACAGCACCCAGAATCACCAGGCAAACAGCTCTCTCTGCTTCATTATCCAGATGCAACAAAGGCAGAGCAGTACCTGAGCCCCTTCTCAAGTTTTGAGACACACTGGCAAGGGACACCCTAGAAAAGCCATGTATTACGTGGATAAGAAAAATTAACTTAGAAGCTTAACTATTTTCCAACCAAATAATCCAAGCAATCAAACAATTTAAGCAAAATAAACATAAAAAAACCCCTTTTATCACAAGATTAAAAAAATAATTCAGAATTACACTCAGCACTGCCATGCTGGTACCAAAAAACCCCTCTGCCTGCCAGTGGCAGATGGGAAGCCTTACTCAGCAGCAATGCACAGCCCTTCAAACACTGGGAGAATACAAATAAACAACTCAGCAACTGCTGAAGAGCTGTCAGTGTGGAAGTCTGCCTGTGTTTTTGCTAACAAACCTAAGTGTGATCCACAAGTTGATGGATATGATGGAGTTTGACATTTTTTAAGACAAAAATCAGCGTTTCTTGTGTTTTTCAGCTCTACCAAGCAAGAAAGAGACAAACTGAAGACTTCTAATGCTTTCAGTCAGAATCTAAAAGACAAGAGATTATTTGGGAGAAGTGTTATTTCCAAGGCATTAAGCTCAAAAGCAGATTAAAACCACAAAGATCACCTGAAGTATAAGTTAGGGTACTTGAGACCAGCATCTGTGCCCCTACAGTCTGGGATGAACATTCATGTGGGGAAGAAAATGATACCAGACACTATTCCTGTGGCTTAGAGCATAAAGCTCCAAAGACAAACAGCAAATTAGGTCCTGTTTACAAGAGAAGGAAAAAAAAAACTAATCCAGAAGAATCCTGAAAACCTGCTGTTAAAACTAAGTGATATAGTAAGAAATTCTCAGCAAAGTGTTGGGGGTTTTTATTCATCCCCCAAAAAACTTTGCCTTTCCTGGGTGCTGAGCTTAATATGGTAGGTTTGGGGCTCTTTTCCTTCTTTTTTAAAGCTGTTTCACCTGGCTTCCAAGTTTCTACTTGATACCACTCAACCATCATTTCTATTCAGCAATTACCTGCTGTAACATTAAGCTAAGGTGATCTGTCCTGAGCCTAACAAGCAACAACACTTCACATCCTCACAAAAAGAGAGCACTGTTGCATTTAGCACTAGAGAAAAACAGGGCCCTTGTGATTTGACAGAAGTCCAAAAGGAACTTCTCTTCAAAAATCTGAGTTCTCTGAAAACTCAAAGCCTTGAGAATTCCCAGAAATATTTGTACATTTTTAATAATCCTAAAATCAGATTATCCTGAACAGGCTCTCAAATGGGGGGAAGGACTTGCCTTTCTAACTGAACCTATTTCAATCTCACTTACCCCTCAACTAGAAGCAATGTTTTTCTGCAAAATTACATTTTAAACACACAAATTTCATCCCAAAGGGCAGTAGGATAGTGCTGAACACTTTGTTTATTTTTTCTTTAATAAAAAAATAAGTCTGCTTTCTGCCTATACTGCTCTCCAGACTGCTTCATGATAAAGCAGCTACTTAGACCCTGTGATTTTGCCATTAGAACAGGCTTTGTTTTGAGATCCAAGAGCTGCTCCAACATCTCGATGAAGTTGGCAGCAGGTCCAGTCATCTTCTCTTAGGTCTGCAAATTTTCCATTTGGCTCCAGTGCAGCTTCTTAAAGTAAAAAAGCAAAAGTTACTCATCAGCAGTCAGAAGAGGCAGATCAGAACCTGAGCTACACCAACACTACAGTGAAATTCAAGCTTAATGCCTCTCAGATTAGAATCACCAAGATTAAGATTCAAAATATTTTCTGCATGCCAAGCAACAGCTAACTGTAAAGAGAATCAACTCTTTCACCTCTACCCACTTAGGTCACAGAAGAGGCTTGAACTTGATGTATCAGCTGGATCCTGGCACTCAGGACTGACCCATCACAGCACTGCTACATTAAAAACAAAACAAAACAAAACCCAGCAGCAGCCAGGAAAACAGCACAGGGCAGAGCAGGTGAAAATGGAAGATGGGCACCAGCATTTTCCAGTGCAGTACTGCACATTTGCCTCAGCAAGGAATCAGGTTCATCACAGATCACTCCTCCAGGACTGACAGCACCCAGCTCCTCTTCTAAAGCAGAACTGCACCAGCCACATCTTCCTGGAAGAGGTCCAGACTTAATATAGCAAAACTGGGACCTCCAGCCAGTGCAACACTCACTGCCTGCAAAGTTTAAGGACTCTCTTACAGTACCTGAGGATCAGATTGCAGGTTTTCTTTTTGATTACTCAATGAGGTAGCTTAAGGTTATCAAGTCTACTAGCAGGTACCTCAGTAAGTCAAGTAATTACTTCAACTCTGCAGATTTTATAAAAGCACCCATAAAAAAAAAATAAATATCACCCAGTCTTCTAGAGCCAACTCTTCACTTTTGGTTTTGGTTTGTTCCAAGCAGAGCACAGCAACTAGCACCACCCTGCTGAAGTCCTGCTCTGCTTGGATTTCCTCTTTGATTCTTCAGTCATCACCTTAGTCAGACAAAAAGCCTCAAGTGGTAATATTAAAAGCTAGAATAATGTTTTCTAATTCAAACAGGCCATTTATGCCAATCTTATGAGTGCTCTCTCATCAGGTCCTACTGTTCTGAACACAAATGCCAAGATGTACTTAAAGCAACATCACCTTTGCTTTATTTCCCTTTCAGTAAAAAGCATTGCTCTGTATGTTTGCCTTACAGTTTGCAAGGTGAAAAGTAAAGCTCTGAAGCAAAGAATTTGCTGTTTCATCAAGTGCATAAAGAATCTGTTTAAAATTCAGATGTTCAAACCCCATGAGTTGTGTGGAACTCTAGTGATGCTGTTGTGCCAGCAGCAAAGTGAGCAGCAGAGCAGTGGTCTTGCCATCACAGCACAAACAAATCCTCTTGTGTGCTTTTGTTGTTTCTCACACTGCAAATGCAAAGATTGCCAACAGAAGATCTTGATGGGCTTGGCACACACAGACTAAGTCTCGTCCACCAGGTTTTCTACTTTAATTTTAATTATGCTTCCCTGTCTTCAACTTAAGGAGTCCACACTTGAAAGAACACAACCTAGCAAAAAAAGGGCAAATTCACACCAGTCAGGAACTGGGGCCACTCTTCACCCCCTGACATATACAAGATTAAGGTTTTTGAAAATTTGTATTTATAAAATTATGATATACATTTCTAAAGGTTCCAGCATTGATTTTTTTTCCTAACAGACTTTGTGCAGCTACACTTTCTAGCAGGTTTTAGTAGTGCCTTTCATGCAAACCAGTCCCTGAAACACGTGATGCTGTCAAAAAGGTTGTGAGATCTCCATCATAAAGATAAGGGTACAAGACTTTAAGCACGTGAATACTTCCAGCCAACCTTCAAATTAGCTACATATGCAATCCACTGAGTTTAAAAAAAAAAATTAAAAAAAAAAAGCTAGACTCACAACTTTATAGCATTACTATGGTGCCTGGATCAGCCCAGGAAAGGTGAGTTCAGTTCACAGGATGAGAAGATGCTACCATCAGCATCATGGAAGTATCACAGAGCTATCTGGCAAAATGGTTTGGCTTATTCTTTACAGATAGAGAATAAAAAAAGTGAAAATCTGGTCGAAGGCAAGAGTATCAGGAAAGGTCTGAAATGCAGTTTTTGTCTGTCAACTTCTGCACTTCCCTTTATGACATCAATCTAGCCTTATTAGCTAAAATAAAAAAAAAAAAATCCAACACACCCCTCCCCACGTTTGATTTACAGCATCTGGAAGCATCAGCTTCCAAAGCTTGATAGCAGTGTCCAGATTTCCTAAAGCTGTCACTCCTGGCTGTGAGAGCAGGGGCTTGCCAAAAATAGCACACACTGGAAACATGGCGGCTTGCTGCAAATGCTGCTTGCTCCCGACGGTGGAACAAAAAAATCCTTTTTTTGCTAAAGAGTGCTTGTTATATGCGTGCAAGCCTTAACACGGAAGGTCACCAGGTAAGCACGCTGAGAATTAGGAACGCGTTAGAACATCCACATCGACACCAGGAGGGAGTGGAAGATGCAGCGAAACCTTTTCTCTGGGGGTTTCTCCAGCACGTACATCTGGGGCCTTACAGGATGCTGGAAAGTCTCATTACAAGCACTACTTCGCATTTAAATCTTTGCTTAATCTCGGATTCAGCCAAGGTCATGCGGTAAAGCAGGATAAGATCCATGCTCTCCTGCTCGAATTATAACTTCCTTCACCTATAAAGTTACACCAAGGGAGCCGCCTCGGGCTGGTACCCAGGCCCGGACCGTGCGAGCACCCAGCGCTGCCCCTCAACCCGCAATTACCGCTCACTATCGAGCGGGAACACCTCGGGCTTTGGGTGGGCTCCTCCGCGGCCCCACCTGCCCGAAACAAAACCCAAAAGCGGAGGGCGAAAAAGCCTCCGAGCCCGAAAACCCGAGAACAAAGCTCGACCCGCACACCTCGCCTCGCACAAT
>WEIU01010819.1:110621-138045 GCA_013389925.1 Aegithalos caudatus | reverse complement strand
GCGGGGCAGGGAGGGCACTGCCCGCTACCCGGAGAGGCCGTGGGGCTCCCCCGGCCCGCCGTGCTCCCGCAGTCCCCGAGGCTGCCCGGACCTCCGGGGCGCTCTCAGCCTCCCCGGTCTCCCCTGTCTCCCTTGGCTCCTCCAGGCCCTGAAGTTCTCTCAGCCCCTCAGGGCTTCTTCAGTCTCCAGAGGCTCCTCTGGGGCTTCCCCAAACCCCCCGACTCTCCCAGTTCTCGAGGTTCCCCCAGCTCTCGGTGCTCCCCTTGATCCCCAGGGCTCTCCCAGCCCTCCAAAGCTTCCCCAGCTCCCCAAGCTTCCCCCAGATTCTACAGCTTCCCCAAACCCCAAGGCTCCCCCAGTCTCCCAGAGCTCCCCCAGTCCCAAATTCCCCTAAACCCCAGCTCTTCCCCAACTCTCAGGGCTTGGACACAGAAGAGCAACATTGATGGGACCCTCCTTTCCCCCTGCCCACACACCTTCCCAAACCCCCAGGGCCTTTGGAAAATAAAACAAAAAAAAAAAGGCATTTACACTGAAAAAAAACCTAATGGGAACCTCCCTCCCAAGCTCATTCTTGCATGAATGATCCCAAGAAGGTTTTAGCCACACAGTGGCAGGGAACACATGGTGGTTCTGAATAGAAGGAAATATGGGTTGCAGGTAAGAAACGAACAATAACTTTCCTTTTTTAAGGAAAGAAAAAGCACATGCAAGAGAAGGAAATTAGGACCCATCTGATGCCAAAGGTTGTAGGCAGTGGTTAGTTACAGGCAGTGTTTTGTTGACCCAGTGTTGCTCACAAATAGTGAAGATATCACTGGGGCCCCAGTGGAGTGGAAGGATGAAAAAACAGCACTAATGATCCTCGGGAATCTGATCCTTAAATTTCTGGTTTGCTCATATTTTTATTATGTTGGGGACCAGAAGCCTTGTAGACTCAAGAAGATTAGGATGGGGAAGCATTGAAAACCTCACAGACCTGAGTAGCTGGAGGAAGGAGATTTGCTTCTCCTTGGCTCTCCTGGACAAGCTGAGTAAGTCCAGCAGAGCCCATGGAGATGGTGATTTGTGCTGACTCTGGAGGCAGCCAAACAATCTCCAAAGGCCCTTCAGGATTATGCTGTGGGGGACAGCACAAGGACACCGTAGGGAGGAGTGCCAGGAGCTCTCAGTTTTGCTGAGCATCCCTTAGTGGGCTGTGTATGATCCTTTTGGCTTGGGAGGCTTTGAACCCACCTCCCCAAGGAAAAAGGCAAGTGTGGCAGGCTCATGGGTGTATTTCCAGCTGTGCTCTCCCTGACCCCTCAACTGCCTCTTTGCAGAAACACGAGTTCTTCGTGGACATGACCTGTGAAGGCTGTTCCAACGCAGTCACCCGTGTCCTGCAGAAGCTGGGAGGTGAGTCAGGGCTGGGTGTGGGGCAGCCAGCTCCAGGGCACTGCCCTGGGGTTCTCCATCCTGAAGGATAACGCTGTGGGTAAAAGGTGAAAACTTCTCCTTGCTCTGTTCTGATCCTGCTCCTTAGCTGGTAACAATTCACTGGTTGTTTGCTGGTCTGTGACCCTTGGAGAAGTGTCAAGGGAGGGAGGAGCTGCCATGGCTGCAGGTGGCTCTGAGTCACCAGGGCCTCACCTGAACCCTCTGGGAAGGACACTGGTAGACCCCTGCTCAGGCTGCCAGAAGGAAGGGAGTGAATGTCCTGCCTGGCCTTGTTTCCAAGGAGGCCTGGGGTGTCTGGTGCTTCCTGAGATGTGTCATCAGCAGTCACAGTGAAGAGCTGCTGAGCAGAGCATTTGGTGGTTGTGTAGCCTGTTTTTAATACCACCTGGAAAATTACAACCCATGTCTCCTGTTTGCTGGCCTTTCCAAAAGAGAAGGATCTGGCCTGCACTCATTAGTTGTGAGGACCTGCTGTCCTCCAAAGGAGAACAGTTTCCAGTCACCAAGGCAGAGGCCTTGCAACTTCTTCCAGACCAGGCTGTGACAATCCCATTTTCTCTGTGTGTGGTTGCCAGCAGCTCCATCACTCCTCAACAGGCTGGCTGCTATCAGCCTCATGTGCTGATGAGAGCTGATACATACTTACAAGTTCTGTGAAAATACATAACTGGATAGAGACTGCATGTCCAGTTCTTCTCACTGGGATGAGAGTGGTTCACCTTTATTGGGCCATGGGAGGGTACATTTTACCACAGGGTAAAATGTATTTTCCCTCCTTTTACTTCCAGCTGTTAGGTGGTACTGCCCATTTAGGCATCTTGTCCTGAGCCTTTCCTAACCCTTTCCACACTAAACCAGAGCACAGACTCAGCTGGATGAAAATTTTAGTGATGGTTTGAACTCAGCTTACCCTGGTTCCTACATGAGTGATTGTGTTGATCCAAGGTGGGGTGAGCAGATTAGAGCAGTTGAGAGATTGTGGTGCCTGATGTGGAGCTGGAGCAGATTTGATTTCCTTCCTAGCACTGCTGGCAGGACACCAGGTTGGATTTGCTGGCTGCTGGTGGTATCAGGGTGTGCTAGCAGGAGATAAACACCCATTTGAGCACAGATGTGTGAAGGTGAGCTTCCCCTGTGCTTACACCACTTGGCTGCTTTTAAGTGTACAATGTTTTTTTTTCCTCATAGGTGTCAGCTTTGATATTGACCTGCCCAACAAGAAGGTGTGTATTGACTCGGAGCACACCGTTGACACCCTGCTGGAAACCCTCAAGAAGACTGGAAAGAATGCTTCCTACCTTGGGGAGAAGTAGCCTTGCCTCCTGTGAGAAGTTAGGTATATAGCAGCTGTATCCAGTGTGGAAGGGAGACATCTGAGCTTTTTCCAGCTCTCCCAGTAAAACAAGCATCTTCCTGGAAAGGACAAATTTTAAAAGACTTGCATGTCCAGCTTCAGCAAACTCCTCGTATCAGAGAAGCAGCTGGAACACACACAGGGATCCCTTAGCTCCTGCACAGCCTGTGTGATCCCAGCCTTGGCTATAGTGGAGAGGTAAAACACAGCCTCTGCTATTCCCAGGTGAACCTAGAGTTTGCCAGAGCCTATTGTGCATGAAAACAAATCCTAAACACACTTAACAGCTGGCCAGAGAGAGTGGTGGGCCCCAGCAACAGCAGGGAGGGCAGTGGGACACAAAGACCCCTTTGGGTGTGTGATGCTGTGGGTTGGCTCTTAGCACAAGGACCTCCAACAGCTGATCCTCTTGGTAAGGCTGTTAATCCTCCACTACACTCAAGGATGGAAAAACAGCAGCTCCCTGGCACTCTTCTGGATGTAGAATGTTGGGTTTCAGAATTGCTCCCAGTACACACATTCCCTGGATAACTGTCTGCTCCAGTGGCAACCTGATGGTTGCAGCCTGTCAATTTTCCCAGAATTTCAGCATTATGAAGACATACAAAACTCTGCTGACTGTAAAATATATTGGCCAACAAGGTTCAATTTCATTGGAAAAGAATAAAGTGGGAGAGGGCTGCCCACTCAGTGCATGTATTGTTCTTTAGTGTGCAAAATTTTTGCATGGCATCTCCTAAGAATTTGTTTCTGTCAGTGGTGCTTTCTGATCTAGTGACCTTTTTTTTAATGGTCTAGTTGGATCATCACAAATACCCAGCACAGATGCACTGAAACCAGTTCATGCTGATTTAATTTCCAGTCAGTAAATTAAATCAGGGATTTATACCAGCAGGAATTAAACTGATATAAGGGGTGAGCTGAGGGTGATGTGTGTGCAATAGATCTGCATTTTTTAATAGGCTGACAACAGATTGAAAATCTGCAGTTTGTATCATTTGAGCAAGCTCTGGGTGCTTCTAAAAATTGTTTAAAATCATAGGTGTAATCAAATAACAGCCCCATTTCAACAGAGGGAGGCATGCTCTGATGTGATCAGTGCCTCAAACAGTTTTCAGTGTATTTCAGTTTCTTAGCATTGACTGCAAGGGTTGTGAGAGCTTGCAGGGACTTGTAGACTATGTGTCAAGTGCCTGCAGAATTCAACTATTACAGCAAATAATGGGGATGTGTCTCTTTTCCTGGCCCAGTTTCCCCATTTCTTTCCTTATATGACATCAGGGCAGGCAGTGAGTCACTTCAGCTGGCCAGCGTGGCAGAACATTTCTCTGGATGCCTTTGTTTTCCTCTTGCATTTTAACTGAAGCTCTTTGACTTCCCCAAGGATCTTAAGATCCAAAACAAAGGAGAGCAGGGGGCTGGACACCCTTGCAAGACCACTTCAGCACTTAGGCTAAAAATCCACTAAATTAAAATTTTGCACACTGCATAGGGAATGTTTTTAGGGGCCCATCTGTAAAAGGAGGGAGGGAAGTTGCAAATCCTTGGCTCTGGTGGATGGATTTGCTTTGGCCCTCTTCCTGTGTGACCAGCAGAGGGCATTTCTGTACAACATTATCTCCTCTGGGCCTTGATGTCCTTTTACATTTATTTATTTGTTTGTTTATTTATTTACTTTGCAGGAACTCAAACGTTACTTCAGCAAAAAGATGTTTTAACTGTCTGCATGTTTCCCAAGTTGCTGACCTTTGCCAGATGTTGGAAAGCAGAGGGCTGGCAGGAGACAGCTGGGCCTCCCCCTCTAGAAATGGAGAGGTCTGGAGGAGGAGGCTGTGTGCTGCTTCTAGTCCCACAGTAAATTGAGGCACTGCTTCGAAGTTTCACTGCATGTCTGTGTGTCCTGTGTGTCTTTGTACTGCTTTGAGTGGTTTTCTGTGGAAGAGGCAGCTTTTAGGGATGGAAAACTCCCCTTTCCATGCAAGACAGGTCTCCCAGGAAATTGCAGCTATCCTTAGAAGCTGACTGCAACCTCTGCCTGAGGGATACATCTCAGGAGAACTGTGCATGAATGTCACTTAAATTCAGGGAATCTGCATCTTGGAGGTTGTTTTTCCATTACAGAACAAACAAACTTCCCATTTTGAGGTGCAAGTGCTGGGAAGAAGGGACTTTTGCAGCCCCTGTAAATCAAGGATAACCAAGTATCCTTTTGAGCTGGATGTGGCCTTGAGGCACAAGTGTGCAAAAGAGAATGCCTGAGCTGATGAGAAATACAGAGGGGATGGAGGAAGGAGAAGGGTGTGGGCATATCCAAGGTCTCTTATTTCCTGTCCCAGTGACCAGTCTTCTGGCCTGTACTGTTGCTTTCATTTAATTCAGGTTTTCAGCCCAGTGGAGGGATTGCATGTGTGTGTCCCAGTCTGCTGTCTCTTGTTTCACATGGGGAATGTTTCCCACACCTACCAGTCACTCAGGGCTTGTTCTACAGAAAGGAAAAGCAACTAAAGTTTAGAGAAAATCTCTGTATTTTAGAGATTTTTTGTAACTATTTCAGATTAGTTTTGACATAAGTGCAATTTATTCTTTCTTAGTTTACTGCTTCAAAGTCCTTCTTTACCTTTGATTCAAGCATGATTAATTGCTGTAGATGCACTTGCAAGGGGCTGAGAGGCACTTCAAGGAATGTGTTGTAGACAATTTTTGTTACTGTTTAAATTAAGGGAAGCTAAGGCTACAGGTGTAACATCATTGTTTTATTTTCTTGCCTTAAAGCCTCCCAGTGTGGCAGGAAGTTTCCAGAGCCAAGACCCAGAACCACAACCCATTTCTGCTTTGTGTCCATCCTGTGTGACCCCTCCAGGATCCTGGGGAATGAGTGAATCCCTTTTCCCTAGACTGCCCTTCCTGCCCTGAGCTGGTGTTGGCCAATCTCAGTTATTATTTATTGCTTTCATCTTCCTCCCAGGCTTGGCCAGTGCCAGTGGCTCAGCTCTGGTGGCAGTGGCTGGGGGAGGACGTGTGCTGGCAGCCTGGCAAGGAGCTGGATGGCACAGTGGCCTTGGAGCCACTTGTCCTTGTGCCACTTGCTGTCTGCCGGGCTGGCAGGGGGCAGTGGCAGTGTGGTGCCCACACAGGACAGCTCCCACCCTGTCTTGCTGAAACCAGGCTGCTCATCCTTGGTGTCTGGGGTGCAGCTGATGCTGTCCATGCTCCCCTGGCTGCTCTGCTCTCTTTTCCTTGCTCTGCTTTGGATAAAGCCTGTTTATCACTGAGGCAGAGAAGTAGTTTCTACCCACAGCCAGCCAGGAGGTTCCTGCAGATACCTGAAGCTGCAGCACCCATCTGCAGCTCTCCCCTCTGATGTTCAGTGTGGGCAGAGAGGCCAGACACTGCTTTAAGCTCTTGCCTGTTGAGTAATGACACCCTGTGACAGTCCTCACTTTGGAGTGTGGGCTGCATTTGGGCTGAATACAGCTGGGATAAGGAAGTTAGGGCAGGATGGTTGAGTCTGGACAGAGCTGTAGGCCTGCAGGGTGGCTGCCTGAGAGGTTTATGGAAAAGCTTTGGGAGAAAAAACAACTTCACAGGCTGAAAGAGTAAGAGAGTCACTACCTAAGCAAAGTTTCTTTGTTCCAGCACTGCCCAGCTGCAACATCTTCATTTGTCATGTTAGCCTGAACATGACTGCTTCTCACGGAGAGGGACCCTGACAAGCCCACATGGATAACCTGGCCACAATATTTTCCATAGGAAACAATGTGCCAAACACTGAGGCTGTGAGCCTGTTTGCAGACAAGGAAATGCTCAGTTTGCAATGCAAACAGGAAAGGGTGGCACTTGGAAAAGGAGCTTTCCTATACCACAGACACTCTGCAGGACATCCCAGTGACCTGCTGGAAGGGTGATGTGTCAGCAGGATGAGCAGCTGGAGAGGTCCATGGTGCATTGCCATCCATAAATATGTCATCCCAGCCTCAGGGAGACTTCACTGCTGGTTGCTTTTTTCTTTTTGTTTAATTTCTTCACTTCTGTTTTCTTCAGAAGGGTCTCAGCTCAGCTCCATCTGAACTGTGAGAATCCACAAACTGCCTCTAGCCCCAGCACCAGTGAGAACTGGGCAAACCCTGAGGGACAGGCTTTAAAAGCTCTTTTGTTTTCCCTGCCTCAAAATTATCTTTTACCCCCACACTCCTCCACAGTGTTTCCAGTAGATAGCATTTGCTTTTCTCACCCATCTCTGTGTTTGCAGCATTGCTGCTGTGCTTCTGGGTGTCATTTTTCACCCAGTGTTACCTTCCCCCTCTTTTTTAAACAAAAATCTAATTTCAGTGGAAAAATCTACACCCTCCAAAGCCCAGTGCTTTATCCACAGAAGAAAAGCCATGGTTATCCCAGGGCTGCCTTAAGCACTACTGGCTTTTGGGCACTTTATAATTACCTGATGACAGGCAGGGGATGATTTTAGCCAAAGGAGCAATTGAACTCACTCGAACCACCCAGTAAATGAGAGAATTTCTAAAATAGCCCCACAGGCTGCAGAAAGCAGGCAAGGGATGGGAGATCCCCCTCAGTGCCTGCAAATGGAGATTCCTGGTGGCTTGGAGAGGTAAATTGCTGTGAAATTTCAGGGTGGGAAAGAAGGGTTCAGTTTGCAACAATCTCAGGAATTTCACAGGCGTGGCGTGTCTGGGTGTTAAGACACATGGTTATTACATGGGGGACTCATTATCAAAAGATGGGGATTTTTCTGGTGTTACTGTGCTTTTAAATGTTTGCTGTAAGAAACAACCCAGCCCAGGCTTCCACCTTTCTTACCTGCCTGTTCCCAGCCCAGGCATAGCAGTGGCAGAGCTGGGAGGTGATGAGCACCATGACTGATGGGATGGTGGGCAGGATCACATCCCCACACTTTTGGGGTCAACAGCAGCAACATTGCCCTGAGCAGCTGCTCTCTGAGCTAAAGCTGTGCAGCTGGACCTGGAGGTTGCCCTGGGCTGGGTGTCCAAAGCCAAAAGCATCACCTGAAGTGGTCAAACATCTCTGCAAATGACGTGGTCCCTCAGAAGGACTCCAAAGTGGCTGGAAACAGCTTGGTGGTCCCTCTGAACTAAATGTGCTGGTCTTGAATCTTTTCAACAAGGTCTGCAAAGACCAATCTCCCACATCATGAGGCCACAGCTGGGCTGAGGCCCCTCTGTGCTGGGTGATTTGCAGAAGTGTCTCAGTGCAGCACTGACATACAGAGCAACATCAAAGGCCTGGCTGGTTCCCAAGTCCCCTGTTGATACGTGCAGATTCCCTGAGTGATTATCACAGGCAGCTTTCCACATTGCAGCTTCCAGAGCAGAAAACACACAGGGACCTGACAGACTCCCCCTCCAAAACAGGAAAACACACAGGGTTCTGACAGACTCCCCCTCCAAGACTGTGGCAGCATAAATAGAATAAAAACCACCCAACAAATCAAACAAACAAAAACCAGGCTTAATTAAGGACTTCAAGAGCAGGAAATGTGCACACGTGTGCTTGCCAGAGCACAAATATTTTCTTTTGGAGCTGCTTTCTCCAAGGGTTCAGTAAAGGTGATGGAGGCTGGGTTACAGAGCAAGGGTAGCAAACAGTTCCCAGCCCTCCGGAAGGCAGCAGCCACAGGGCACTGCTGTTCTGCATCCTTCCCCATGCTCCAGTCTTTGGCTTTAGGCTCCCACAGTATATACTGAAGCTATTCAACCATTTGGCTAAAAGCAGATGGGGAGGGAGAGAAAACAAAGTCAACCCAGAGGGAGAAAGGCAGCTTTTGTGCAGCCTCTGTTTGCAAAAGACAGCCCAAGCCCCTTTTGGACTAAGGTTTACTTTATTGGGCTCTGGAGAGCCCAGGTTCACAGCCCCACAGCTGCTGCAGGCAGTGGCACACTGGGACAGCAGCAGGGAGCGGGTGGGAGCAGCTCTGATCAGTGAGCAGCTCCCTCAGAGGGGCTGTGGGGTACACAGGAACGCCCTGGCTGCTCTGGGGGGAGCACATCTGCCCTCTGACCCTTCTGCTACAAGGGCCTGGCCCAGGTCCCCTGAAGGGATGAGGGAAACTGCTCTGCATAGAGGGCAGCCTTCAGCCTGGCCCTTCCTGCTATTGTCCCTCTGCTCATCACGTCTGTTCCTGAGCACCTCCCAAGGCCCTGCTGGGTGCTGCAGAGCTGGGTCCACATTTCCTCTTCACCAGTCCAGACTAGTGGGTTGCTGTCATCTGGGCACGACACAGCCAGAAGAGAGATCCTGCAGCATTTCAGACTTTTCCACAATTCCCAGCTGGCATGAAATTCCCAGGGCAGGACCATCTCTCTCAGCCCATCTGAGACCTGCTCAGCTATTTTCAACAGATGGGTGAGGAAATGTTAAAACAACAAACACAACTCATCTCCTTGTAACTGAAGGGAGATGCCTGAATGGAGCAGGAATCCACTCTGTGCAAGTGTCCTCCATTTCAGAGGGAGCGATTCCCCCCCTCCGAAGCTCCTGCTGGGCTCTGGGCAGAGTTTGGCCCACAGAAGCCAATGTCAGCAGGGTGCACAATGCCCAGCAATGACAACAGGGGCCTCGAGCTTAATCTGTTGTGAACAGCTTCAAAAAACCCCAGCCCACAGAGCTATTGTCAGGGTGATCCCACCCATTGCATCATCAGTCTGCCTGGGACAGGGGCTGTCTCCAGGGCCGGGGTGCCTGGGGAGCAGCCCTGGTGTCCCTGATTCTGTGGACAAGCCACAGCCCAGGCTTGTGCTGCTCTACAAATAGAGCCTGAGGTCCTTTGGCTTTTCCCCTGCCTTTGTCAGCTGGTGGGAGCTGGTTATTATTATTATTGTATTATTATTTTATTATCTAATAATAATAAAATGGGACAAAGGGTCCCCCTTTGATGGAGAAAACTCTGACACCAGCATTTGCATCTCTATTTCCATGTAGTTTTTCCTTCCCCTGCATCTGTCCAGTGCTCCATGCTTGTGGCCTCCCAGGAGCAGCCAGCAAAGCAGGCAGCTCGGTGGGAACGATCCAATTTCCAGGGCAACTGGGACGGGACTGAGTCCAGAGTGTCCTCGACTCACAGAGCTGCTCTTATTTCTCCACAGTTTCCTCTCCATTTGCTTTCTTAATTCAGCCTGTCCTTTGCCAGGGAAGAGGCCAAAAAAGCAGAGATGTGGCACATCCAGAGTCCTCCCAGCTGGCTTTACAACTGCTGGGGGATTTTTTGCTTTCCAGTTTCAGGAGCAGCCCTCCATGCTTGCCTTGCCCTGAGGTCAAAATATGTCAAAGTATGGTCAAAGCAAGAGCATAGGAAAGCAGGAGGCCAGCTCTGACTCTAAAAGCTTTGTGCTGAGCTTCTCACCAAGGGTGCAAGTGCTGAAGACACAGACCTGTGTCCCCAGGTATGGATTAACATCCTTTGCCACTACTGCTGGTCACCTCTGCTATGAACAGCTGAAGATACAAGTGCTGGTGTGTCCAGAAGAAAACCAGAAACACAAACTCCAGAAATCATCTCAGCAGTCTCCAACCCCTCCTGCCATACCCTTGCTTTCCTTCTCCCTGGCAGAGAACTGTTTACAATTCCTCCAGACAGGGTCTCAGCATGCCAGTGGAATGGCACAGGCTCAGCTGCACCCCAGGCCTTGCAAGAAGCCAACAAAGCTTCCCTGTGGGCCACCCAGAGATCCAATGGACAGCATCTCGGGATTAATGAGTGCTGAAGAGCCACTTTGAGGCAAAGGGAGCTGGGCATGAACTGCTCTTTGCCATGGAAAACAATAGACACAACCCAATGCCAGAGGGTTTAAAAATTCATCCCTAGAGTGGGATAATGCTGAACACCCCCAGCTGTTATTTCCAGATTTGCAACCCCAACAGAGGAGCAACCAATTCCTGCCAGAGCAGCAAACTTGTTTGTGTGTGAGTAAAACTGAAAGGCAGGCATTGCTCCCCACACTGGCACTGTCCCTCTCTCCCCAGCTGTCTCAGCCTTGCAGCATCTGGGGGAGCAGGAGGGAAAGTGTCCCTGTCCCAGCTGTCCCCTCCCTGGTTTGCAGGGCAGCCTTTGCTTTGGGACTGGGGGCCAGCAGCTGGAGCCCCCTCCCAGACACCTCAGGCTGGGACCACGCTCCAGATGTGGCCAGGTGCAAAAAGAGGAGCCAGGAGAGGAGATCTCACTCCTCCCTTCATTTCTTCCAGAAAGTCTAGGAGAGGGATGAACTCTCTGATTCCACTGGAAATGGTTGAACACAGAGAGATTTGGGGAGGGGTCAGAGAAACAGGTGTCACTTCTCATCCAGCCTGTTCACCCACACTTTCCATCCACTCTCACTATTTCTAATGCCTTGGAGAAAAACCAGCATGGATGGCCCAGCCTTGGGAGAGATGGCATCAATGTCAGGCCAGGCACACCTCAGGCAATGAAGACCTCTGTTCTTGGGGGTTGCAGTGGATGATTTTTAAAGGTCCCTTCCAATCCCAACTCTTGTATGGTTTTGGGATTCTCCAGAGCTGCCTGGGGGAGAGGAGCAGGAAAGGAGCCCTGGGGCACAGAGAGGATCCAAGCTCCCTCAGCACTGCCCAGAGGCCCTCACTGTCCACAGCTTCATCAGCCTCTGTGTGCATTAGTGAAGGGACCAGATGAACATCCCCACAGCAGGTTTGGTGCCTGGATCCAGCTGGATCAAAACCCAAAAGCACAGTGTGATCTCCCTCCTGTTTTGCAGCTGAGGGGCCCAGACCCTGCACCACCCCACTCATTGAGAAAGCTGCTGTTTCCTAAACTTCCCAGTTCCCACCTTTTTGCCCTAAGTGAACAACAGAATATTTTGAAGTTTATGTCATTAAAAATCCACTCCATTAATCCTGGTAGTAAATCCTGAGCAATCTTGCTCCCTGGGTGATGTGGGCAGGCACAGGAGAGAGGATGCAGTGGGTACCTTTGGGCACAGCTGAAGTTAAGGGACTGGGGGGGACAGCACCAGTGCTTGTGTCTCATCTCTGAAATTTTCTGGTTAGTCTTTGCAGATGCCTGATACAATTAATGTTCATTAGCAGTCTCACAGCAGCATCACACACGAAAGAAGCCAGTGTTCTCTCTCTCCCACATTTCAGGAAGGATGTTTTCTCTCTGCTTTTCCCATAAAATAGAAGCTTAAAGGAGACCTCTCTGAATCTGATAGGCTTTTTTAAACTGTGATTCTGGTCCCTTCATCTCCTTAAACAGCTGCTGATAACATATGCAGGGCATCCAGCGTGGGGAAGCACTGCTAATTTTAGCAGCAGGTCCTGAGGGAGGTGCCCTGCTCCGGGCCAGGCTCAGGATGGAAAGTCACAGCGTTTGCTCAGGGCCCCACATGACCTCGCTATTTTGGGGCTGCCCACATCCCACCTTGCCCCAAGCCCACAGACACAGTGTGGATCAGCCCCCAGCCTTCCCACAGCCCAGCTACTGCTGCCCACAGCCCTGCTCCTGCCAAAGCCCGGCCAAATGGGATGGTGTTTGATTGAAGGGAAGTAAACAAGCTGCAGGGCTAAATTGAGATCCCCAGAACTCATCACACCAAGCAGTGATGGACGAGGTATTTTCTGCCCACATATGTCTGCTGTTTTCATCCAGCTAAGGGGGTTGTGTCCTCTTGGGTTTCCCTGACTCCTTGATCAGTGAAATTCCATCAAGCTCCACGCAGATGATGCAAATGATTCCTGCAGACTGGCCCTTGCTAGGAACAGAATGTCTATACGTGGCCTTAAAGATCTGAATTGCTCAAGGTAAGAAGGTATTAAGGAACTTGAACTCCCCAGAATAAAATCCAGACTGGACAGGGGAGCTTAGAGAGGTTCAGAAGTGCACAGGAGGTGATTTGAAAGGAGCCAGCAAGCAGAGATGGTGTGGAGGTCAGTGCTTGCACTTGGTGTTAGCCTGGAGTGTCCATGTTTGCAAATCAGGGTCACCAGATGCTAAAATTCCAGAAAGGCTCCCAGCACTGCCCCTACCAGCCCTGCCTGCCTGACCCTACAGCCCTTCACATGCTCCTGCATGACAGGGGTGGCTCAGGCTCACAAGATATCCTGCCCCAAACTCTTGTCAAAAAATATTTCCTGTGATCTCCCATAACACCTTCTTTATCAGCTTCTAAGGCTGCCTGTGATGGGCTATGGTGGTGTTAGCCCAGTGGGCAACCAACCACCCACACAGCTGCTTGCTTTTCCCTCTCTACCCAATCCTTCCAAATGCACATTGCCAAAACCAATCCCATTTTGTCCCCCTCTAAGGGACACCCTGTTCATGGAGCCTCCTGCATCCAGCAGCCTGCCTCACTCGTCTGGCACATCTCAAGCCAGGGCTTGTTCTGAAGTGAGCTCAGCTCGAGCAGAAAGCGTCAGCAATAGACAGAAAAATGTGGATTCTCAGGGTGGATCGGGGCAGGCTCAGCCGGGGGTGGCCCAGGCACCTCAGGCACCGTGTCCTGCCTGGATGCACCCACAGCTCCGGCACAGCTCAGCTCCCACGCAGGGATGCTGCAGCAGCTCATCCACCAGCAGTGCTGGAGGGGATGTGACCCCTTGGGGTGGCTCTGTCCGGAGCCTTTCCTGGCCTGTGTCCCAGCAGGAGCGGGCAGAGGGCAGGGGATGGGCATGGGGAGGAGCTGGGAGCGCGGAGCGTGCACACACCGAGCTCTGTAAGCAGGGCAGGGATATTTGATAGGGTTTTGTCAGCAATGAGGGTTAATAGGGGGACACTAAAGTGCTGTTCTTCAACCTCCACGGGGAGCTGCTAAACTTCCCAGGTTCAGCTCCTATTCCAGCCTGTCTGTCACCAGTGTGCCTTGCCCTGGCCAAGACCGGCTTTTCCTCCTCTTTGCCTCCAGCAATGCACAAACCTGCAGTGAAAGCAGCCCTCACTCACAGCCCGTGTTCTCAGCTGCTGGATGCTGGGGACAATGAGTTATGCTGAGGACACCAAACCCTGCTGCCTGCTTTGCCTCAGCTGCAGTCCCAATGCATGGCAGCTCTGCCCCATCACTGCTTGGCCCCACTGGACACTCACCAGGCTGACCCCACTGCATCACCTTCCCAAAGGGGAGCCTTGTGAATGGGCTCCCAGCACAGCCATGGCCCAGGAAAACCATTGCTTTCTTCCCTTAGAGATAAGTTGATGTGGCTGATTAATAAAGAAGAGTTGTAGAGTTAGTGGCCAACCCATCTGAGAATAAAGCTTCTCTTAGAGGACCTCACACTCATAACCCATAAAAAACAAATGCAGCTGGCCCTAGAGAGCCTTGTGAACCCTGGAATTTGCCTTTCTGGTCTTTTCCTCACCTATGGTTGTTGCCACTGCTTTCCAGATGGCATTTGATGTTCTGAGCCTGCCACAGCTTCTCCTGGGTACTCCCATCAAAGCTGCCTTTTAGACTGTTTCTCCATGGAAAAGAGCTGCCACTGCAGCCCAGGAGCTTCCCTCCCCACATGTCCCAAGGGCTCAAGAGTGGATTCCTGTTTATTTCCTCAAGCAGTTCTATTCATATCCTCCTTTCCATCCCCTGCCCTGCTGGTCTCTGGATTACAGCTGAGAATCTGCAGTGACATCCACTGCTCCTTCTGCTTCTGAGCAGCACCCCAGTGCAGGCCCTGGGAGAGACTGTGAGCATCCACCTGAACCAGGCACCAGTCCCACAGCTCAGCTGAGGGACAGAGTCCATCCCACTGGGGAGAATTCCTTGTCCCACGCAGGACAAAGGCAGCCACTCTCAGGCATGTTCCAAGAGCAGCTTGGGTTCACCCTGCCCTGTGCAGATGGTGCTTCCAGTGGTTCTGCATCTGCTTATTGCAAGCCCTGAGAGCACAGCCCTTCTGCCTCTGATCTGCTTCTGCAATGGAAAAAACCAGAAACCCTCCAGCTGACACACTCCCAGAGAGCAGGAGAGATGGGAAATTCCTGGGATAAGCAGATTCCTCTGCTCTGCATTTATTCTCAACTTTTCCTGAGCTGGGTGCTGGGCTCCCATCCCTGCAGCCATTGACTTCCTCCACACTGCCCTGCACCTGTGAGGAGCTTCAGCAACACACCCAGGGATGAAGACTTAGCAAATTACGTTCCCATTGTGGTTCCAGGGCATCCTGTTTATTTATATGCACTTTGGGTTCATTGTTTTGCAGCAGCATCCATCAGAAATTAATGCTGACACATCCTCTTGTGAAAAACTCATTAGAGAATCCCTCCCAGAGCAGAGGGAAGGAAAGACAGACTTGTGAGCAGGGGACAGCAGGATTATTAATCCACATTGTATCACTCCTACAGAGCTGCTCACTTGCCTTTTTCTCCATCTCTTACAGCAGAATTTTTCCCCTCTTGGAAAGCACCAGGGTTTTCTCAAGTGCACCAGCCCAGATCTGCCCAGCCTGGCTCAAAGCAGGATGAAGAAATTTGGATTTTGAACTGGGGTTAGCTGGAGTTCAAACCTCACCCCTCCAGACCTCTTGGCTTTGCTGTAAAATGAGCTCAAGCCTCAAAGGGTCTTGCCCTGTTTGCTGTTTCCATTGGAGTTTGTGCAGTCACTTGAGCTGGGAGCGAGCTCCAGGAGCCCTGGGGTTCATCTGCAGTGCCCAAAGCACCCACTGGCACATGGCCAGGAGCCTGAGCTGGACCTGCTGCAGCCCTGCCAGGGTTCCTGGGGCTGAGGAGGCCCCTTGGGCAATCTCCTGCCCATCCAGTGCCCCAGATGGCATAAGACAGCTTTCTAAATATGTGTGAGATCCAGTTTTCCTCCTGGCAGCCTGACACCAAAATCTCCTCTTTGATGACCCCACCAAGCCTTACAAGAGTGGAAAGGACTTTCCAGGACTTCCTCTGCAAGCTCTCAGTCATTTCTGGAGCTCTTTAAAGCTGCTGAGTTTAAAGAGCCAGCCAGTTGCTCCAGGCTCTTTGTGATCCCCCTCCATCCCACTTGGCAACGTGTCCTTGCCAAGGTGCAGGACCTGGCTGTCCCACCATGTGTGTGGATCACGGTGAGCACCCCTCACTCCCACCCCTCTGGGCGTGCTGGATGAGCCTGGGGGCAATTTCCAGATGTGACTGCATTGCTGCTTTCTGCTCTCACTCACACCGAGCGTCTAAGCCACCACATCCATAAAGAAATCCCTGCTATAATTATCTCCGTGGCACTATCATTTGTTTAAGCCCTTAGCAGAGGGCTTAACTTCAGGCTACTTCAGCGCAGAGCAATTGCCACGTTGTCAGTTAGAAAAGTCGTGGTTTCTTTTCTCTTCTTTTTTTTTTTTTTTTTTTTTTTTTTTCCTCTCTAAAATTTTTTTCAGATTTTTTTTTTTTTTTTTTTTTTTTTTTTTTTTTTTTCCTTAGAAGAACCAGCAGCTGTACAATTTCAATGTGAGCCGTGACTAATCCACTGCAGAGAGCATTCAACAGCTGTGTTCAACTCCTTGGGCTATGACTCAAGCAAATGAGACTTTGGCTTAGGGGATGTGTGACCTCTGGAGCCAAACTGGACCTACAAGTGGCTCTGGGTTGTACCTGGGAGCTACAGACACTTGTGGGAGGTCAAGGTGCTCCAGTTGGTTGCATTAGAAAGACCCATGGATTCTTAGGTACCATCATAAATCCAGCCTCCACAGGGACCTGGGAGGGTCATGTGCAATACTTATGGATGTGTGAGTGGTATCAACATCCACATGTCAGCAGCCAGGCGTGGCTTTTGGGAAGTGTGCAGCCAAATAAAGAAATGGGTGACAAAGATTTTCTTTTGTTTTTGCCACCAGCCTCCTGAGCTGCCTGATCACAGAGATTGACCTGTTCACTGGAAGTGATGATGGGTTTTCCTTAACTCCTCCCCCATTCTTTCCCCTCTGCCTTCCCTTTCTGTTCTGTTTATATTTTTTCCTTGTTGGCCATGGGATGTTTAGTCTTACATCTGATCTCTCACATGCAGCAGAAGTGCTGCGGGATGAGGAGTGAGCTGATACTGAGCCACAGACACAAAGGCACCCTAGAGAGCAAGGAGCCAGCACAGCCTGGCAGGGCATCGAGGGCCAGGCCCTGTGTTGACATCTAAATCCTCAGCAACATCAGTGGCAAGAGTTAAGCACCCAGGTCTGTGTCTCAGCCCTCTCAAAGATAGCACATAATCAAGAATGAACCCAAACTGCAGGCAGCCAAGACAAAACACCATGCTGAATTTTGCTATAACCTTCACCCAGCATGCACAATCACACTGCTGGTGCCCAGATGTCCTCAGTCCTGCTGGCTACAGGAGACACCACCTTCCAGCAACCCCTGGAGAGCAGCCCTGGGTGAGGTCTGATGCCACAGGTGAATCACAAGCTGGAAAGAGCTGGATTATTATCCACAGGGCTCAGGACAGTCCTGTATGGCATGGAGACATTCTTTAAGGATGCCCAAACTGTAGTAATTTTTGGCTACTGGTTCTCCTTTGGCAGTGCAGTGCCAAGGCCATGCTGGTGCTGGTGGAGCAAATGCACTTCAGATCCTCTCAGCCACAGAGAGAAGCAAGGAGAGAGGAGCTGGGTTTTCACCCTGAGCATAAAGAGGAACAGATGGGAAAACTCAACTCCAAACAGCTTTGCTGCTTGGCTGCCTCTGGCTGGGCAGCTGCTCCAGCTGAGTTATGTCCTGTAAAAGTCAAAGTAGTGAGTGATGTCTGAAGAGACCATTGAATTCAGCTGACTGGAAATTCTGACTGTGGGTTTTGTTCAGTCGGTCCAGATCTGCTGGACAATAACCAGAGCAGAGAGATCAGTCTGCTGAGTCACATCTACCAGCCCACATTCTCTGCCTACTTACAGCATTTCAGATATGTCTTTATCCTCCACATTCTCTGGGTCATTATTTTGTCTCCCTCTCCAGAAAGCAGTCATAGATATCAGCAATGTCAGGAGACAGGATGCAGGAGCAAAAACTCTCCTGCTTTCCTCTGCATCCCCCTGAGGATGGGAAACACCAGCTCAGAGATTGAGAAATGACAGCATTTAACATTAAAATCGCAGCAGGCAGGGTGTCAGGAGGTACAAAACCAGGCAGAGAGATGGCATTCCCCCATCCCCCGAGAGAGACAGAGAACTGAAAACTCATGGCAGCAGTGCAGGCAGTGACTGTGCTGGGAGGGCTGCGCTGCCCTGACGGGACCCTTTGATCTCCTGCTTGATTTCTCTGGTCTATCCTTTGGAGCCAGGCTCAGGGACTGCCCCCACTGGGAAGCGGAGGAGAGGAAGAGACCGATTTGGAAAGCTAGCGAGGAGGAGGAGGAGGGGGAGAGGCAGAGGGAAACCCAGCCCACCCTTTGGCTTCCTCCTGCCTCCTTCTAAAACTTGCAGATTCCTCCAGCCTGTCCAAGAGCCTGAAGTTCCCTCAGCCGTGCTGCCGGGACTGCGAGGTATGGCCCGAACTTCGCGTTTGCCTTTGCTGTGCTTTTCCTCCCGGCATGGGGGTCCCCACAACCCCACTCTCGGGGGTCCCCACATCCCCATTCCCCCCTGTCCCAGCCCGGGGAGTGTGTCCAGTGCTGGCCGGCATCACTCGGGATGGGGAGCTGGGCGCTCTCCACCCCAAGCGGGGCCTTTAGAGACCCCTCCTGGCTTCACCCCTTTCTCCTCTTCGCAGCATTTCCACTTCTAAACTGTCTCTTATTCAACTCTGCTGCCAGAGCTTTATTGCTTTGGTGGCATCTGACTGTAAAGGTTTAACCTGCCCTCATTCTTCTCTCCGCTCCCTTTTTTCCCCTCTGGGTTTTCAGCCGGTGAGTAGTTCCTTAGCGAGATCCGAGATCTGGGCACATCAAACCAGCCTGCAGAGAAAATCAGATTAGTTACGAACAGTCCCCACTTCTCCCAGCCCGAGGTGCGCTGGCAGGTGATGTTTTACTCACCAGAGTAGCCAGAGGAAGAACAAAAGGCCTGTCGAGTTCATCTCAGAGGTTTTTGTTTGTTTNAAAAAAAAAAAAAAAAGACACTCGGCTTTTTGTTCCAAGCAAACTTTGAAAGCCTTTCAAGTCTGCTGACCTGGCTTGCCGAACTCTGGCTGATCGACTGTGAGGGAAATGGAGATTGCAGGAGGGGAGGAGCAAAGCTCTTTTGGGGTGATTTTTTAAGTTTTAAGAACTTGGGTTCCGTCAGGCACAATTTGAGGTGCCTACAGAAGAGACGAGGGCTTGTTTCCTTTAAAGGCAGCTGCTGTCCTTCCCGACCCGGTGACGTGACAATCTAACTCTGCTCTTTGTGTCCCTTCTCTAAGAAAGCTCCACTCTGTTACAGCCAGCCAAAAAAAAAGGGAAATTGAACCGGTTGGGGTCCGAATTCCCACCCAAACCGAAAGGCAAAAGTTTCCAGGAGGATAGGAATGAAACCGGGCGTACCGGGAATGTCACCAGTACTCCTGAGTCCTCAGAGACGACCAGCTTTAAACAGCCTCAAAACCTCAGCATCCCTCCTAAAGGACACAAGTTAATTGCAGCCGTTTGTTAGGGTGGATCGGGAGAGTTTTAAGTGGAAATGAAAGGCTCTTGCGTCCGGCACGGGAGCTAAAGCCAAGCCATTGTCTGCCACATAGGCAGGAGCAGGGGTGCGGGCGGTGTTGGGAGGGGGAAGAGCAGAAATAAACTTTTCAGTGTTTTTTTCAAGCCCCTCCTTCCACAACACTCTGCTCTTCCATGACTCAGCCCCAGAGGAATGTCGGCTCCCATGGAAACCTTTTCTGGGTCCTCTGGTCCGAGGGATGTCGGGGCTGTTATCGCTGGAGCGGCTGTGGCAGGGCAGGTCCAGGGAATGCTTTGGAGATGGTTTGCATTTTTTGCAGGGTATTTATCGGACAGTTTATTGTCTGCCTCCTCTGTGGAGCTGTGCGGGATCCGCTGGTTGCACCCCCGGGGGCCGGAGGGACCTCCCGCACCCGGCACAGAAACATCCGCGCTGCTTTTGACGCTGCCTTGGGTCCAGCCCGCACAAAAGAAAAAGCTCAGGCAGGACAGCAAAATTACATCTCACCTGTCTGCACAGGGCTTATCCATGAGCGGCTGCCTGCAGCCCACGGCTCATCCATCATTTTCTTGATACTAATTTAAGTGTTTTCTAATATGGATTCAATCTGCAGCCTGGAGAAACTGTGACAGCTTCAGCACACAGCTGTGATGGGACTGGGCTCTTGCTGTTGTACCAACAAGCCCTGTAAGATCTGAGCATTCCTGAGTTCACACAGAGCTGCTCAGCTCCCAGCACGGGGAATTGTTCACACAGTGCTGTGCTGTGGCTGTGTCTTTAGTGACTCTATGTTGGCACATGGACTAGGGAGATTTTTTCCCCTGCCATGTTTTACCTGGAGTGTGTAAGTGTGCATGTGTGTTAAAGTGAATTTCGCTTCCATCTACACCTTGTGTGGCTTTCTGAGCCTGCACAGTGTGTGAGAGGGGTCTGTGCAGGTGGCAAGAGCCAGGCTGGCTTCTGCCCAGTCCCCTGCCCTGCTCCCCAGGCACCCAGGGCAGCTGCAGCACATCTGGTGAGCTGGCACTGAACATGCAGGGACCTGTTCAGCAGGGAGCTTTATGGGGACTCACACAAACAATTCTGGCTTCAAAGGGAATTTTAGCCTGGGAGTGGCTGCTGGGTAAAGCTCAGAGGGTCTTGCTTGCATAGGGAAGGTCAGGGCCAGGTAGTGGGGACCCAGCCCTGGTGTTGTGTCTCTGTGGGTGTCACACCTGGTCACCCATCTGCACCTTGAAAACTGTGGCCCCAGTGGGATTTGGCAGAATCTTTTTCTGAGCCAGTTTTTCCTTTACACTCACTGTGAGGTGGGGGAATGTCAGATCCTCCAGAAGCTTGGGAAAGCAGTGAGCAGAGGGAGACTGTGTGCAGGAGACCCTGCTGCCGGGCTGGGGTGCAGGCAGGAGCTGAGGCATGGCAAGGTTTTTCCTGGCCATTGCCCATTCCTGCCTCCATGGCTGCAGTGGGAAGAGGCAGCAGAGCCCCTCACTTGGGTTAGCAGGGGTGGCAGCAGGGGTGAGCCTCGAGGAGGAGCTGTCAAAGTGGCCAGGGAGAGACTCCTCCCCACGCTAACGTGGCATCCCAAAGGGCTTACGCAACCCTGGACAGGGCCAGCGCCACATGGACCACGCTGCTCCACCACGGAGCCTCTCCTGGAGGCTGCACCCCCTGGTCAGTGCCCTCCCCTGACCCACAAAGGCCCCCAGGCTGGGGTCCCCATCAGAGACCCACTGCCCCTCCTCTGTGCATCACTGCAGGGTATTTGCCCCATCAGGAGGAACTGATGATGGTGCCACAAGCTCGGGGGAGCGTGGTAAAGACTCCCTGGCTTTGAGGCTGTGGAGGTGCTGAGGGTGAGCCTCAGCCCTCTCTACACCCTGTGTTTTTTTTTTCTTTGGGGAATGGCTATGAAATGCAATGAGCAGCTGGTGCTGAGGCCGTGCTGGGGAGGTGAGCCACTGAGAGGGGTTTCTAGGAGCCCCCAGACTCTGTTTATGGAGTGACTGGGAGCTGATGTCCACATGCAGGATGCAAGTGGAATCAGGTATTAAAAAGTCTGTGCAGCCCAAGGGTGCCCTTTTTTTCTGCTCAACCCACAGCATTCAAGAGGGCAGGCCTAAGAACAGGGTGGTGACCATGGAGCTTCTCTTACTCTGTATTCAGCAGCCCTTTCTGTGCTGGTTTCCAGCATCCTGCAAAGTGCTGGTGTCAATTCCTTTAGGATGCAAAAGGGCCTAGGTCCCTGCTTGCTAAAATCTTTCTCCCTGTTTTCTTCTGTCCAAAATAACCCACTGGCTGCACCCCCCTTGCTGCCCTCTGCCCTCCGTGGGGCTCACAAAGCAGTGCCAGGCATTCCCAGTGCAGAGCCCCTCAGGGATCCTCCCAAGTCCCTCCAGCTGGGGGATGGATGCTGAGCTCATGGTGTGGCCCAGCTGCCAGCTCCAAAGAGAGTCCTCTTGGATAGCAGGACCATGGTTTCTCCACAAGGAGGGAGACTTGCACCATGGACCACATCCTGATACAACCCTGTGTGCAAAAGTCCTTCAGGACTTTTGACTACCAGGCATTCAGGAATAACCATTTGCAACCCTGCCAGGGGCTCACAGACACTGCAATGTCCTCTCTGCACAGACTTTGCCTCCAAAGGGTTGTTGTTTTATAATAAATCTGTTTTGCCATCTAAGGCACAAGACTCTGCAGAGCTTGTTTGCTCAGACTTTTTCATGCTCCTTCTTCCTCCAAACACAACACTGGCAGCTCCAGCTGTCTGCTGGCTCCTAGCTAACACATAATTCCCTGACCCCACTTACTGCATGCCCAGACTTTGAAATTCAAGGCTGTTTTAAAGCTTGGGGAAATGATCTAAGACGGCCTTGGTGTGGGGTTGAGCTCTTCTTAGTGCCACCTTCCACATGTGCATGCATTTCCTCTCCTCCAGGCTGGGCACTGTCCAGTGAGCATCACTGAATCTCAGAGCACCTTCCAAAGTAAACAGGCTCCTGGGAGAAGCCCAGGAGGAACCTTTACCAGCCAGGGGATACCAGCAAGGGAGGAGATGTCCAACATCACCTGTACTTTTCCACCTCCTTTCCCAAACAACCCTTCCAGGAGTGAAGTACCAGTGATGTCTGGTGGCAAATGCTAGCAGAGCTCACAGAAGCCTCCAGAACAAATCAGGACAAGGGGAAGGGACAGCTCAGACCAAGCAGGAGAGGAGGGAGCTGCTCAGCTGACAGAGCAGGAGGGCTCCTCACCCCTCCCCACAGCTCCTCTGCCACAGCCCCCTCACACCACCACAGCAGCCATCCCCAGCACCCCCTCTGACATCCTAGGAAAGCTGCCCTCCATTCCCTGACCCCTGTTTTGCACAGACACCTCACTAGAGGCTGGGTGAGCTCCTGAGATGGGAAAGAGGATTCTCTCTGAGTGGCCAAACCTCTCTAAATCAGGAAGCAGAGCCCAGCTTGGCTGGTGTGCTGGCAGCAGAGGTTTGGAGTGGTTTTATACCCAAAGAGCCGCTGTGCATGAGGAGGAAAAGGATGCAGTGACATTAGACATCCTGGGAGAGAAGAAGAAACTTTGCCCAACACTTTCAAATCCCAGCAAATCCCTCTGGTCGGGCTCTGGTACCCCGGCCAGGCAGGTGGAGCGGAGCAGGGCAGGGGGAAGGGAAGACTTGGCAGGGGGACAGGTGTCCTGGCTGGCAGGAGAGAGAACGGGGGTGTTCCAGCGTCCCCGCGGGCGGAAGGGAGCGGGCAGCCCCGGCTGTCAGCAGGGCGATGCCTCCCGCATATTAAGCGGGCAGCTGAGCACACAGAGCGGCTCGGCCCTGCCAAACAGGAACCGGCGGGGACAAGGACACGGGGGTGGCACCATCTGCGCTCTCCTGGCTCACACCACAGCCGCTGGTAGCTGGGCTGCCTCGTCCTGCGCAGCTCTGCAACAGCCCACGCTGGGAGGGTGCAAAGCTCATCCCTCTGGAGCTCATCTCCCAGCAGGACAAAACCCTAAAATGTCTTGGATCCCTCAAACCCAGGCTGGGGACCCTCAGTCTCACACCCCAAGTTTAAACAGGAAAGGAAAAAACAATGAAAGACACCCCAACATTTTGGGGTGCTGGGGTTGAGGGACTGGTCTCTGATAGCCCTAGGGATGTCTGTGTCCATGGGGGAAGGGGTTTTCTTAAGGATTTAAATCTCAAGTGCTCTGTCTCATTGTCGCTCTGTTATCTCTTTCCTTCATCCTCTTCCATATTTCTTCTGGTTGACAACTAAGATGACAGAGTTTCATTCCTTTCCTTGTACCTGGCACTCATATCAGGGGATTTTTGACATGAAAAATGTGGGGAGACTGGTGGAAAAGAAAAAGCTTCCAGAGAAGGAAAGAGCCATTTTGACTGTGGTTTTCCTCAAGGCATCCAGGAGAGCAACAGACACCTAAACCCCACTGTCTCATATTGCAAAAATCAAACGAATTTTTCTTGGAAACACGATTTGGCCCAAGGTTTTGGCTAGAAAAGCCAGCATGTGGGTCTGTAACACTGAACAGACGAGGCAGGAAATGGAGAGAACGCCCTTCTCAAAGTGTCTGAGTGCTCAGCCTGGAGCCCAGCAGCACACAGTGGCCTCCTTCCTCATGCCCCCTTTCCCTCTGCTTTATTCAAGGTCTGCTGAAAGATGAGGGCCTGGATTTTCTTCCTTCTCTGCCTGGCAGGCAAAGCCCTGGCAGCACCGGTAAGTGCAGGAGACGGCGGAGCCTCTGCTGTCAGGGCTGTCCACCTGGAATAGCCAATGGGGTTTTTCTTTTATAACAAATGAGGGTATTCCAAATACTGAGGAATGAGGGACAACTTGAGGGTGGCCTGTCCCAGTGGGTCACCTCCCTTGGGACTGTCCCATGGACCCCCACTCATGTGCATTTTCCTCTGCAGCAGGAGGCTCTGCCTGATGAGACAGAGGTCATCGAAGATCCCACCACAGAGGTAGGTGGTTCTGTCCCTCCTCCTCACCCATCCCCTCAGCACCCACTGCTCTGGAAAGAGCATCTCCAGAGCTCTGGGGAGCCATGGGGGAGCTGCTCTGCCTGCCAGGAGCTGGGGCTGTGCACCCACAGCAGAAACACCAACCTCTTTTGCAGGAGCCTGTGGGGGCTAATCCCGTCCAGGTGGAGGTGGGAGAATTCGAGGAACCCACAGAGGATGTAGAGGAGATTGTTGCAGAGAGTAAGTCACTCTTCCCCTGCCTTCCAGCCAGCAGGGACATGTTCCCCTCCCTGTGTGAGGGAGCTTTAGCCATTCCAAACAGTTAGGGGCTCCTTTGGGAAGGGCTGTAGCTCAAGGATGATGCACATTTAAAGCAAAAGAGGCACATGGCTTCTTCCAGCCCTGGGCTGTCTGTAAATCCATCTTTGCAACAGAAAAGCCATTGGTGTGGCTACAGAAAGGAGTCCAGGATTAGCCCCAGGGCTATCATAGAGTTCTGGAAATCCTCAAATTTTCCCAGTGCAAGAATAGATGCTGGGGGCTGTCTCTGGCCAAGTCTCAGTCTTCCCTCTGTGCTGAGGTGCCCTGAGCATCTCATGGGAGGTGAAGATGTGGCTGGCTCTGACTTTTCTCCCCTCCTGCTGCAGACCCCTGCCAGAACCACCACTGCAAGCATGGCAAGGTGTGTGAGGTGGATGACAACAACTCACCCATGTGTGTGTGCCAGGACCCCTCCAGCTGCCCCGCCACCGCCGGCGTCTTCGAGAAGGTGAGGCCAGCATCTGCTTGGTGGCCCAGGGCAGGGAGGGACACACGTGGGCTTTGTCACAGATGGTAACACATGGAGACAGAGTCAGGGTGGCTGGTCCCCATCTGGTGGTGAAGAAGGAGCCATTGCCCACCCCAGGAAACAAGCTGAACATCCCGTTTGGAGGCTCTCCCTGCCTCTCACACAGCATCTCCCCTTCCTGGGCAGGTCTGTGGCACTGACAACAAGACCTACGACTCCTCCTGCCATTTCTTTGCCACCAAGTGCACCTTGGAGGGAACCAAGAAGGGACACAAGCTGCACCTGGACTACATTGGGCCTTGCAAATGTAAGTGGAGCCGCTCCCTCAGAGAAGGGGACCCCTAAGTGGGCACAGCCCCCGTGTTCACAGCCTGATGGAGAGCAAAGGTCCTGGCAGGTTGGGGCTGAGGTGGGAGGGCACTGGGGCTGCATGTCCTGATGCTGCACTGACCCCTGTGTGTGACTTGCAGTCATCCCAGCCTGCCTGGACACGGAGCTGACCGAGTTCCCCCTGCGCATGCGGGACTGGCTCAAGAACGTGCTGATCACTCTGTACGAGCGCGACGAGGACAACAACCTGCTCACCGAGAAGCAGAAGCTCAAGGTGGGGACAGGGGAAGGGGTCTGGCAGCTCACCCCCACACCAGAGCCCATCCAGAATGACCTGTGGGATCCCTGTGAAGGCCCTCCTGCCCCTTGCACCCCATTTCCCTGCTGACAAGGCCTCTCCCACGGCAGGTGAAGAAGATCCACGAGAACGAGAAGCGCCTGGAGGCCGGTGACCACACCGTGGAGCTCCTGGCCCGGGACTTTGAGAAGAACTACAACATGTACATCTTCCCTGTGCACTGGCAGTTTGGGCAGCTGGACCAGCATCCCATTGATGGGTGAGTGCCAGCAGAGCAGGACAAGAACCACCAGAACCATTTCCTGCCTGAGGACCGCGGTGACTTGGCAGTAGAAGTTGTCAGGCTGGAGGTGTGACACAAGTGGGTGGCTGGTGGCAGAGTTTGTGGGAAACCAGGCTGGGGTAGAGGCACCTTTTCCCCCTGCAAACTGCTGTTCTGCAGGAAGAAGGGCCTCTCCCAGCCCCAGCTGTTCCCACCTCCCTTGGGTGGGGAGTTTCTCTCTTCTCAGATTTACTGTTCTATGATAGTGGCTCAAAATATCTTAGTCCAAAGGCCCCGGGATAACTTCAGCAGCTGAAACAGCAGCTGCTGGCTTAGCTGTGGGCTGCAGATGGGCATGAGAGCGATCACACACATGGCCTGTGGGGTGGGGGCAGCTGGCAGGGACCCCCAGCTGGTGGCTATTTTGTGACCAGCACAGCTGGCTGCAAAGACAGACACCAATCCTTGACCCTCATGACACTCAGTGGTCGATACTGGGAGGGCACTGTGCCAGCAGCCCAAGCAGAGAGCTGTGGCCAGCACCTTTCCTCCTGTGAGGCAGGTACCTGTCCCACACCGAGCTGGCCCCCCTGCGTGCACCCCTGATCCCCATGGAGCACTGCACCACTCGCTTCTTCGAGGCCTGCGACCTGGACAACGACAAGTACATCGCCCTGGAGGAGTGGGCCAGCTGCTTCGGCATCAAGGAGCGTAAGTGCTGAGGGGGGCAGGCATGGGGGTGGAGGGGAGGCTGAAGAGCACCCCCAGAACCCCCACTGTGGATGGAGAAATGCGTTACAGCCAGCCCTGGGGGCGGTGGGAGCCTGGCAGCATCCACCTCCTAACTGTGTCTCTCTCTCTTCCTTCCACAGAGGACATAGACAAGGATCTTGTGATCTAAACGCTCACCTTCCTGCTCTGCTGCCAACTTTGTCATGTTTAAACCTTCCCACTTCCTTTGGTTTTTCAACTGCTTTTGTTTTGTTTTTCCCTGGGAACAAGGTGCTAATATAGGTCTAAACATATGTAGTAACGGTGCTAAGAGAAATAAGAGTCCTCCTTCATAGCCTTATCTATCACCACTAGATTACTCACCCAGCTGTTTCCACACACTCTTACCAGCCTTTTCTCTCTTGGGCCTGTCTTTACCGCTGATTGTTCCTGTGCTAAATATCCGCTCTGCCTCACCATCCTCTCATATCACTTCTCTTCACTTCTCACTAACAGCACCTTCCTGGCCAGTCAGACACAATCCCCTCTCAGCTGATTCACCACCCCAGTCACACCCTGCCAGCGAGGGAAGGCAGAGCCAGAGGATGTAGGAGGATTGGGTTCTCAAGCAGGGCAGCTGCAGGTGACATTGTGGCCACCCAGCTCTTGGTAGGAAGTATGGAGAAGGGTAAGAAAGAGAGTGGTAGGATTTTATTTTCTTTTCTTTTCTTTTTTTT